>CM077233.1:503400-865900 GCA_039654775.1 Spinibarbus caldwelli
CATTTCACCTCAAAATAAAGACAATGAAATAAGACATTATTTTATGCATAAAGAAAATAAAGCCCTTTTTTAGGACCAATTTCTGTAGCGTATTGTGTAAATCAGCAGTGTGACTAATATTAAAAGATGCAGAAATAATTTACAATTTAAATATCATATTTTTATTTATTTCACAGAAATAAAAAATCATCCTATATTTTGTCATATAATAATAATTAATATTGAAATAGCAGAGTAATTCACTGGATTTTAACATCTAAATAATAAAAATGCGAATGGAATTAATTGAATTTTCCTTATGCTGTGCCTTTATTATCATTAAATACATTCAGCTCAAATCAAATGTCAGTTTCATTAATCTGAGTGATTTCAGGTAAACTTGGACTCTTCATCTCAATGTCAAAAGAGCCATGTTTCCCTGAATTCACCCTATATATCCAAATATCACGATGAGCAGAATGGAAGCAGTGAAGCTCATCTTCCAATCAGAGAGTCACGCAGATGTAAATATGAAGATCATAAATTCACCTGCAGATGTGGGCGCAGGCGGCGTCCTGTAGTGTGCTGTCTTTATAGGGGGCAGAGGGCGTCTCAACAGCTTCATGTGCTCCGCTGACATTGATTCTGATCAGTGACCATCAGTTTATGAGAACATCAGACATCATAAACATATACAAACACATTTCACCTCAATATCAACACAAAAAAACTATATTTCCCAGCTAACAAAAACATGCTGAAAAAAGTGAAAGTCGTGACGTATTGTCAAGTACGGTGACCCATACTCGAAATTGGTGCTCTGCATTTAACCCATCCAAGTGCACACACACAGCAGTGAATAGTGAACAAACACGCACACACCGTGAACACACACCCGGAGCAGTGGGCAGCCATTGCTCCAGCGCCCGGGGAGCAATTGGGGGTTCGGTGCCTTGCTCAAGGGCACCTCAGTCATGGTATCGAAGGCAGAGAGAGTGCTGTTCATTCACAATCCCCACCTTCAATTCCTGCCGGTGTGAGAATAGAACCTGCAACCTTCAGGTTACAAGCCCAACTCTCTAACCATTAGGCCACGACTTCCCCCTTACATTTTTAGCAACGTTTTGCTAAAATTCACATTAAGATATGAAAATGTTATTTCTGAATGTTCTTTGAATGCTCAGAATGTCCTTTTTTTTTGTTTCAGAACATGAAGAAATCATTTTGCAAACATTATGAGAATGTTACTTTTTGAATGTTCTCTGAAAGTTCTGAAACAAGTAACAACATTAGATGAACATCCAGCTAAAACATTTTAGTAAAAAAAACATTCCATGAACAACGTATAAATAATGTTTTGAGAACATTATTAAAGAACAGGTAACTTTGATAATGTTTTGAGAACATTATTAAAGAACAGGTAACTTTGAGTGAATATTCCATTAACGTTACTGCAAAGATGTTTGTTCTCATTATTGAGAGAATTTTGCCAGAATGTTAGCCAAAGTTCTGAACGTTCCCTGATAGCTGTGTATATATATTAAACAAAACAAAGGACCATTAATATTTTTGCACTATATAAATTAGCAGTTTAAGAGTTAAATATGCTGTGCAACCAAAGCTGCATGATGCAGAAATAATCTACAATTTAAATAATATATAACTATTAATTTATTGTGCATTACAGTAATGTGAAAACAATCATAAATATGTCATATTATTATATTATGTCATATATTCAACAACAGATGTTGGGGTATTTTATTCAATTTTATTATTCATTGTATTCATTTAGCCTATTTATTTATTTATTTATTTATTTATTCCCCACTATTATGATATATCTTAACTATTGTGTTTATATAACAACGTTTCAATAAAAATAAACAAATAAAGCCTATTATAGGTGCATCGAATAACAAATAAAAATGTGACTTTAAATAAAAAGTGGCGAGATCCGAAGCGTTTCTGCAGACGCATCGCTCGCGTCACAAAGCGATATAAATCAGTTCATACTCGCGCCTGATCCACTTCATTCACCGAGTATGATCCGATTCCTCCATCAGCCACAGATTTCTGCAAACTTTAATCCATGAAAACAGAAACAAAGCGCGCCTGAAACTCACCAGAGATCCGCGGTGAATCCGAGTCCCTAGCAACCGGCCTAGCAACCGCCTGTCAAACTCACAACGCGCGGAAAGATCAAAGGCAACCGCGTCTCCTGTGTGACGTCACACCTGCTGTTTCCGTTCCATTCGCTTTATAAGTTCAGTTTCCAGCCTTGCAATGACAGAGTGATCTAATGACACTCAAACGCACTGACAATTAGACATATATATTATATTTACTCAAATGAAGTTTTTCCTTGCTAATGCTTAAATAAATAGAAATAAAAATAAAATAAATCTCTAATAATGTTCTCAAAACGTTATTCCTACATCATTCTTAGAACATTTTTCTTCTCAAAAGTTTTAGTTGGATGTTTGTCTAACATTTTAGTTTCAGAACATTAGAGAAACATTCACTCAAAAGTATCGTTTGCAAATGATAAAACTGGAATGCTCCTTTAATGTTCACATAACCAAGAAAAAAACTGGATGTTCCACCTGCAGCATCAATGAACCTTCAGAAATAATGTTTTTATTTAATGGGAACATTAGCAAAACAGATTTTTGTTAACATTGCATCAGTGTCTCAGCAATGGATGCTCTGCAGTGAATGGGTGCCGTCAGAATGAGAGACCAAACAGCTGATAAAAACATCACAATAATCCACAAGTAATCCACAGCACTCCAGTCCATCAGTTAACATCTGGAGAAGACAAAAGCTGAAACAAATCCATCATTAAGACATTTTAACTAAAATACATTGAGTCCATAATCCACAATAATGCTTCCTCCAGTGAAAAAGTGTTCTGGTCTGAATCAGGAGAGAAATCTGCACAGATTAAGCAGCGTTTACAAGCCAAAACAGCTCTAAACAAATATGTGGCTGGATTTTGATGTGAGAGACAACAGGAGATGCACTTTTTCACTGGAGGAAGCGTTATTATGGATTATGGACTCATAATGTCTTAATGATGGATTTGTTTCAGCTTTTGTCTTCTCCAGATGTTAACTGATGGACTGGAGTGCTGTGGATTACTTGTGGATTATTGTGATGTTTTTATCAGCTGTTTGGACTCTCATTCTGACGGCACCCATTCACATCCATTGGTGAGCAAGTGAAGGAATGACACATTTCTCCAAATCTGATGAAGACACAAACTCATCCTAATCTTGGATGACCTGAGGGTGAGCACATTTTCAGCAAATCATCATTTTTAGGTGAACTATTCCCAAGAGGAAACATTTGCAGCAAATCATAAGATGAATCTGAAATGCTGACATTAGTTGATCCAAACGTGTGGTTGCGTTCTTGAATGGATCCATTCAGAAGATCTGTTAAATCTCAGAAGTGTGTCAGACGTCCATCATGTTTGTTTGAGTGTGCAGATGTCAAGCGTTTTACCTTATAAAGACATGAAGCGTGCGTGTTCCTGTTTCGAGTGTTGTGTAGGCCGCTGTAAGTCACTTCCTTCCTCTCACATTTGAATAGAGTCACTGCAGCTCCTCTGAACGTGTCCAGACTCTTCTTCAGCCTGAAGCCCAGCGTCCGTCTGCAGGTAAGAGAAACCCATCAAAGCCATCACTCAGTCTCAGCTCATTCTGACAGAAAACATGCTGCACTCTTCAGAATACTGCAGCGGGAACTGCAGAAGCTTTCAGATCTCAGGCAGATGTGCTGAACACAGACTTTTATTTTAAGAGTGTGCAAAGATTTGTGTTTCTGTGCATTTCATTAGTTTTTGACTTCTCAATGCTGGTTTCACAAGTTTAGATTAATATTAATGCAACAGCTTGCAAAATGCAGATGTACAGTCGAGTCCAAAGATCTGAAAGTGAAAATACTTAACTTGCAAATGACATTAAATTTAATAACTTTGTTTTTCTATTATTGCACTCAACAAAAATTGGTGTACTCAGTCAAATGGCTAGTAGACTTCAGAAGGAAATGCTAAATAACACGTTGAACTGAATGTGAAATTGTGAAGTAGAAAAACTGTTTGTAAAGCACTCCAATAATCTTTGTTTAAAACTTATATAAATGAAAAACAAAAAGATTGGAGCATATTTTACAAGAAAATACTATTTCAGTTTTTCTTGAAAGCACAGATACTGAACTGAGCTGAACGATGACGTCACTGAATCAATGATGAACTGACTTTAACTGTTTACTGTTGTCTGTTTGCATTATTACACACTATCTTTCCTGTTTAATACTGTAAAGCTGCTTTGACACAATCTGTATTGTTAAAAGCACTAGATAAAATAAAGGTGATGAGTTACTTGTCATTTCTTTGTAATTGTTTTTGAAATTTACTAGTAATTTCTGTGTGAAAATAGTTTCTACACAACATTTTTTCAATGCAGGTTCAAAATCGTAAAGCTTAATTGTATTTGGAAAGGCATGTTTTCAGCGTTCTCTCAGTCTTTGAGGCCTGCTGAGTGTTCAGTGATGTACGTGTCGCTTTGCTGAAGTGTCGGGGGTTTTTGAGTGTAATCTGAAGCAGAAGTGAAGCTTTGCTCTGCTGTTAAAGTGAAACAGGAAACTGCGGTTCATCTGCATGAATTCTGATCTGAAGCATCTGCTCTCGATCTCATCTCTGAGCCTTAATGTTTCGTTCACACCTTCACTAAGTATATGATGTGCAGCAGCAAATTCTGATGATATCATATCAGTTTCCAGACCGTCGTGAGGCAGCGTGGAAACAAACCCGTCTGAAAGAGGAAGATCAGAGCATGTGAAGCACAGACATTTTGAAACGATACTGAAATAAGCAGTTGTTCTGTTGCTCAAGTGTTTAAAGACAGAGAAAGGAGTTTCAGTGCAATATTTGTGCTGATAAAATAAAAGCGCTTATCTTTGCCATAAAAGATGCAAATGAGCATCTGATTGTTTGACTGCTGTGAACGGACATTGCTTTAAAGAGAGCAGCATTTGCATGTTAAATGCATTGATATGAGCATCTGTCTGATGGGATTTACATGAACAAAACTCAAATCAGCTCTTATTAAAAACAGATTTATAATTTTGTTCTTTTTCTCTCAGTATAGACTGTTTTCTGGAGATAGAAACTTACAAAAATGTCACAGCTGAGTTTAAAAACAGGAGCTTTAAACCACAAACTTTAAAACATCTTCACAAGCAGGAAGTTCAAACCCAACCTAACAAAAATATCTTTTTTCTAACATTCCTATAATCCCCAGTTATGAAAATCTTATTTTTCCAAATGTTCAAAATGTCCAGTTTTTAAATGTTTTAAAAATGTTTTTTTTTTTTTTTTTGGGTTATACAAATGTTAAGTAAACATTCCATTTTATCATTTTGGAAATGTTCTGCGAATGTTACTTTTGACTGTTCTCTGAATGCTCAAAACATCCCGGTTTTTAAATGTTTTAAAAACTTTTTTGTTTGTTTGTTTAAGAGAAAGTTACATTGCAACATTTTGCAAACCTCATGTGAACGTTACTTTTGAATGTTCTTTGATAGTTCTGAAACTAGTAACATTTAAAAAAATGTTAGACAAACGTTTCATAAAGAAAAAGTTCCATGAATGATTTATAAATGACATTTTTGTGCTAACGTCTTGACAAAGTTATTAAACACCAGATAACTCACCAACTAACCAAAACTAGTTCTAAGAGCATTTTGCTAATGTTTCGATTATGTTATGAAAACGTTTTTTTTTCTGAATGTTTTCTGAATACTCAAAATGTTTTAAAAACTTTTTTGTTTGTTTAAGCAAAAGTTACATTGTATCATTTTGCAAACCTCATGTGAACATTTCTTTTGAATGTTCTTTGAAAGTTCTGAAACAAGTAGTAACATTTAAAAAAATGTTAGACAAACGTTTCATAAAGAAAAAGTTCCATGAATGATTTATAAATGCCTTTTTTTGCTAATGTCTTGACAAAGTTATTAAACACCAGATAACTCACCAACTAACAAAAATGAGTTCTAAGAATGTTTTGCTAACATTTTAAGTTATGAAAACGTTTTTTTTTTCTGAATGTTGTCTGAATACTCAAAATGTTTTAAAAAACTTTTTTATTTGTTTAAGAGAAACATTACTTTTAAATGTTCTCTGAAAGTTCTAAAACAGTAACATTTAAAAAAAAAAAAAAAAACGCTAGATAAATATCCAACTAGAACGTTTCAGAAATAAAACATTCCATGAGCAGTGTATAAATAACGCTGTGCTAAAGTTTTGAGAACATCATTATAGAACAGATAACACTGAATGAATGTTCTATTAACGTTACTGGAAGAATATTTGTTCATAACTTTGCCAGAACGTTTTGAAAATGTTTCCTGTTATCTGGATCTGCAGTTATTTCATAACTGCTGGAGACTACAGTAATATTCACCAGCACTGCTCTCCGCTGCAGTAAGAGTTAGTAATGGTGATGTTGAGCTGCAGGTTTAGTTTCTCCTCCTCAAACCACACGCAGTTACTCAAAGACCAGCAGCAGTCTGTGTTTCCGGTGTGAAGCTCTTGCACAAGCTTTTCTCTGGATGAGTTCATCTTCACATCGTATCATTATAGAAAACACTCTCAGGTTGATCAGATGGCAGAACGTGCTGCTCCATCAGTATGCTGAACAGTGTTGGGGAAAGTTACTTTTAATAGTAACGCATTGCAATATTGCGTTACTCCCTAAAAACGTTACTTTTTATGGAAAGTAATGCGTTACTTTGCGTTACTTTTTCAATCTGGGCAGGGCTTGCTTGCTTGTTTTTAATATAAAAAAGTTGGGAAACATAAAAGCCCTTTCACACCAAAAGTGAAATGAGTCAGCCTCAATCTCTGAATCTGTTTTTTTTTTTTTTTTTTTTTGCGAGTGAGATAAATTAATGCATGTTCACATTTATTCTAGAACTACAGTGACATCTTACTCCTGATTTCTCTCAACATGGAGACAGAAGAGCTGTCAATCAATAAATGGGAAAAAAGTAACTGGTGTTACTTATTTGAAAAAGTAACACTTTCTTGTAAATTAAAAAGCAATGTGTTACTTTACTAGTTACTTGAAAAAAGTACTCTGAATACTTTAACTGGCGTTACTTGTAATGTGTTACACCCAACACTGACGGTGAAGAGCAGCAGAAACAGAGTTCATCAATAAACGTGATTCTGATTCTGATTCAACACAAACTGTCTCTCTGATTGACAGGTGATTTATCGTGACAGGAGAAGATGGCGGGCACATCACACATCCCAGCGGAGGAGTTAGAGGAGCTGAGAGAGGCCTTCAGTAAAGTGGGTGAGTGAAGAGACGCTTTCTTTCAGATTCAGATTCATCTGCAGAGTAACTGCTGAAGCAGACTGAACTGATTCATGAGTAAGGAAGGGAAGACCACGGAATTACTCTTTCAAATCTGATTCCTCTAAACGATTCTGGTTCCTTAAATCATTTGTTCATGTTTCATAACAAAAATACTAACAAAAATAAGAGTACTTTTCTTTTAATCTAATTAGCATTTATTACACAGTGAACATGATTTATTAAAAGAATCGGTACATTAAATTGATTCAAATCAGTTGTTATTATAAACTAAACCTGAACTAAAACTATTAAAAATGTTTTTTGTTCATTGAAATACTGCTGAAATAAAGTAAAATTAAACTCTTAAAATTAGAAAAATAATATTAACTGAAATAAATAAGTTGAAGTACTAAAAATACCAAGACTGCAATAAAAAATAAATAAATAAATGAAGAAAAGAAAACTAATAGAAAAGAAAACTAAGAAAAATTACAAAAGCATATAACAAAATTACTAAAACCTAAAAAAAAAAAAAAAAAAAAAATATATATATATATATATAATAATAATAATAATAAAATAAAATGAAAACTGGAATAACACTAGTTTCAAAACAATCAAAATCTGCATTTGAGAGATTCATTAAAAGAGCATGTGCTGGCACTGACCTTTGACCTCGCCCCGCAGATGTGGATGGTAATGGTCACATCAGCACTGATGAGCTGAATGCACTCTTCAAGGAGGCCAACCTTCCTCTGCCAGGGTACCGCGTGCGAGAGATCATTCAGGAGCTCAGCAGAACCATGGACCTCAACCAAGACGGAAAGATCACCTTCGACGAGTTCGCCAAGGTCAGGTCAAAGGTCACACCTCTGACAAAAAAAATCATACTCCTCCTCAGTCTTATTCTCCAGTGCGAATGTCAAATCATCCTTAAATCAAGATGCATTTACTGGAGAAGCAAAATGACTGAAGATATTTAGGGCCAGTTTTACTAAACGGGGCAAACTAGCACGAGAGCACAGTTCCAAAACAGCTCTGATGGGTGAGGAAACTTCTGCGGGTGATTTACTAACAACACGCAAATTAAAGAACACAGACGCAACATCTCATTTACATATCGACCAACGCAATATACCAAGCGCAGCGCAAATTAGAGTAGTCACAAATAAAGAATAAAGAAATAAAGAAGCCACAGTACATTAAAAAGAACCAGAGGCCAAAAAATGAAGAGTTGAAGAAGTTTTGATAGAGCTGGTGTTGCATGACTCCTAGTTGAGGGTTACAAGTCGTCTTTTATTTCCTGAAGCAAATTAAAAATAACATGGCTTGGCAAGCGATTTGTTCGGATAATGTGTTCTTCTGGAATTCCAAATAAATTAATACGTGTGGAAAAATCCTCTCCTTCTATCACGCGCTCTCTGTTCTCTGCGGCGCCTCCTCTAGCAACAATAATCACAGCCATTTCAAGAGCAAAATACTTTAAGACATACATTTTTTGAGTGTTAAATAATGGCACAAATACCAGTAATCTGACGAGCTCAAACATTAGTAAATCTCGTTGTGTGATTCATTTTAATACTCTCCTCTCATAAATTTTATGTCTGAAAGGGAAACTCCTACAAATGCATATTCAATAAGGTCAGGCCAAAAATAACTGTGTCCACGCCTTTTCAGCACTAATTCATCACTGCGCGTCTTTAGTAAATCCTGACAGTTAAGTCTTGATTTCAAAATGTAAAATTTATTGAGTTTTGCTTAAAACAAGAACAAATATCTTTGAATTAAGTCTTTGAATTTTTCTGACTCCATTGGCAGATACTTGTTCTTGTTTTCAGCAAAAACTTTTTTCCTTTTTTTTTGGATCAATTTTTAAAAATATCGTAAGTAATTTTGCATCTCCAGTAAATGTACCTGGATTTAAGGATGTTTGCGCTGGAAAACAAGACAAAAACACTGAGGAAGAACATCAGATTTTCAGCAAGAGGGAGAGAAGAGCATAAACAATAGTTACTGAGAAATTAAATATGGAAATAGATGATTTCAGTTTACATTTTGACTGTTTATTTACCACTTCAATTAGGTTGGATTATTCTAATTTGTGACCCTGGAGTCATAAGTAGCACAGGTATATTTGTAGCAATAGCCAACAATGCATTGTATGGGTCAAAATTATATTTTTTTCTTTTATGCCAAAAATCATTAGGATATTAAGTTAAGATCATGTTCCATGAAGATATTTAGTAAATTTCCTACCATAAACATATCAAAACTTAATTTCTGATTAGTAATATGCATTGCTAAGAACTTCATTTGGACAAATTTAAAGGTGATTTTCTCAATATTTAGATTTCTTTTTTTTTTTTTTTTTCACCCTCAGATTCCAGATTTTTAATTTTATTTATTCAGCTTTCATATGATGGTTTTATTTTTTTTATGTCAGTTTTAGTTTTACTTACATTAGCACAGGGTTGAACTATATTAAAGTGATACAGTATGTTGCCTTGGGGACTAGCTGAAATATAAGGTATTTAATCATTTATTTTATTTCAGTTAACTTTTACTTAATTTATTTCAGGTAATTTGTTTTATGGTTTAAATTGAGCTCAACTTTAGAGATGAAACGCTTCATCAGTGTTGCTGACGCTCGTTTATCTCCGTCTGTCTCAGGTGGTTCATGACCTGAAGAGCTCAGAAGTGGCCAAGACTTTCCGTAAGGCCATCAATAAGAAAGAGGGCATCTGTTCAGTGGCTGGAACCTCAGAACAATCAGGAACACAGCACTCTTACTCCGGTGAGACACACACACTGCTCAACAAATAATACACAAACACCAGCGTTATGTGGAACTGTTTGGACAAAATGTTCTTAAAGTAAAGTTTATGGAATGTTCCTATAACTTTATTAATATTTGATATATGTTCTCATAATGATCAACATTCTCTAAAGATCCTTATGATGTTATTTGTACTTGATGAGCAATGTAAGAACGTTTTTGCAACCTTTAAATAACATTCTAATCACGACAAGAAAACTGGACATTTTAAAGTTCTCAGAATGTTAAAAATAAACTTAATGTTATAATTTGGGTAAATCAATTAGAACAATGTCTAAGAAACATTTTTGTAACCTTTAAATAATGTTAGAATTATGGCAAGAAAACTGGATATTTTGAAGTTCCTAGAATATTAAAAAATAAACATTTGAATGTTATATTTTGGGTAAAAAATAAAATTAGTAGAATATTGTAAGAAATGTTACCTTTAAATAACATTCTAATATTGACAAGAAAACTGGACATTTTAAAGTTCTCAGGATGCTAAAATAAACTTAAATAATGTTGCAATTTGGGTAAATCAGTTAGAACAATGTTTAAGAAATGTTTTTGTAACTTAAATAACGTTGGAACTATAGCAAGAAAACAGGATATTTTAACATTCTTAGAATAATAAAAATAAACATCCAAATAACGTATATATGAAAATAAAGTTAGTAGAACATTTAAGAAATGTTTTCTGTAAACTTTAACTGACGTTATAATTTCAAGGAAACAGGACATTTTAATGTCCTTAGAATATGAAAAATAAACGTTCAAATAACATTATATTTTGGGTGAAAACAAAATTAGTAGAAAGTTGTAATAAACATTTTTGTAATCTTTAAATAGCATTCTAATCATGACAAGAAAACTGGACATTTCAATGTTCTCAGAATATTAAAAATAAACGTTGAAATAATGTTCTAATCACAACAAGAAAACTGGATGTTTCAACATTCTTAAATGAAAAATAAACATTTAAATAATGTAATATTTGGATTAAAAAAAGTCAGTAAATGTTATCAGCAACATTTTTGTAACCTTTAAATAACATTAGAATCATGACAAGAAAACTGGACATTTTAGTATCCTTAGAATGTGAAAAATAAACGTTCAAATAACATTATATTTTGGGTGAAAATAAAGTTAGTAGTATGTTTAAGAAACATTTTTGTAACCTTTAAATAACATTCTAATCACGACAAGAAAACTGGACATTTTAATGTTATAGAAACATGTCAAAGCAATGTTCCACAATGTTTTTCTAACTAACTGTGTGCAGAGGAGGAGAAGGTGGCGTTTGTGAACTGGGTGAATAAAGCGCTGGAGAAGGATCCGGACTGCCAGCATGTTCTTCCCATGGACCCCAGCTCTAATGATCTGTTCACCGCAGTCGGAGACGGCATTGTGCTCTGGTACTGAAGCGTAAAAACACCTTCACAGTCAATACCGTAATATTGCACTCTTCAGACATACAGTCAAACCAAAACACCTTCAACATTTCTCACATTATCACAGTTTATTGGCTATAGTTTAGAAAATGGTCATAAAATATGACAAGAACTCAAGAGTTAAACAAATTCTTCATCTTGATAATATCAGATAACTTTGATAGAAAGGTATGGAACAAAACATGCTCAGGTCAAAGTGTCCCAAATTTTACTGGTAGTCCACTGCATGAAGAATTTTAGGGTATAATATGTCAGAGTTTACTTTATTTTGCTGTCCTCACTTACATAAATCAACTATAGTGTCCTGCACCCACTTGTAAAAAACATCAAAAATTATATCTGCTATCTGAATCATTTTTGGTTTGACTGTATGAGTTCACTCTGTTTGCAGTAAAATGATCAACCTGTCTGTGCCGGACACGATTGACGAGAGAACCATCAATAAGAAGAAGCTCACGCCTTTCACCATCCAGGTCTGTCCACAAACACTGCTTCTGATCTCACTGCTGTTTTACTGGGTTTAATGCTGTGTTCTTATGTGAATGTGCAGGAGAATCTGAACCTGGCGCTGAACTCGGCCTCCGCTATCGGCTGTCATGTGGTGAACATTGGAGCAGAGGACCTGAAAGAGGGCAGGCAGCATTTAGTGCTGGGGCTCCTGTGGCAAGTCATCAAAATTGGCCTGTTCGCTGACATCGAAATCAGCAGGAATGAAGGTACAAAGTACTGCAAAATCACACGCATACACACAAATAATAATAATAATAATTTACTCTCCCTCAAGTTGTTTTAAACCTGTGTGAGTTTCTTTCTTCTGCTGAACACAAAAGAAGATAGTTTGAAGAATGTTGGCAACCGAAGAGTTGCTGGTAGCCATTGACTTCCATAGTATTTTTCCCTGCTGTGGAAGTCAATGGCTATCTTCAGTCACCAACACTGTTCAAAATCTCTTCTTTTGTGTTCAACAGAAGAAAGAAACTCACACAAGTTTAAAACTACTTGAGATTTTTCATTTGTGGGTGAACTTTATTTTTAAAATATACATTTTTAAATTTTGGTCTTTGGTTTACCAGGAAAGATTTCTTTATAGAAATGGGATGTTACTCTAAAAATAACCATTAGGAATTGTTCTGTAAAAGTAATTTTATGGTTGTAAAAACTAAACCTAAAAATAACCACTGATTTAAACAGAACGTTTCCTAATGGTTGTTTTTACATTTACTTTTACAATCATAAAATAACTTTACAGAATGTTGCCTAATAGCTATTTTTAGGCTATATTTTTACAGCTATAGAATAGAGAATGTTCTGTATAAGTTATTATATGACTGTAAAAATAAAACTAACCATTAGAGAATATTCTGTAGAATTTAGTCGTACAAATAAAACCTAAAAACAACCATTAGGTAGTGTTCTGTACAAGTTAGTTGATAGTTGTAAAAATGAAACCTACATTTTGTATACGTTACTTTATGATTGTAATATAAACCTAAAAAAACATTAATTGGTTTAAGTTATTTACAGTTGTTTAAAAATCCAAGTGTTCCCAAATACCAGCTGGGGACACTTAATTTCTAGCGATTATCATCAATTTGATTTCATAGATACTATTTAAACTAAACTGAGCTAGACAATGACATCTCTGAATTCAATAATGAAATGCCTTTAACTGAAAATTGAGTGTTTAATCTTATTATTATACATTACTGACACTCTATCCTCCAATTTGATACTGTTAAGTGCTTTGACACAATCTGTATTGTTAAAAGCGCTATATAAATAAAGGTGACTTGACTTAAAAAACCTCACTGCAACATTATGGGAACATTATTTTATGGTTGTAAGAAATACAAATCTAAAAAAAAAAAAAAAACATTCCCAAAACATTATTATTTGGTTAAAACAAGAACTAAACAAGAACCAAATACTAACATTAAGGAACGCTCAAAGTTTGCGTATTTCTTTAGAGTAAATGACACGTGTTGATCTAATGAATGACGTTCTGAGAGTCACATGACCACGTGTGTGTGTGTGTGTGTGTGTGTGTGTGCAGCTCTGCTCGCTCTGCTCAGGGACGGAGAGAGTCTGGAGGATCTGGTCAAGCTGTCTCCTGAGGAGCTGCTGCTGCGCTGGGCCAACTATCATCTGGAGGAGGCCGGCTGCTCCAAGATCAACAACTTCAGCTCCGATATCAAGGTAACAGTGCTGAACATAAAAACACTTCAGACTGAACCATAGACATTATCTATCTATCTATCTATCTATCTATCTATCTATCTTGGTCTTACTCCACTCTAATCACCATAGCAATTGCCTGACAACCACTTTCAGGCTTGTAAATGTTTGTCATGAGTAACTCCACTATCATGTAGTTCCCGCTGTGATTCTGTAATTCAGTGTAAATGAAGCTGCTCTTCACTGTGAGACAGAGCACTCATAACCTCACCTTCACTGTTGTTTGAAGGACTCCAAGGCCTATTACAACATCCTGAACCAGGTGGCACCCAAAGGAGACGAGGAGGGCGTTCCAGCTATCCCCATCGACATGTCTGGAATACGGGTGAGCAAACAGCTCATCAGCACTTCATTCACATGCACACATTCAGACAGCACTCACAGTCATGGCCAAAATGATTAGTACACTAATATTATTACTAGTATTTTTAGTATTTTGCTGAGACAGACTAAATCCAGAAGAACTGTGGAGAACAACGTCTCCAAGATGCTTCAAGAAAGCTACCTGCAAAGCTCCTGAAAAACTGCTCAAGTGCACCGAGAGCAAAAGCTGCTTTAAACACAAAGGATGCTCACACCAAATGTTGATTTCATTTAGTTCATAGAAGTTAATTGATAAAGAAAATCTATTTATGACATTACATTTATATTTATTCATTTTGCAGACGCTTTTATCCAAACCGACTTACAATTGGGGAATACATAAAGCGATTCATCTTAAAGAGGCAACAGACAGAAGAAGAGCTCGTAATACCAAGTCTCAGGCATTGTTCAAATAAGTACAAGCTAGAAAGGGAAGGAATAAATAAAGAGAAAGACAAAGTTGTTTTTTTTTTTTGTTTGTTTTTTGTTTTTCTTAGGATGAAGTCAAGAGATGAGTTTTCAGCTGTCACTTGAAGATTGTCAGGGATCCAGCACTCCGGATAGGGGTGGGAAGATCATTCCAGCAGCCAGGAATGGTGAATGAGAATGTTCTGGAGAGTGATTTTGAGCCTCTCTGTGATGGTACCACGAGGCGTCGCTCACTAGCAGATCTCAGACTTCTGGAGGGGGTGTAGATTCGTAATAGTGAGTGGAAGTAGGCGGGTGCTGAGCCTGTGGTTGTTCTATATGCAAGCATCAGTGTCTTAAACTTGATGCGAGCTGCGACTGGTAGCCAGTGCAAGGAGATAAAGAGAGGTGTAACATGGGCTCTTTTGGGCTCGTTGAAGACCAGTCGTGCCGCTGCATTCTGAATCATTTGTAGAGGTTTGATTGTGTTTGATGGAAGTCCAGCCAGAAGAGCATTGCAGTAGTCCAGCCTAGAAATGACTAGGGCCTGGACAAGAAGTTGTGCACCATGCTCTGTCAGAAAGGGCTTGATCTTTCTGATGTTGTGTAGTGCAAACCTGCAAGATCGAGCAGTCTTTGCAATGTACTCTTTGAAGGTCAACTGGTCATCAAAGATTACACCAAGATTTCTGACCGAAGTTGATGGGGCAATTGTTGATGAACCTAACTGAATCGTGAAGTCATGCTGTAGGGTTGGAGTAGCAGGGAAGACAAGAAGCTCAGTCTTTGCCAGGTTGAGCTGTAGATGATGTTCTTTCATCCATGCCGAGATGTCCACCAGGCAGCCTGAGATCCGTGCAGATCATCTGGTTGAAAAGAGAGATAGAGCTGTGTGTCATCAGCGTAGCAATGGTAGGAGAAGCCATGTGCCTGTATGATGGGACCCAGTGATATAGTGTATGTAGAGAAGAGGAGCGGTTCTAGAACAGATCCCTGAGGAACCCCAGTGACCAGTTGATGTGCTTTGGATACCTCCCCTCCCCAGGCCACCCTGAAAGATCTACCAGTGAGATAGGATTCAAACCAGCGAAGTGGAATCCCAGTGATGCCCAGAGATGAGAGGATGGACAGCAGGATCTGATGATTAACAGTGTCAAAAGCAGCAGATAGATCCAGCAGAATGAGAACTGATGATGTGGAATCAGCTTTTGCAATCCGCAAGGATTCAGTGACTGACTGTAGCACTGTTAGAATGCAAAACACTCACGCGGTGCTGACTAATCACTTCTCCCAAAGTTATGACAGTGACCAAGCAGTTTAAATAGTCTACAGTCGCTGTGGCCACCTTCTAATTAGCACACCCAACAGCCTATAGCAGGGCAATAGCTCAAATCCAAACTACAGAAACTACAAAACATTATTTTTGACGGCATCCTCATTTTACAGCATTTTTACACAAGTGCCTAAATCTTTTAACAGTACTGTAGCTTTGCAGGTAGGTTTCTTGAAGCATCAGTTCTTCTGGATTTAGTCTGTCTCAGTTTGTTCTGTTTCTTCATGTCATTCCACACAGACTGATGATGATCAGATCAGATCTCAAAAATCTCACTGGATTATTACAATTAATGGCTAAATGAATGTTTGGAAATGTAAACTGATATTTCCTACTGACACACTACAGCAAAAGATAGAAATAACTGACTTAAAACTATTTTTTAGCTGCTGAGAACACTAGAGTTCTAATCATTTTGGCCAGCACTGTAAAACACATGAAAATCCCGCTGTAACAGGAGAAAGATGACCTGAAGAGAGCTGAGTGTATGCTGGAGCAGGCCGATCGGCTCGGATGTCGACAGTTCGTCACAGCCACAGATGTGGTGCGTGGAAACCCCAAACTCAATCTGGCCTATGTGGCCAACCTCTTCAACAAATACCCTGCTCTGAAGAAGCCTGAGAACCAGGACATCGACTGGAGCTCCATCGAGGGTGAGTCTTTCTTCTGCTGAACACAAAAGAAGAGATTTCTACCAAACCGTTCCAGTTCCCATTGACTTTCATTGATTTTTTGTCTATATAATTACAGTAAATGGGAACTGGTCTACCACTTTAAGACCTCTTTAATATTTCAAGTGTTTCTCCTAGACATCATTGAGATTAAATGGAGATGTCTGCTGAAGTCTCCTGCTTCTCAGACATTTCTCCTGAGAAAAAGGAACCCAGTAATCTCAAACTATTTTTATATATATGGCATTTATATTAATGCATTTAGCAGCTGACTTACATTGGTGCACAGTTCTCTAGGAACTGAACCATCTCAGCAAACAGGGAATGTTCTCAGAATGTTCTGGCAAAGTTATGAACGAAACGTTCTTCCGGTAATGTTAATAGAAAGTTTGTTCAGAGTTATCTGGTCCTTCATAATGTTCTCAAAACATCAGCACAAAAACTGTATTTATACATCACTCATGGAACGTTTGATTTCTCAAACATTTTAATTTGACATTCATCTAACATTTGTCTAAAGGTTTTTAAATGCTGCTACTTGTTTCAGAACGTCCAGAAAACATTCTAAGGTGATATTCTCATGTTTGAAAAATTATCAAATGGAATGTTTCTTTAACATTTGTATAACCAAGAAGAAACATTTCTAAAACATTTAGAAATCATTTTTGTGCATTCAGTGAACATTCAGAAATAGCATTTTTATAACATTGTCAAATCATACTTAAAACATATTTTGTTAGCTGGGGAGTTTTCTGGTCTTTAATAACGTCATCAAAAATATTTTTTATACATTGCACATGTGTTTTAGTTGGACATTCATGTAACGTTTTTTTTAAATGTTACAAAGTTCAGAGAACATTTAAAAGTAAAGCTCAAATAATGTTTGCAAAATGATCAAATGGAATGTTCCCTTAACTTTTGTATAACCAAAAAGAAACATTTATAAAAAATCAAAGAACTGGATGTTTTGAATGTTCAGAGAACATTCAGAAATAACGTTTTTATAACTTATGCAAAACATTCGTAGCACACTTTTTCTTTTTTTGTTAGCTGGGATGATCTTTTAATATTTGAGCTGCAGGAATGTAAACTGTGCTCAGGTTTGCTAATATATCTGTAATTAAATGTCAGAGCTCTCAGTATGAATTCATCCACTCTCCCAATGAGAATCAATGAGGAGTCAATGTGCTGTCATTCATATGATCAATATTCATAGAGATGATGTTAAACTGATCTGCTGATGTTCTCATGTCTGTCAGGAGAGACCAGAGAGGAGCGGACCTTCAGGAACTGGATGAACTCACTGGGCGTCAATCCACGCGTCAATCATCTCTATGTGTGAGTGTCATAAACACACAACAGCATAACATGTCAATAAAAAAACATTAGTGGATTCTAAAGCACTGCAGGCTACTAAATTAGTGATGCATCGAAATGTCGACAACCAAAGCTAATTTTAGCTGAAATTTTTGGTTTCGTCCAAAACTGTTTTTGAGGGTCGAAATCATTGATGTTTAATTAGTGCTTCTCTGATGATGTGTTTACATTTACTTCAGGAAAGACATTCAGTGTCCATAAACTCATGAGTCAGGTAGAAGAAATAACTCTAGAGAGGACTATTTTGATAAATATATGCACTATATTTCATATTCTTGATATTTTTACTTCATTATTTAATGATTAAATAAATTTGTCATGATTTTTTTTTTGTTTTTATCACTGTTTCAACAATGAATTAGAGTAGAAACATAACCATATAATTAATAAGTATAAAAATTGGCTTGTGTGCAATTTAAATGCTTGTATGAGACTCAGTTTTTATTTGTGTTGATTATTAAATACATTAACTGATGTTTAAATAAACTTTGAGTTTCAGCTAAATGAAAACTTTAATTTTAGTTTTAGTAAAAAATTCATTTCAGTGCATCAATAATTCTATTTCTACAGTATATTTACTGTATATTCAGTGAGCTTCTGTATTATGACCTTCACATTGTACATCAAAGCAAAAAAGTTGTTTTCAATTTGAAAAGTTTTAATTTCTACACACAGCTGAGTTAAAACGCAAAATAAGCATTTTTGTTTCTAGTAGCCTATAATGAGCAGCAAACCACTGTTTGAAACGTTAAACTTTTGATAATGAATAAAGTAGTGCACTAGTATCCCAGCTAACAAAAATGTTCTAAAACCGTAACGAAAAAGTTATTTCTGAATGTTCTATGAAAGTTCAAATGATACAGTTTTATGAATGTTACAAAATGTTTTTTTTCTCTTGGTTATGTGAAACTTTCCATTTTATCATTTTGCAACATTATGGGAACATTACTTTTGTTCTTCCAGGGATCTGGCCGATGCTCTGGTGATCTTCCAGCTCTATGAAAAGATCAAGGTTCCTGTGGACTGGGACAAAGTCAACAAACCGCCGTATACCAAACTAGGCAGCAACATGAAAAAGGTACAAATGCATTACAACAGAGGTGATCACTGAAATGCTTCGAAGGCACCATGAAACGACTAGTGAACTTCTGCCTTCACGCTCACCTGAGAAGCTCCTACTGCGTTATTACAACGTCACACATTTAAGTAAAAAAAAGTATATTTTATACATTTATTTATATAATAATAAAATATTTAGAATATAAATATAATTTTTAAATATCAATTTTATTTAGATTTAAATATTATATATATATATATATATATTATTTTATAAATAATTTCCCTTATTTTACATTTATTTTTTTTTTATCATTTTAATTTTTATCACTTAGTTATGCTCATTATTTAACAAAAGCATTTATTTGGATAAGCATTTATCTACATAACCTTTTACAATCACGCTTGTTGTCTTTCCTACATAATGCTATAATAATATTGATATACCGCACAAAAAATAAAAATTATTTTGCAAACTTATCAATTACCATTCAGAACAGACTTGTTTCCTGACAACATTTTATTAATTGAAATAAATCTAAAATAAAATAAATACAAATATTATATGACAAAATTATTTTAGTTACTCTATGGTTCTGAACTCATCTAAATGCTTTTCTCAATTTTTTGTTTAGTTTAAGCTGAAGCACAAAAATATTACTAACTGCAAATAAAATAAAACATAAAACTGAACTAAAACTAAAAAATGAAACAAAAATAAATTCAACCTAAATAGTAATATTTTGGGGGGGAAAGAACAAAGCACACAAAATTACTTACAATTTAACAAAAATTAAAATTAAAATCAAAAGTGTACAAATAACAGCTAAATCAAAATATTAATAAAAATTATAATAGTAATTTGTTTAGTTTAAGCTGAAGCACTAAAATTATTAAATGGAAATAAATAAATAATACATCTGAACTAAAACTAAAATAAAAATAAATTAATAACCTAAATTAAATTAAACCTAAATAGTAATAGTTTGAAAAAATAAATAAATAAATATGACCAAAGCACTAAAAATGTAACAAAAATTTAAATGAACACTGGAAAGAAAAGTTAAATGAAAATCTTAATAAAAATGATAAAACTACATAAATAATAAAACTAAAATAACAGACATAAATTTAAAAACACAAGCATCCACATATAAGTGTTTTCTTCACACACACACACACTCAAACACACTGACACTCAAACAGACACACACATGTATGCACATGCGCACACACGCACTCACTCACACAATCACACAAACGCGCACACACACACACACACACTTGTTTCGCTATCCTTGTGGGGACATTCATAGGCGTAATGGTTTTTCTACTGTACAGACCGTATATTCTATTGCCCTACACCAACCCTACACCTAAACTTAGCCCTCACAGGAGACTTTCTGCATTTTTAGATTTTCAAAACACTTCATTCTGTGTGATTTATAAGCTTCTTTACCCGTGGAGACCTCAATTTAGGACCCCACCGTGACACGAGTCCCCATGAGTCTGTGTGTATTCAGGTTTAAGTCCCCACCTGAATAGAAAAACAGGTACACACACACACACACACACTCACTCACTCACTCTCACACACACACACGCGTGTAACTGGAGTGTTGTGTGCTGCAGCTGGAGAACTGTAACTATGCGGTGGAGCTGGGGAAGAAGGAGGCCAAGTTCTCTCTGGTGGGAATCGCTGGTCAGGATCTGAACGAAGGAAACCGGACGCTGACGCTCGCTCTGCTCTGGCAGCTCATGAGGAGGTCAGACACACAAACATGCAATCATACGCTTCAGATCCACACAAACACAGTCACCAGAGGTGGACAGTAGTGAAGTATTTTTACTTTACTCAAGTAAATCTAAACAGTATCTGTACTTTATCAGAGTGTTTTTCTTTGGAAAACTTTTACTTCACTACATTCCAAATCATAATGTACTTTTTACTGCACTACATTTCATAAATAAAAGTTGTTGTTTTTTTACCTTTAATACTTAAGAACATTAAAAATGTAGTACTAGATTTCTAATGTAATTAAATATTAAATGATACTGAATATGAAACGTAGAGCAGTAAAAAGTACAATATTACGCTTTGGAATGTTGTAAAGTTTTCTAAAGAAAAACACTGATAAAGTACAGACACTTAAAAAGTACTTTTAAAGCAGAGTAAAAATACTTCACTACTGTCCGCTTCTGACAGTCACACATGATCACACTGCAGATCCACACATCTGCTGAAGATTTCGCTCATCTTCTGTCTGCAGGTACACGCTCAACATCTTGGAGGATCTGGGCGACGGGCAGAAAGTGATCGATGACACCATCGTGACCTGGGTGAACGACGCACTCACTCAAGCAGGCAAAGGCACCATCAGCGGCTTTAAAGTAAGCAGCTCTCGCTCACTGTGAAGAAAAACACCTGTTCCATCTCTATCGGAACTGACCGCTCATTTTATGATTCTTCAGGACGGATCCATAAGCAGCAGCATGCCTGTACTGGACCTGATTGATGCCATCCAGCCCGGCTCCATCCGCTACGACCTTCTCAAGACAGAAGACCTGACAGACGAAGAGAAACTCAATAACGCCAAGTACGTCGCAGTCACACTCCTCATTAGCATATTAATGAATATTAAACAGATGTTCTGGGTAACACACAGAAAAAAATGCGACACAGAAAAATATTTCTCTTAAAAGTCTACAATTTTAAAAGTCAGAATTGTGAGAAAAAAATCTGAATTGTGAGATATAAAGTCAGAATTGTACGAAAATCAGAACTGAGATATAAGCTCAAAATTGTGAGTAAAAAGTCTGAATTGTTATATTTAAACTCAGAATTGCAAGAAAGTCTGAGTTGCAGGAAAAAAAACTCAATTGCGAGAAAGTCAGAATTGTGAGATATAAACTCAGAATTACAAGAAAGTCTGAATCGCGAGATATAAACTCAGAATTGCGAGATATAAACTCAGAATTGCAAGAAAAAAACTCAATTGAGATGCATCAGAATTGCAAGAAAGTCAGAATTGCGAGATAAGCTCTGAATTGCAAGAAAGTCTGAATTGCGAGATATAAACTCAGAATTGCGAGATATAAACTCAGAATTGCGAGATATAAACTCAGAATTGCAAGAAAAAAACTCAGAACTGCAAGAAAAAAAAACTCAATTGAGATGTATCAGAATTGCAAGAAAGTCAGAATTGCGAGATAAACTCTGAATTGCAAGAAAGTCTGAATTCTGAGATATAAACTCAGAATTGCAAGAAAAAACTCAGAATTGCAAGATATAAACTCAGAATTACAAGAAAGTCAGAATTGCGAGATTTAAACTCAGAATTGCAAGAAAGTCAGAATTGCGAGATTTAAACTCAGAATTGCAAGAAAAAAAACTACGAATTTCGAGATATAAACCCAGAATTACAAAAAAGTCTGAATTGCAAGATTTAAACTCAGAATTGCTAGAGAAAGTCAGAGCTGAACGTCTACTGACCCAGAACTGTAGAAATGCCAAACTGACCAATGTGTGTTTTCAGGTACGCGATCTCTATGGCGAGGAAGATCGGAGCGCGGGTGTATGCGCTGCCGGAGGATCTGGTGGAGGTGAAGCCCAAGATGGTGATGACGGTGTTCGCCTGCCTCATGGCTCGAGGAATGAGACGAATCTAGAAGCGCAGGATTATACGCCTGCTTTTATATTTCCTACATGTTTTAAAGTTGTTGCTCAGCTATTGGGTTCCCAGCATCATGCAGATATCATGAAAATGATGGAAACTTCTATAGAGAATATAAATAAACAGTTCTTGACACTCATCAAATAAATCTATTAATTCAAAATATCAGAAACTTGCCTATAAAATGATACGAAAATTCACTGAAACCCTGAAAGATGTGCTGTCTTCATTAACTTCAGGCTTAAGGTCAAAGGTCACGTCTGTTTACCTGTTTGAGCACCGTGTGCGAATGAGGAATACATAGTCAGGCCAGTTTTGCTCTGTTGAATGTTCAGGTTTTTCAGGCTATAAATGACAGTAAACACACGGTCAGTCTCTAAATCTGATGTACATGTTCAAATGTCACTGTGGAAGCAAATGTCCAAATAAAAACAGATTTTTAACTCGAGTGTTTGTGCTTGCTTCTTACTATATTTCATACTACTAACATACTATTGGTTAACACTTTACAATTGGATCCTATTACTTAATGCAACAACTAACAAGCTAACTGTTAGTTCATGTTGGCTTAGGTCCATTAAATAAAATCAGCAGATACAACTTTTGATTTTAATAATCTATTATTACCAGTGGATGCTCTGCAGTGAATGGGTGCCGTCAGAATGAGAGTTCAAACAGTGGATAAAAACATCACAATAATCCACACCACTCCAGTCCATCAGTTAATATCTGGAGAAGACAAAAGCTGAAACAAATCCAGCATTAAGACGTTTTTAACTAAAATACCATAGAGTTCATAATCCATAATAATGCTTCCTCCAGTGAAAAAGTGTTCTGGTCTGAATCAGGAGAGAAATCTGCACAGATCAAGCAGCGTTTACAAGACAAAACAGCTCTAAACAAATATGTGGCTGGATTTTGATGTGAGAGACCACAGCAAATGCATTTTTTCACTGGAGGAAGAGTTATTATGGATTATGAACTCTATGGTATTTTAGTTAAAAACGTCTTAATGCTGGATTTGTTTCAGCTTTTGTCTTCTCAAGATGTTAACTGATGGACTGGAGTGGTGTGGATTACTTGTGGATTATTGTGATGTTTTTATCAGCTGTTTGGACTCTCATTCTGACGGCACCCATTCACTGCAGAGCATTCATTGCTGAGACACTGATGCAGTGACACATTTCTACAAATCTGATGAAGAAACAAACTCATCCTAATCTCGGATGAACTGAGGGTGAACACATTTACATTTTTGCCTGAGCTATTCCTGACATGCATTCTCTAAAGTTACTAAAGCCGAAGAGTTTACAGACACAAACTGAAGCACGTCGTCTGAGAATGTGTAACTTTAATGGACAAAAAATATGGCAAATGGGATCAAAACAAGGTCACAATAGCGGAGCATGTTGTACATGTAAGAACAGAAAACAGATGAAGTTCGTACGCCGTTGAGTCTGGCGTCTTCAGTGAAGTGAAAGGCTAAACTCATGTGCTTTGATAGAGGAGAGACTCAGCTTCAGTCCTTGAGTTCATTTGGCCGTCTTTCCCTCAGCAGGCATCTCTCCGTTATCCAGAGTCTTGAGGAGGCGGAAGAGCCCGGCGGCCTCACGGATTCGACTGAACTCGATGCAGAAGGCCTGCACCTCGATGAACAGATCCTGAACGTTAATGATCTTATTCCTGATGAGGGACTGGAGGAAGACACACACCAGACGCACCAGACGGTTCTTCAGGAGACACAACAGACAATCACTTTCCATCACAACATAACACACTCCCCTGTAGACTGAGAGAATCTGATGAACGGCTTTAAAATCCATACGTTACATTCTGACTATGCATGCATGTTACGATGTTGCTACCAGTGTTGGGCTAGTTACTCAAAAAAAATTAATATATTACTCATTACAAGTAATATTATTACTTTCTGACAACAGTAATTAGTTACACTACTAGTAACATTACTTTTCTTTCATGCCCCACATATCTTCCCCATAAAACTCTTCTAAAATGTTACTCACAATATATTTCTGCCTCATCATTTGACCAAAATCCACACTGGATCGCAGTCAGAAGTTATTACAAACACTCAGTGGTGATTAAGAGTAATGTTTAAGTACAAGTGTTATTCTCATTAATTATCATGTGTAGCTTGAAGCTAATTGTAGCTCTAATTTCGCTGTTACCCATACACGATTATATTCCATGAAGTATTTTATCAAAAGAAATCATATTAGTTCATAGGAAAATGTTCTCTTTTATACATTTTACATCAGGATCAGAGGGATGTAATTCCAGACTAAAGTAATGTCACAACTTCCACATCAGTGTTCAGATCATCTTTTCTCCTGACAATATTTCCATCTGCTGAAAGTAAGCTTTTTCATATTACAAACCTGCCTGCTGCTCTGGTGACTGCATGTGCCTGTGCAAGTTCTGAAAATTATGAAAATAAATCTAGAAATTATTGGATTGTTGGACTTTGAATCAGTAGGGGTTGAGGCATCGAAAGTAACGAGCTGTTTTATGGATAGTGATTGTAATATTATTACTGAAACCTTATTAGTAATTAGTTACACTACTAGTTATCGCAAAAAGTAATATTATTACTGTAACTAGTTACTGCCCAACACTGGTTGCTATAATTGCTGTAATACTGTATCTATATAAAGTAGCTCATAAATCAATTAACACCAAATCAGAAGAGCTCAACGTGCAGCAGTTTGACATAAAAATTGTCACTTACATTCATTTAGAAAATATTATATATGCTATCCAGTATGATAATGTTTGCTCTACTATAAATTTACTGATGAAATCACAGATCAAATGATCCTGCATCGTATGTTCTAAATGAAATCAATACAAGTTTCTGACTAATCTTGAGCTGCTGATTCCAGAAGTAGTGTCTGCTCTGCTCTTTCACATCACACTTTCTCACTAAATATGATGCATTTCGCACCATTTTTGATTTGAGAATCATTTGCGGTGAAGACATCTTGTATTCTCCATTAATCAGCAGAAAAACACCACAAACACATGATTCCTGCCTGAATCTGAGCCACATTACATTGATTTCTCAGCCCATTTTCACACGGATGATATTTTTTGATGTCGATTCTGATTTCAAGGTCATAATTATGATCAGTGACAGAAGAAAATGCAAATATGATGTTTTCTGCTTTAACTGCATCCACACAGACAGAAGAATCACAGATGTGACATTAAATGGAGTATCTGAACATCTCTTTCCTCTCATTTACAGACTGGGAGTTAAATGATGCATTTTGAATACTTATTTTTGTCATTCTGACTGCTTTTGTTATTTTGATAAATGCATTAAAGCTGCATTAAATATAATTTGCAAAATCATTCTTATTTAGATTTTTTTATTCATACTTTTGAACTCAGAATCATCAAATGAGGTAACATTATGCCCTTTTTGCAAATCAGCAGAAATGTTTTTTGCACAATGAAAACATGCACCTTGAATTCAGTCAGTCATGACATTTATTTTTAGAAATCCTCAACTTTGTGTGTTAGAAAACAGAATAGGGGCAGTAGTCTGGAAACAAATATATTTCCATGCTCTATTTTTTTTTTTTAATCCATACTTATCTAGACCTAGAAATCAAATTCCACACCGCATAGGAACCCTGATAATTAATAATGATTTCCCGAAGATCACGTTTACTGAATGCATGCATCTGTTCTCATCAGTCCTGGCTCTGTTGGATTATAAATGTTGCATTATGGTCTGTGTGAGGTGTGCATTTACCTGCATGTATTTGTCTTTGATCTGCTCACATGTGGAGATGCAGTTGGAGATGTAGAGATGGATGAACTCAGGAGGAAGATCTACTGCTGTCGTTAGTCTAAAGAGGAATAAACATACACACTGAATGAAGACACACTCTTCAAATTATGCCGAGTGTGTTGCGCTGGTACATTAAACACTGCCGTGGACAGCTGACTCCTTATGTTTTTGATATTCTTCATATTCTGTGTGGTGGTCAGTTCACAGCAGTGATAGAAATTTATCTTTTCCAATAAGTTTAAATAGATTTTTACATTTATAGGCATTTTTACCTTTATAAAGCCTTTTTTTTCTAAAAGCGTGCATTTACATTTATGCATTAAGCAGACACTTTTATCCAAAGCGACTTACATGGCATTCAAGTTACAGTTTGTACATTTTATCAGCTCTTGCTTTCCCTGGGAATCGAACCCATGATCTTGGCGTTGCTAGCGCTATGCTCTACTATTTGAGCTACAGGAAAGCGTGCATCATCTTTTGAGTCAAATTCTTACTTTTAATCAGTCAGTTAGAATAACAAGACATTTTTGGGCTGTTACCAAACAAATGAAATCAGTATCAACAAAATTCATCTTTGCAGTACAGAGGAAACACAGAAGCTGCATCTGAAGTGGTGTTTAGATGCATTTACACACTGTTTAATGGAGCTCACAGACATGAATGCATTTAACCTACATAATGCATGTTTTGATATTCTAAACATAAAACATTGAATACTGATATTTGAAATTATTTTAAAAAATGAAAAGATGCTTTAAATGTGAAATTAAAACTGCCAGTAGGTGGCAGCATGTCACTGTTAATAAGTGAGTCATTGCAATTGAACCGAATCATTTAAACGATTGATTCATTCAGGAACGAATCACCATCATGTTGCTCAGAGACACAAAACAGTGCTGTGGCTGAGTTTGGAGTTATTTTTTTTGGCGAAATAGAGCAAAAACAGGCAATGTAAGTCTCTTAATATTAACTTCTTTTTTATTGAACTGTTGTATGAACTCAATATCACATCTGTAATCATGCTGATTTTTGGAGGTGAAAAACTTGCACTCTTCGTGCAATATTAACTACATGAAATTATACAAACATATACATTTTCTGCCCCCATATCTTAAATTCTCATGCAGTGAAAGAACGTACTCAAAATGCACACACGTACTAGTCTAACCTACTAGACATCTTTACGTAATGTGTGTGCGAACTCTGTAGGTTGGTTTTTGCGATATACTCAATGTCAAATCACACATCGTTAAAACAACAATTACGATATTATCGCAGACGATATATATATATATATATATCGCACACCCCTAGCTCCATATGCACTGAATTAAACCAGATGAGAGGACGAGAAGAACGGCGTACCTGTTGACCACCTCCATGGAGTGCAGAGACATGTCCATGTTGACCAGGACAGAGAAATACTCCGTGATCTGGCTGGAGGACATCAGCTTCAGGAGCATCTCGATGGCCACCAGAGGGTTGTTCTCAACCAGGTCCGGTAGTTTGGCTGGAGTCAGACCGATGTGGTAAACCAGCTTCGGGTCCTTCTCCAGTTCACCGAGCAGCTGATAGAGAGAGAGGGTTAACTGTGAGGAACCGCTTTTATTCAAGAGCACACATTCACTTCACTGCCTTTAATTATTGCTTATTAAAAATTACACCTATATTACAGTAATGAGCATTTAACAACGCAAAAATGCAAGCAAAATGGGCAGGTAAGATTTTTAATGTTTTTGGATTTATTTAGGCATACAGACTGCGATTATTTGATCAAAAACACATTAAAAATAGTGAGATATTATTACAGCTTAAAATATCTGTTTTCTAAGTGAATATCTGTTAAACTGTAATTTATTGCTGTGATCAAAGCTGTATTTTCAGCATCATTACTCCAGTCTTCAGTGTCACATGATCTTCAGAAATCATTCTAATATGCTGATTTGCTGCTCAAGAAACATTTCTGATTATTATCAATGTTGAAAACAGTTGTGCTGCACAATATTTTTGTGGAAACAGTCATACATTTAAAGACTAGAGATTAAACATTTTTCAAGATTCAGAGATGAATAGAAAGTTCAAAAGAGCATTTATTTGAAATACAAATCTTTTGGAACATTATAAATGTCCTTACTGTCACTTTTGCCATCTTTTTTGATTTTTTAAAAATACATATATTTTACTGACCCCAAACTTTTCAACAACACTGTATATTTTCCTTAAAGAAAATTAAGCTTGTTTATTCCCAATGAAGACATTCATTACTGTAATACAAATGTAATTTTTTAATTAGCATAAAGTCAGTGCAACAAGCACAAAGATGATGTTTACACACTTTACAATTTAAATAAGACAGATATGGTTATTTATGGTTATCACATTACAGTAAAGAGATCGTGGGTGGAAATGTGGTTAATTGTCACAAAAATATTGTAATGATTTTGTGTTTGATCGCAACACTGCTGTTATTGCTGCTAATGGTGTTTATTGTATGTTTGAATGCATGTCATTAACTAACTGCATGATTTTTACTTACATTTCTGCCATATGGACATCAACTTGACAACTAGTCACCACTGATAAGCCACTACTAAATATAATATAGAAACTTTAATTTTCTTTGTAAAGCTGCTTTGCAGCGATTTGTATGGTGAAAAGCGCTACACAAATAAACTTGAACTGAACTGATAATGCTGTGTTTTGTGTGATTGTGTGTCTGACCTGCGTCTGCTGCGCGGCTGATAACGGACTCTTGAAGGCTTTGGCCATGATGCGCTTGATTTCCACTCCTGTTCCGTTGCGCACACACATGGATCGGTCCCACTGAACACCGTGATCCGGTTCGCACGGGTTCAGCCACGAAAGCTCGTCCTCACACACCAGCAGCGGCGGAGCGGGCCGGATGAACTCAGGGCGAAAGTGGCCTGACAGACAAGACCAAACCAGCTGTTTAACTGCAGCCGCACACCAGTTACAACCAGCGCTGGGGGTAACGCATTACAAGTTAGCGGTGTGCGATATATATCGTCTGCGATAATATCGCGATTGTTGTTTTAACGATGTGCGATTTGACATTATTGAGTATTTCACAAAAACCAAACAAAACAAAAATTATGTGATCAAGTCTAGTAGGTTAGACAGTGTGCGTTCTTTCACTGCGAGATTCAGTCTATTAAAATGCATTTAGAATTATCACAAAATTTAAGATATGGGGACAGAAAATGTATATATTTCATATAGTTCATCAATATAATATATATATTTTTTTTTTGCAAATGATATTGATTTTATACAACAGTTCAATAACAAGGAGTTAATATTAAGAGACTCACATTTTAGACACTATATTGGCTGTTTTTGCTCTATTTCGACAAAAATAATTCCAAACAGCCACAGTTTTGCGTCTCTGAGCAACGAGATGGTGTTTCATTCTGGAAGGAATGTCAATGTCAGTTTTATTTATATAGCACTATTAAACACAACCATGGGTTGACCAATGTGCTGCACAATAAAAACAATTCAAATAAGACGATACAAAATAATTACTAAGAGAAACAATACAATAAAAAGTACTCATTAATAAAACGGCAAATCAAAAAGATAGGTTTTCAACATGGATTTAAAAACAGATAGTGAAGGTGCAGATCTAATACAGAGGGGCAGAGCATTCCACAATCTAGGGGCAGCAACTGAGAAAGCACGGTCACCCCTGCATTTCAACTTCGATTTTGGGATGCATAATAATCTCTGGCTGGACGACCGGAGAGACAAGAGGGGCCGATGTTCAATCAACAAATCTGATAGATAGGCAGGGGCCAAACCGTTTAATGATTTAAACACTAAGAGAAGAATTTTAAAATTAACTCGATAGCGCACAGGCAACCAGTGCAGAGAACGTAAAACTGGTGTAATATGATCCCGTATTTTGGTACTCGTTAAAAGCCTTGCAGCTGCATTTTGAACTATCTGCAGACGGGATAGGGATGACTGACCAATTCCAAAATACAGTGAGTTGCAGTAGTCTAATCTAGATGTAATAAAAGCATGAATTACTTTTTTAAAAATTTTTACTAGACAGGATAAGTTTTACTTTTGCTAGAAGTCGAAGCTGAAAAAAGCAGGACTTAACCACTGTATTTATCTGTCTGTCAAATTTTAAACCATCATCAAAAATGACACCCAGATTTTTTACCCAAGGCTTCACAGAAGAAGTTAAATCGCCAAGATTTACTTTCGGTGTACTACGAGAATCCGACAGAACAAACACAATTATTTCAGTTTTACTCTCATTGAAATTAAGAAAATTTAAAGACAAAACCAGGCTTTCACATCAGACAGGCATGACATTCCATAAGTGCTTGCAGACCATTAGAACTCTGTTTTAAGGGCAGATAGATTTGAGTGTCGTCTGCATAGCAATGGAAAGACAGACCATGCTTCCTAAATATAGAACCCAATGGGAGCATATACAGTGAAAAAAGAATAGGAGCCAAAATAGATCCCTGGGGAACACCACATAACAAAGAAGCTACCTCAGATGAGTGTTCACCAATATTAACTCCAAAACTATGATTAGAGAAATATGATTTAAACCATTCAAGAGCACTTCCTTTTATGTCTACACAGTGCTCCAAGCGAGCAAGCAGAACAGCGTGGTCCACAGTCTCGAAAGCAGCGCTCAAGTCCAGGAGCACAAGCACAGTATGATCCCCAGCGTCACCAGTTAGTAGAATATCATTTAAAACTTTCAGAAGTGCAGTTTCAGTCGAGTGGTGTTTTCTAAAGCCTGATTGAAAGACTTCAAAGATCTTATTTTCATCTAAAAAAAATTTGTAGTTGTTGCAGGACCACTTTTTCTAATATCTTTGTAATAAAAGACAGATTAGAAATGGGTCTATAATTGGCTAAAACAGAAGGATCTAGATTCGGCCTCTTAAGCAAGGGATAGACTATAGCATGTTTTAACACATCAGGTACAGTACTAGTCTCAAAACATCGATTTATCATGGTCACAAGATAGGGACCCACTGCATCAAAAACTTGTTTCAGGAAATAAGGTGGAATGGCATCAATGGAGGAGCCAGATGGCTTTAACTGACACACTATTTCTTGAAGATGTATAAAAGAAATAGGTTCAAACTGGCTGAACTCAACAGAACAGACTGAAGAAATAGAAGGATCCAAAGCAGGTGGAGATATCCCCAACCTGATATCACCAATCTTATTAATAAAAAATCTAAGAAAGTCATTACACAAAGTATTTGACACATCTGGGTGCTCACAAACAGTTGGATTAACAACAGCGTTAAAAATAGTAAAAAGAGTTTTAGGTCTGTGGTAATTCTTGTCAATAATTACCGTGAGGTACTTGGATTTTGCTGCTCTGACTGCCTTCTGAAATTTAAATTTCAGATCTAGGTTTAAGTTTTGAGGATTTTACAGGAGCAACTGAATCTAAGACATCCACACATGTGGAATTAAGCCTGAACAGGAGCTCCTCTGCACTCAAGTCACATTGACTGACATCCGCAGACGGAGTCAATGTAATATTCCAATTACATACTGGATCCAGGGAGCGCCAGCGAATGAAGAAATCGCTGGCCAAACCCTTCCCATGGAGACCCTGCAAAGGCCGTGACTAACGTTCCTGAGCCAGGTAGAGCTTCAGCTGAACGGCAAGGCCGCTCCGTCTTCCGCGCCGTTTCCGATGCTTCCTCGCCGGTAGGGAACACGGCCAACGGCGAAGGTAGCCAGGTATTGACATCAAAAACAGAGAGTGATATGAGCCATTTCGTGCTTGAAACAATAAATCGTTTGCACTAGGTTGTAAGCTTAAAAGCGTCGATTTGTCATAGACCAGTAAAGACAATGCGCACCGTGTTAAATATGACGTAAAACAGAATAAAACAAACAAACTGAAGATTAGACCACGAGATCGACGGCAAGCCACATACACCGGCGCCGCCATCTTTGAATCAACCGTTTAAATGATTCGGTTCAATCGCAATGACTCGCTTATTAACAGTGACGTGCTGCCACCTACTGGCGGTTTTAATTTCACCTTTAAAGTATCTTTTCATTTTTTAAATAATTTCAAATATCAGTATTCCCTGTTTTATGTTTAAAATATCAAAATATTATTTATGCATTTGTAACTGCAGGTTAAAGTATTACATGTCCCTCTGAGCTGCATTAAACTGTGTAAATCTGTATATCTAAACGCCACTTCAGATACTGATTTCATTTGCTTGGTAACAGCCCAAATGTATATAAAAAAGGTAAAGATCAAAAGGTAAAAATCTATTTAAACTTACTGGAAAAGAACAATTTCTATCACTGCTGTAAAAGGATCATCACATGAAATATGAAAAATATCAAAAACTTTAGGAGTCAGCTGTCCACGGTAGTCCATAAGATAACAGCACAATAACACTCAGCAAAATATTGTCTAATTATCGTTATCGATAAAATTCCAGAAAATATCGAGATATCATTTTTTGTCCATATCTCACACCCCTATTACAAGTAACGTGAGTAACGTAATCAGATTACTTTTTTAAGTAACTAGTAAAGTAACGCATTACTTTTTCATTTAGAAGGAAATATCTCAGTTTAGGGCTGCAACTAACGATTATTTTGATAATCGATTAGTTGGATGATTATTTTTTCGATTAGTCAATTAATCGGATGAAAAAATGTTTTTTTTTTTTATCTTATTGACAAAAAAAACACTTCCACATTCTGCCCAATGTCCTTCAAACAAATATGCCAACTGAATGCTATGAAAACATACAGTGCTTAACAATTTATTAGACCACCTGTCATAATAAAGAGAAAACACATATATTTTAGGAATGTCAAAGAATTGTTTAAATCTAAAAATGTCATTGTCATTTATTGGGCAAATAACAAACTGAAACAACTAAATATTTATTCACATAAAAAAAAAATAGCCTCCTGCCTTTAATAACAGCATGCATTCTTGCTGGCATTGTTTAGGTAATTTTTTGACTGTAATTGGGTATCTGAAAAAATCTTTCATAGATCTTTCATTCTTTCATAACAGCAATAATTATATTATAGAAATAGCCCACTGTTACTAAAGAGTTTACGCATATTGGAGGACTAACCAATACAGATAGCTAAAAAATTATTTTAGTAAACACCAATACTGTTAGTTTAGAGCAGCAGTGGCACAAATCTTACATTATTTGTTATAAACCTTAAATTTGTTGAGCACTGTAGCCTATTTAAATCTCTTCATCAAAAAATTAAGATAATAATAAAGATAATAAAGACGAATAAAAACACAAACTCAGTGTTAACCAACTTTTTGATCACAGTCACGTTTACTGTAATTTCTTTATTCTGTAAAAGGCGGCTATGAAACATCTGTTATTTATATTCAGACAACTATACGCGGTTATCCCTTTACAGTTCCTACTCTCATAAAATATATGCACTACATGTTGACTTTTAAACCTTAATTTAACATTCAGCAACAGATATTTCAGCACAATGAATGTTTTTGCGCTGAATATTAATCTCTCTCTGACGCGCGTTCACGCGTCCGCCGCGCTCGCGCTCATTCAGTAAAGATTTAAACTTAACGCAGACTGTCAGGACGGAACTTTATGCATAAATGGAAATGCTCGCGTGAATTTGTGACATTTACAGATAAGGATGACCGTAAACTGAACGTTTTTGCGCTGAGGACGCACACGCATCTGTCAAAGCGCCTGACAGGACAGCCATTACACTAATGCATTAACTTAAAGCTTAAAATAAAGAATTATCATGTTTTGTGCAGCTTGGATCATGTACTTCTCCCGCAGCATCTCATTCTGTTTCCTCCACTATTTTTAGATGCATTTTGGCCACAGAAATGAGTTATTCAGTGCTGTAATTTGACGCGACCGGCTGAAGTTGTTCGTGCACTGTGGGCAGACCCGACTAATCGATAATGAGAATCGTTGTCGATGATTTTCATTATCAATAATAATCGATTTTATCGATTAGTTGTTGCAGCCCTATCTGAGTTACTTTTTCAAATAAGTAACATCAGTTCCTTTGTTTCTCATGTATTGACTGACAGCTCTGGTGTTGCCATGTTGAGAGAAATCAGGAGTAATTAACATGATCTTACTGTAGTTCTAGACTAAATATCAACATGTATTTACTCATCTCACTGCACAAAAACACATTCACTGTTCCTCAAAATCAATATAAACGGTCAAATGCAAACTTTTTTTGCAAAAAAAAAATGCAATAATTAAATATGTTTAATAAGACAAATATCATTTATGTACTTAATCCCGCTTTATTAATCAATGGCCTTCGATGATCCAATTCAACCATAATAATAATCAAAAATGACACATTTGTGTTTTATTTTAGTTATTTCTGAATAGTGTTGAACTTTCTTCTCCTGCGTCATATTCTTCATGTGATTAGTTTGAGTGGCGTCCTCTACTGTACAGACCTGAATTCACATTTCCTTCAGCCTGAGGCGGATTCACTTCACTTTTGGTGTGAAAGGGCTTTTACATTTGTAAAAGAAGAACTTTTTATATTAAAAACAAACACGCAAGCCCTGCCCTGATTTAAAAGGTAACTCGAAAGTAATGCAATGCATTACTTTCCATAAAAAGTAACAATTAGTTACTTATTTAGCATCTAACACAATACTGTAACGTGTTACTTTCCCCAACACTGGTTAAAACACAGCAGAAAGGCGTCACACTCACTCTCCAGAGGCGGCCGCGGGCCGGTCACCAGAGACTCTGTGATCTGATTGGCCACAGAGCTGTCGAAGCCTGAGTTAGAGGAGTCTGGATCGGGGTCGCTGAGCATGCTGGGAAAACTGGCTTTACTCTGAGTCGGCAGCTCCGACTGACGCTCTGAACGGGAGACACAAACATCAGTGAAACTCACAGCACGTCATCATTATCTCTCTCTGGAAGACTTGACTGGAAAAAAGCACTAGACTGGATTTTCTCACATCTGATTGAGCTGAATGTAGTTTTAAATCATGCGAGCATCTAAGCATGTGACAGTGACACGTTTCTTAATGGTATGTCCTTATAAAGCAGATGTACCTGTAAACACTCACACAAAACTCAAGGCTTCTCTAAAGCTCAAAGCAGAAATATTTCACCCACTGCTTCTTCAAACATTTGTATGAGGAACGGCAGTACAGAATTTCAGCTCCAACAAGAAACACAGGAGCTTTTGATTTAGTCTAATTTACTGAATCTTTGTGCACTTCTACAAACTTCTGAATAAACCAATTAGAACAAGGCCATTGAAAACTCAAAAGTGATCACCAATGGAAACTTCTGAGTGAGACTTTGTTTGTTTGTGTAATAAAAATTATAATAGATTTTAAAGTTTTATTTTCGCTAAAAACTCTGTTAAAAATCTCTTCAAAAGAGTTAACTGAATAAAAAAAGTTTTCCCACAAGGTCAAAACTAGCACAAAGGGTTTCCTGAAGTTTGGGTTTAAGATTTGTTTAATGTTTCTGAAAGAAGTCTCTTCTGTTCAGCAAGACTGCAATTATTTGATCAAAAGTACTGTAAAATTGTGAAATATTATTACAGTTTAAAACAGCTGTTTTCCATGTGAATATCTATTAAAATGTAATTGATTTCTGTGATTTATTAATACTAATTTCATATGATTGGTAATATTCTTCTTATTCTACTTCTTATTATATCGTTTCTGAAAAGACGATCAAAGCTGAATTTTCAGCATCACTTGTGTCACATGATCCTTCAGAAATCATTCTAATATGCTGATTTGCTGCTGGTACTCTATAATGATTCTTCTTATTATTATTATAAATGTCAAAAAAGGTTCTGCTTAATATTTTTGTGGATACCATGATACATTTTTATTAAATTTAATTAAATAGAAAGAACATATGTATTTGAATCTTTAGTAACATTATGATACTGTCACTTTTGATCAACTTAATGGGTCCTTGCTGAATAAAACTATTAAAAGTATCATTTAATCTTATTTACTAACTTTTAAATGACAGCGTATCACAGTTTCCACAAAAATATTGGGCAGCACAAGTGTTTTCAACATTGTTAATAATCAGAAATGTTTCTTGAGCAGCAAATAAATTACAGTTTAACAGATATTCACATAGAAAACTGCTGTTTTAAATCCTAATAATATTTAATTTTCACAGTATTTTTGGAGAACAGAAGAGACTTTTCAGAAAAAAACATAAAAACAAAAATGCTTTGACCAGCAGTGTAAGTGAATGTAAACAGGCATGAAGTCTTGCGGTGTGAACTCTGGTGTATATAACCGTGGTTTGTTTGTACCAGCGAGCGCCAGCTGCAGTCCGCTGATGTCTATGGTCTGCGGTGCGGAGCTGGCGTCCATGCTGGACACTTGTCTGGGCGTCTTCTTGAAGAGCTCTCGCGGCGGGGCGAGCATCAGCTGAGACAGAAAGAACTTCTCCGGCAGCGTGATGGGAGGAAGAAAACCTGCACAGAAGCATTAAAAACATTAACAGGGCTCTACCTTTTCAGTCCATTTGTGACTGAATATTTATATAAAATATTTAGCATCATCTTCTTACACCTGTGATGTTAATGTGCATATATGTTTGGATGAGCAAGCTTTTTATGACTTTCTATTTATTTATTTAACTTTGTATTTTACTATCATTATGTTGTTATGTTATTATTAACTACCCTTTTTGAGGTTGCTGTTGTTGTGGTGTTTTTTTTTTGGTTCAGAGTCAGGGCCTGGGGGGGGTAAATTTTGATACACTGGGGCTAAATTAATCATCTTCATTTATTTACGTCTACAGATTTTAATGTATGGTGGTTTTCAAAACAGCTCTCCTTTTTTTTTTCTTAAAAAAAAAAACAAAAAAAAAAAAAAAAAACTTTATACAATATACACCATGATCTCCTTCAAACTGACATTAAGAACTCTGTTTAAACTAATATATGTCACTTAATGTTTTATTATTTGGAGTTGTTTTCATTTTTATGTCTTCAGAATGAAGGAGGAATGTCTCAGCTTTCTAAGATACAGCCTAATTATTTTTTCTAATGTTTAATCAAAAAAGTCAATCAAAGTGTGTCTCATATGTTTTTAAATGCAATCTGTGTGATCGGAGCTTCGGATCTTTGTATTAAGCAATGCATAAATACATGATGCTGTTTTGTTCATAAATGTTATGCAATTTACGAAAAATGTATATATATTAATTTAGAGTTTTTATAGACAGTTATTTCATTGCATTGACAATTTAGTGCGCTGCATTATTTTGCTCATTGCGCCCTTCTGTGGCCTTGAGAGACAAGCCAAAAGTTTCTTTAAGACTTATTTAATCTGCATATAAAACATAAGAAAGGAGATATGTGTAATTTTTATTTTGTGTTTAACTGTTAAAACAAAATAATATTTGTCTTAATGAGGTAAATTAAAAATACAGAGGTTAAATAATTTTTTTTTTCTATTGCGTTTGTTTTAAAAAATGTCAATAATTATTGATACCGAATGATATATCGTTGACAGATTTTTTAGCTGCATCACCCAGCCCTAGGTGACAGTTAAAGGGTTAATCAGTGAAATAATCACGATTACTTGATTAATTGTTCTAATACTCGTTAGAATAATCGATTACGGAAATAATGGTTTGTTGCAGGCCTACCTGAGAGCGTCTTCTCTTGCTCCTCTCCAGCGGCCGACGGGTTCAGCAGGTGCACAAACACCGCGGCGAAGGGGTTAGCGGCCAGCGGCTCGGTGCGGTACATCTCCCAGAGCAGATAGAGAGCGGTCAGCCGCTGAGGAGCACTGGGCAGCAGGTCTGGCTGCTGCAGCAGCATCACCAGAACCGAACCCACGCGGAAGTGCTCGGCTTTACCGAAGCAGTGGTGGAAGGCTGTGGACAGCTGCTCGAAGCTGTTGCTGCAGGCGTCGTCCGACATGATGCCCAGCAGATTGGACAGCTCTTTAGGAGCCAGAGTCATGCTGCTTCTGTCAGACGAGCCTCTGGATCAGCGGGAAACCTGCAGAGACACACAACAACACACCAGATCAAACACTGAGAATAAACCGCTCGATTTCAGTCAGAGACTCTGACCCTGGAGCACAAAAACTACCATCAGCGTCAATTTTCTGAGCTCTCCATTGATGTATGGTTTGTTAGGATAGAAGAATATTTGACTGAGATACAACTATTTGAAAATCTGGAATCTGAGGGTGCAAAAAAATCTAAATATTGAGAAAATCACCTTTAAAGTTGTCCAAATGAAGTTCTTAGCAATGCATATTACTAATCAAAAATGAAGTTTTGATATATTTATGGTAGGAAATTTACTAAATATCTTCATGGAACATGATCTTAATATCCTAATGATTTTTGGCATAAAAGAAAAATCTATAATGTATTGTTGGCTATTTCTACAAATATACCTGTGCTACTTATGACTGCTTTTGTGCTCCAGTCACATTTATGAATTTGCAGCAGATGCTGATATTTCTATGATTTCTATTGTGATGTAAATGAATGAGATGTTTATAACAGTAGAGCAGATACTGATATGAAATGATCTAAATATCAGTGATCACTCTATATCTGCAGTAATATGTAATATACAGTGAAAGTAAAGCTTCTGGAAACAAACACTCCTCAGAAGATCCTGATGATCAGATTTGAGAATAAAACATGATTGATGGAGAATCTGCTTCAGTCCAGTAAGAGTTCATCTGGAGATATGACTGCAGTTATTCTGACGCTTATTTTTAAGATTTGACAGAAAAAGACACTGAAGCGTTTCTACAATTACACTAAAAGAGCTTTTACTGGATAAAACTCTCTAAACTATCAATCAGAGACAGATGATTTCTTAAAGGAAGCATATTAGATATTATCAGTGCCTGAAATCTTACCGAACAGCTCGACTAAACAAACACTTAAGCAGAGTTTTCTCATCTTAATCGGCTCAAACCGCTGTGTGTGTAGCGTTAGTGAACTCGGTCTGTTTTGAGACTCAGTCAGTAATAAAAACATTTACCTGAGAGGAGCTCATTTAAACAGTCTCGTCGGCTCATGAATATTCAGTGAGAACAGACGCTCCAGCACTGATATAACGTTTGTACGAGCGATTAAACGCGTTAAAATTTCAATAATTTAACTCTTTCTGTTTAATAATCTGAATTTAATTCTTCTCTCCCACTCAGAACCGTTGCCGCTGTCTTGAGCAGCACTTCCTGTGCGGCGAACGGAATTATGGGAGATGTAGTTCAATACGGAAAACGCCAAATCGAAGTTTTAAAATCACATACAGCGTAAATAAATCAAAAGATTTTTTTTTAAGTACAAACATGATATTAACTCCTGTATGCGTTATTAAAAACAAAACAACACAAGAAGAACGCAAAACGGTCGAATGACCCGGATGTGAATGTGAATTCCGCCTTGTATGTGACCCATAATCCACCGCTCTTCCTTTCCTTCATTCTCCACACAGAGTGAGTGTCTTCCTCTCGTTTATGGTTCATAAATCCAGCATCATCCGCGTTATTAATCACTAATAATTCAGTGTAATGTCGCATTAGAGTGTGTAGGCACGCTATCAATCACTGTGAGGCGTTTTGGCGCGTTTTAAACGCAGATGTGAGCGATTAAAGACTTGATGCTGAAGCGTCAGAAACCCGCGGAGAAACCCGAAATAAAGCAGTAAACTCGCGATTTACCAGAGTAAACCTTGTCTGAGTCGCGATTTACCAGAGTAAACTGTGTTTGACTCGCGATTTACCAGAGTAAACTGTGTTTGACTCGCGATTTACCAGAGTAAACTGTGTTTCACTCGCGATGCGTTAATGAAGTTTCCTCTATAAATGATCGTGTTTAAATAAGTTATTCGTTCACTTGACTGTATTTGCTGAGCAGCGCTGCAGTTAATATATGAATGTGATCCAATCAGCATTTCGAAAGTTAAGTTTTTATAATAACGTGTCCCTGCAGCACAAAAGCAGTCATAAGTAGCACAAATTATCCATTTTTCTTTTATGCCAAAAATCATTAGGATATTAAGATCATGTTCTATGAAGATATTTAGTAAATTTCCTACCGTAAATATATCAAAACTTAATTTTTGATTAGTAATATGCATTGCTAAGAACTTCATTTGTACAACTTTAAAGGTGATTTTCTCAATATTTAGATTTTTTTGCACCCTCAGATTCCAGATTTTCAAATAGTTGTATCTCAGACAAATATTGTTCTATCCTAACAAACCATACATCAATGGAAAGCTCAGAACTGACCCTTATGAGTGGTTCTGTGCTCCAGGGTCACAGATGATTTAGAACATGTCACTAGAGAGTTAACTGGTGGTGTTTTGTGTGATTGTTGTTGTGTTTGTGTTCAGATGGCACCTAAGAAGGGCGAGAAGAAGAAGGGCCGCTCTGCCATCAATGAGGTGGTGACCCGCGAGTACACCATCAACATCCACAAGCGCATCCACGGCATGTGAGTCCCTCCTGAATGAAATAACTGCTGATTAATCTGCATTAGAAGTCATTAACACCCTCCTCCTCCGGCAGCTCCTTCAAGAGGAGAGCTCCTCGCGCGCTGAAGGAGATCCGAAAGTTCGCCGTGAAGGAGATGGGCACACCTGATGTCCGCATAGACACCCGTCTCAACAAGGCCGTGTGGGCCAAAGGCATCCGGTGAGTCTCCTTCTGTCAGAATTCTGACAAATACTCAATTCTTGACTCTTTATCTCAGAATTGTGTGATGTAAACTTAGCTGGGACAATAAATCGATGCATCACGAATCGATTCATTGATTCTGAGATTATCTGAATGCAAGGTGATTCTCTCTGGAATGGATTCTGAGTGTAGTTTTTAACAGCAGATGCTGCTGCGTGCTTCAGAAACACACAAACTCTGCTTGCTTCCAGTTCCTTACACACACACCACCTGAACCTCAAATAATCATTCATACAGTTTGAAAAGATTGAAGCGAATTACAAGAGTGTTCAGAGTGGGCTGTTTACATAAAATCATTCTGAGCTGAGGTGCAAGTACATTTAACCACTTACATGACTCAGCTCAACACACAAAGGCTCTTCTTCGTGAGTATCTGAGTGTGCTGTTAAAAACTAAGCTCAGAATCGATTCCAGAGAGAATCACCATGCATTCCCAAAACCTCTGAATCCATCCACGAATCACGATGCATTGATTTATCGTCGCAGCCCTAGTCCCGATCGCTGTAGCGGTTGTGTTGGGGTGTTATTTATTGTATGATGATGCTGAATGGCGATGTGTGTTGTTCTGCAGGAACGTGCCGTACCGCATGCGTGTGCGTCTCTCCAGGAAACGCAACGAAGATGAAGATTCTCCAAACAAGCTCTACACCCTCGTCACATACGTCCCTGTCACCACCTACAAAGGTGAGGATCAGCGCTTCATCCTCATTCATACTTCCACCACTGATTAAAAATAAAGTTATTTGTGACTTTATCTCATAGTTCTGACTTCTTATCTCAGAATTGTGATATAAACTTGCAATTGCGAGTTATAAAGTCAGAATTACGAGATATAAACATGCAATTCTGAGGAAAAAGTAATAATTCTAAGAAATAGTTAATTCTGACTTATCTCAGAATTGTGTGCAATTGCATGTTTTAAAGTCAGAAATGTGGAATGTAATCATGCAATTCTGAGAAACAAAGTCAGAATTGCAAGATATAAACAATTGTAAGAATAGTCTCTTTTTCCTCAAAATTGGACTTTATAACTTGCAGTTGCATGTTGTAAAGTCAGAATTGCAAGTTTATATCACAATTCTGAGATAAAGTCGTAGTGACCTTGTTTTATTTTTATTCAGTGGTGGAAACACATCCGTGCATTGGTCCTCACGCATGTAAATGTTAATGCAGTGATCACATGCAGGATGTTTAATCATCTGAAGTTCATAAATTGTGTTTGGCTCATTGGTTGATGGGAGAATCATTGTGCATATTTTAAGACATCTGTACTGTTTCTGACATTTTTTTTTGTGTATTTGCAGGTCTTCAGACTGTAAATGTGGATGAAAATTAAGTCTCTTTGTGCTTGTTGGAATAAAGACATAAAAGGATTCTGTTGTGGATGATTTATTTCTTGTCTGAGTTTTGTGGCATGTGTAAGTATCGACATGAGACTGTAGAGAATAACATCAGCAGTACAACATGTAACCTCAGGATGCTGCGACATCAGTGCAGCACACATCAATTAAAGCTGTGGTTATTCATTCAGGAAGGCTTGAGGTGTGATTCTCAGGATTTCACACCATCAGAAATATCTAATGCTACATGTTCTGTTAAGAGTGTCTGACAGTCATAACCGCAGTATTTGATCACTAACTGCCTTCAGAAATGGAAACTGGACACTTGATTTGGATTTATAGCGCAGTGAATGTGAATTAAACGTGGTCCCTTTGGTTTTTACAGTGTTTGAAAGCTTCTGTGGCACAGTAAAGAACACATGATCAGTTCTATGGCTGATTGTTTTTAAGGCACTTTATACATCTGAGGTGTGTTTAAAGAAAAATCAGGCATCCACATATCAAATACATGACCTGACAAACTAAAACAAGGTTTGTTCACACACCAGTAATTCAGAGTCTCATCTTCAGGACTGAAAGTGATTAAACAGGATCAGAATCTAGTTCAGATTATCAACAAACAAGCTTTACTTTGCATATTTTAAATAACACTGAAAAAATGATGTTCTTCCTCAGTATTTCTGTCTTCCAGTATAAATATCTAAACATCCTTAAATCAAGATACATTTACTGAAGATGCAAAATGAACATATTTCTGAAAAATATATTCAAATTAAGTGAGTTTTTGCTGAAAACAAAAATTGCCAGTTAGGGTTAGAAAAATCAAATTAATTCAAAGGGAAAACAATGTTATTTTTATTACCCGGTTGGCAGGGTTTTTTTTTTTTTTTTTCATGTTTTAAGCAGGAAGAAAGCTCGTTTCGGCCACAGAATTAAAAAATAAAGGTAATTGTGACTTTTTATATCACAATTCTGACCTTTTTTCTCAGAATTGTGAGATATAAACTTGTAATTGCGAGTTATAAAGTCTGATTCTGAGGGGAAAAAAGACTTTTCTTACAATTTTGAGTTTATATATATCAGAATTGTGATATGAAAAAAGTCACAATTACCTTTATTTAATTTTTTATTCTGTGGCCGAAACAAGCTTCTTTATAAAATAAAGTGCATTTTGCTTAAAACAAAATAAAATATATACATAAAATAAAATAGCCAGTTAGGGTTAGAAAAATCTAATTAATTTAAAGGGAAAACAATGTTATTTTTATTACCCGATTGGGAGATATTTTTTCATGTTTTAAGCAAAAACGCACTTCATTCTATAAGGAAGCTTGTTTCTGCCACAGAAAAAATAAAGGTAATTGTGACTTTTTAATATCACAATTCTGACCTTTTTTCTCACAATCTTGAGATATAAAGTCAGATTCTGAGGGAAAAAAGACTATTTTCTTACAATTGTTAGTTTGTCTTAATTCTGAGGAAAAAAATAAATCAGAATTGCGAGATAAAGTCATAATAACCTCTTTTATTTTTTTTGTTCAGTGGCAGAAACAGGCTTCCAGAATGTTGATTATTTTTCAGAAAACAAGACTTCACGTTTATCTTGATTTAAGATTGTTTAGATATTTATACTGAAAAACAAAAAAAAAAATACTGAAAAAACTTCTTTTTTTTCCCCAGTGTAAATATAAAATGACTAAAACACACTGAACGCTTCGGCATTTGAGCTTTCAGTCAATATTAGATTCATCTGATGTTCATGATTCAGAATCATTCAGCTGCTGAAACAGTTCTAATATTAATAATAATTTAAAAAAAAAAATCAATATTTCCTTCATGTGAGTCTTGTTCATACGGTCAGTAACATGTAAACAGCTCAATCCTGTCAGACTGAACTTACTTGGTATGTACAGTAGTCAACATTTGAAGTGGATCAAAAAAGTTGATCAAAGTTGACAATTGTTTTGGTTTTAGGACAACTTTGATGAAATCTTTTGATCCACTTCAAATGTTGACTACTGTAGTTAAAATCTGCAAAGTAAAGAGTGCTGCAGACGTCAGATTTGGGTAAAGTGTTTGAATACTGATAAAACACTCATGTGGCTCAGCTGCATTAAAGCTTGAGCTGAAGGGAGTCCGGCTCACCCCAGCGGCATCATGGGATTGCGTAGGCGTCAGTATGGTTTGGTCAAGCTCAAGATGAAGGCACTGCTCTCCAGAAGTCAGCATCCCCAGGTGAAAAAAAATTACACTTCCATATTGTACTTAAAGTGCACTAATTTTGTACTTAATATACAAGAAATGATTCTTTAGTACTTCTTCAGATAAACTTAAGATCATCTAAGTGTACTCAACTGTGCTATTTTGGGACACCATCAATATGAACTAAAATGTGCTTTTAACATACTATCTGTGTATTTAAAAAATGTATTTAGTCACCACTTGTAGTGCACTAACTAGTGTATGAATACAGAGATAGTGTTAAAAGCACATTTTAGTTCATATTGATGGTGTCTCAAAACAGCACAGCTGAGTACACTTAGATGATCTTAAGTTTATCTGAAGAAGTACTAAAGAATCATTTGTAGTATATTAAGTACTAAATTAGTGTGTGAAAATAGAGCACTTTAAGTAGATTATGGAAGTGCACTTTTTTTCACCTGGGTTAGCTCTGGATCATCAGCAGAGCGGAGCGCTCCTGATACTGACGCGGTTTAGCGGCTCTGATTCTAGCTCTCAGATCGACGGGCCGCTCCAGAAAGTTGACCAGCACCTGTTCGGTCAGTAAGGAGGCCAGGATCTGCTGGAAGCTGGCTGACCAGTGCTCCTCGCTCTGGTGCTGGGCCTCTCCTATCTGCAGAATGAGGCTGGTGACCATCCCGATGGCCTGGAAGAGCTCAGCCTCGTCCGGATCGCCCTGAAACATGCTGTAGAGCGTCTTACTGAACTGGATGAACTGCCGCTGATGAGACACATCACAACAGCATTCAGAAACATTCCTTCATTAAAGGGACAGTTCACCAAAAAAATGAAAATTCTGTCATTAATTACCTCATGTCGTTCCAAACCAATAAGACCTTCATTCATCTTCAGAACACAAATTGAGATATTTTTGATGAAATCCGAGAGCTCTCTGACCCTTTATAGACAGCAAGGGTACTACCACAATCAAGGCACAGAAAAGTAGCAAGGACATCGTTAAAATAATCCATGTGACATCAGTGATTCAACCATAATTTTATGAAGCTACGAGAATACGTTTTGTGCACAAAGAAAACAAAAATAACTTTATTCAACAATTCGTCTCCTTCGCCTTACCCTAGGGTGCCATTTTGGAGAGTATCACGACACATGATCTGAACGTAAACAACGTATACATATATCCAAAGCGCGCGCATACGTTGTTTACGTTCAGATCAAAGCGCGCGCATACGCTGTTTACATTCAGATCAAAGCGCGCGCATACGCTGTTTACGTTCAGATCAAAGCGCTCGCATACGCTGTTTACGTTCAGATCAAAGCGCTCGCATACGCTGTTTACGTTCAGATCAAAGCGCGCGCATACGCTGTTTACATTCAGATCAAAGCGCTCGCATACGCTGTTTACGTTCAGATCAAAGCGCTCGCATACGCTGTTTACGTTCAGATCAAAGCGCGCGCATACGCTGTTTACGTTCAGATCAAAGCGCGCGCATACGCTGTTTACGTTCAGATCAAAGCTCGCGCATACGCTGTTTACGTTCAGATCAAAGCGCGCGCATACGCTGTTTACATTCAGATCAAAGCGCGCGCATATGCTGTTTACGTTCCGATAAAAGCATGTGCTTACGCTGTTTACGTTAAGATCAAAGCGCTCGCATACGCTGTTTACGTTAAGATCAAAGCGCTCTCATACGCTGTTTATATTCAGATCATACGCTGTTTATGTTCAGATCAAAGCGCGCGCATACGCTGTTTTACGTTCAGATCATACGCGGTTTATGTTCAGATCAAAGCGCGCGCATACGCTGTTTTACGTTCAGATCATACGCTGTTTACGTTCCGATAAAAGCGCGTGCTTACACTGTTTACGTTCAAATCAAAGCGCTCGCATACGTTGTTTACGTTCGGATCAAAGCGCGCGCATATGCTGTTTACGTTCCGATAAAAGCGCGTGCTTACGCTGTTTACGTTCAGATCAAAACGCTCACATACGTTGTTTACGTTCGGATAAAATCACTTCATATGCGGAGGAGATAAATTGTTGAATAAAGTCAATATTTTGTTTATTCTCATAGCTTCGTAAAATTATGGTTGAACCACTGATGACACATGGATTATTTTAACGATGTCTTTACTACGTTTCTGGACCTTGATCGTGGTAGGAACCTTGCTGTCTATGGAGGGTCAGAGAGCTATCAGATTTCATCATAATAATTTTCATTTTTGGGTCAACTATCCCTTTAAGAGTTATTTAACATACTGAAGATTAAGACAGGAGTAGCGCTGCACAATTAATCAAAATAAAATCAACATTGCAATATGGCTCAGTGATTATCAAATTTAAATAAATACATGCACTTTGTTTTCCACAGTGAAGCGCAGCAATGTGTTGATTTACACACGAGCAGCTTATGATTCACCTGAGTTTGTCAAGGAAAGGGAACCTTTAAGGCTCCTTCTGGTTTTTCATTAAAATAAAAGTCTGATGGTTTAACATTTGAAAACGAATTAAGATATAAATATCAGTTTTGCACTTTTACAGTTGTAAATGTAAAATAAAAGTATGATTATTTAAACATTTTTATTTTACAGTGAAATATTACAATAGTAATATTTATTTTAATTTAGTATTTTCTAGTTTCATTGCTTGCAGTTTTCTGTCAAAATGAAAGTGATGGTTTAACATTTGAAAAATAACAGGCATAAATATTAATATAGCATTTTTACAGTTGTAAATGTAAAATATTTTTTAACACTTAATATATTTATTTAAATTTAGTAATTTATACATTTTTATAATATTTTATTCCTTGCAGTTTTCTGTCCAAAAATTTGATCGTTTAACATTTGAAAATGAAGAAATTAAGACATAAATATTAGTTTTGTAATTTCTGTTCTGCATGTAAAATAAAATGATTATTTTTAATACTCTATTTTTTATTTTACAGTATTTTCATTTATTTTTATTTAGCCATTTATATTTTTTTATTTATTAGTAGTAATAGTAGTAGTAATAGTAGTAGTAGTAATAATAATAATAATAATAATAATAATAATATCAGTAACAATAATAATGAAAACTAATAATCCTTATTCCAACAATAATAATAATAATAATAATAACAATAATTATTATTAATATTATTATTTTATAGCCATATTGATATATAAATCATAAAATGTTTGCCAAATAGTGCAGCCCTAAAAACAAGCAAAGCAAACCTGGAATCATTTTAAAAATTACGATTACAATTTTTATTAGAGAAAGGAAAAAAATTCCAAATTCATTTTTTTCTCCAAGTTTTGCAGGCTATTATTTCTCATTCTCCTCTTCTTTTCTTTTCTTTTCTTTTCTGCAACTTTAAACTTGCCGTTATATACTATATTTTGGCTTTAATGACAACTCATTTGTGATGATCCTCATTTGGATAAAATCATCTGCTGAATGAAAAATATAAATGTCATGTGTCATGTGCACTTTTAAGAGGAGGAATCATCTAACACATGCTGAATTATGTTAATGCATGTCTAGATTAAGCTACTAAACAAACGTGACCATGCAACCAAACTCAGCCAATCACAGCGAGGATCATCATTTGTACTCTGATTTTATGACTGAAGCTGAAGCTTCACCTGGTTCATGTGAGGAAGAGGCTTCTCCTCGCTCTTCTCCTTCCCTCTGCTCAAGTCCTGAAGCATCTGCTGCAGCTGCTCTTCATAACTCTTCCTCTCTCCTGCAGACACACGATAAACACATCATTACCAGTCAACAGTCTCATACAAACACACACACTCATGAACACACACACACACACACATAGGGCTGTCGCGGTGAAGGAATTTCCCTTGCGATAATTTTGAGTGACTCAATAGTGCGATATGCGGTATTTTTTACAAATCAACATGGTACACACTATGTTATCATTACTAATATTCAGTACATATGCACGAAGAGTAAAATGAGAAGGGCATAACCTTACGAAAAAGAAAACACGCAAATATTGCAGTTGCTGCGGTTGCATTCCTCTGCGGTTATGCTCGTCAACAGTGCGGTATTGCGATATTGCAGCTTTAGCGACAGCCCTACACACACACACACACACACACTCATGAACACACACAGAGACACACACTCATAAACACACTCACACACAGACAGACACACACACACACTTACACATTCATAAACACACTCACACACTCATAAACACACTCACAGACACACACACTTACACATTCATAAACACACTCACACACTCATAAACACACACTCACACGTTTGTTTTTGTGAAAAGTGGGGACTCTCCATAGGCGTAATGGTTTTTATACTGTACAAACTGTGCTATTGCCTTACACCAACCCTACACCTAAACCTACCCCTTACAGGAAACTTTCTGCTATTTCAGATTTTCAGTACACTCCATTCTGTGTGATTTATAAGCGTTTTGAAAACTGGGGACATGGGGTAATGTCCTGAAAAGTCACCTTCTCCTTGTAATACCTATGTCATACCCTTGTCATTATACACATTCATGTCCTCATTTGTCACAAAAACACGCACATGAACACACACACAGACACACACTTACACACACTCATAAACACACACAGACACACACACTTACACACTCAATCACACACACACAGACGTACCGTTGGGCAGGTTGACATATAGAGGTCTGCTGCTGGACAGCACTGGACTCTTCAGAGGAGACGAGTCTTCTGCGTCCTCACTCAGAGCTGTGAAGAACAACATCACAGACCTTCATCAGACCTTTATCTCCAACACTGCACGTGCGAATCACAATTCACTTCAGGATCGGGCATCATGGGTTTTAAAGATTCTAAATAGTCAGTAATATTATGGATTTAACTGACACTATCAACAATATAAGAACAAAACTGAATCTGAATTGATCTGAATAATGGTTCTAATGTTTTCTGTAGAGATGCTTTACAGCTAAACTGAGTTTGTTTCATAATTGATGAATTTTGCTTTTATTACTGTGAAGATGCTTTGAAGCAATCTGTTGTATAAAGTGCTGTAGAAATATGTGCCTTATAATAAGAAATATGTGCCTTGACATTAATGCACTGCAAAAATGGTTTCTTTCTCAGTGTTTTTGTCTTGTATTTCAGTAAAAATAACTTAACATTCATAAATCAAGATACATTTACTAGAGATGCAAAATTATTTATCAGAATGATTCGAAATAAAGTGAGCTTATGATTAAAACAAGAATAAATTTGCTTATTCTGCCTAAATCAAAAGTGATTTCATTTTCCCTTTGAATTAAGTACATTTTTCTGAAATTTAATATTTATGTTTGAAGCAAAAAATGAATTCATTTTGAGCAATTTCAAGACTTTATATCTTCAGTCATTTTGCTTCTCAAGAAAATTTATCTTTGGAAATGTTTAGATATGTCAGGGTTTCTGCAGGTTTTATGATGGTAAATTTAAGACATTTTTAAGACCAATAAAAGAAAATTTAAGGAATAAATTAAAGGAAAAACAATATGTTCTCTAAATGTAAATGTTTAATTCATTTTTTCATTTATATTTTTCATTTTACATCAGTTCAAGTTTGTTTTATTTCAAGTATTTCACATAATTACTTTTTATATGGTTTAAGTTTTTAATTTTGCAGCAAACTTCATATCTTCAGTTTGCTTCTCCAGTAAATGTATCTTAATTTAAGGATGTTTAGATGGACTTGTTGGCTGTCAGTATATGTGCGGTTGTCCAAGTGATTCTGTATTTGGCACATGTAAATATTGTCACATTCTTTACTTGCATTATAAAAAAAAGAAGAAAAAAAGCATGTTTTAGATATTTGTACTGGAAAACAAGCCAGAAATACTGAAGAAAATACTCATTTTTTGCAGTGCATGAAACATTTAATGCCACGACTTCAAGAATTTAAGACTTTCTGCTCTGATTTAAGATGTTTTAAGACCTTAATTAATGGAAGGAATGATTAAGACTCTGTTAAGCCCTGCATTTGTCCTGGAGAAACACCGAGGAAGAGCCTCGTGTTCTGCAGTGTTGTGTAACTGAAGCATGAATCCCGTCTGAAGGCGTTTGTGTGACTGAACCTGGAGGGATGTGCAGTCGATACAGCAGCCGGATCTTCTCATTCAGCTCCTCACAGTACAGAACATCTGCAGAGAAACACTGCTGTCAGTGATGGAGGAAAACTCACACACAAAATGATTAAACACTAGTGTTTCCAGCAGCTAAAACTGGTTTTAAGTCAGTTATTTCTCTCTTTTGTTGTAATGTGTCCGTTAACACTTAGTGTTCTAAACATTGTGTGTCTGATATCTGTCTCTCTCTCAGGCATGTGTACCCAGCATCTGAGTGAACTGAGAGAAGGAGACGAGGCCGTCTCGGTCCTGGTCCAGAAGAGTGAAGGCGCGCTGGGCGATGGTGTCCGTGTGCGGCCCACAGCTCCACGGCGTCAGCAGCTCATACAGGCTCTTAAACTGAGCTCGATCCAGCACATAACGCTCAGTGCAGCCCACAGGAGGAGCAGGAGACGCAGACGAGGAGGCGGCGCAGACGCCATCACCCCAGTACAGACTGATGAAGTGCTCCGTCTGAAACACAAACCATTACAACTACAACTAACAGTATAACTTAACTAATACTGATAATATCATTTCAATTTAATCTAAATATATATACAGTCAAACCAAACAGCATTCAGACACCTTCAACATTTCTTACATTATCACAGTTTATTCACTATAGTTTAGAAAATGGTAATAAAATATGACAAGAACTCAAGAGTTAAACAAATTCATCTTGATAATGTCTGATAACTTTGATAGAAAGGTATGTAACAAAACAAGCTCAGGTCAAAGTGTCAAATCACATTTTTGCTCCCAAATTTTAATCAATTTTACTGGTAGTCCACTCAGTGTTGCCAGCTAATTTTCATGGCAAGTTGCTAAAGGAAGGTTGATTTGTTGCTAAATGATGCTGTGATGTCATTGCGTAATCACGACGCTAAAGTGTGTCACTACATCAAATCAGCTTTTTCACAAGGTTTTTTTTTTTTAGCTAATAAACCAGTAAAACTCCACATTCTGAACAATTATAGTTTTAAGCAGTGTATTAGTACGCTACACTCTCAGAAAAGTCTGTAAAAGTAGGGCACAATCTACTATGTTAATTGGAAATTTCCACATTGATTTTTCACAGGTTTTTTTTGCCTGCATTTTAAAATTACGCATTGTATTTTGTGTTTTCGTGTTACAGGTTATTATTGTTATTATTAAACTGAAAAATTGTAAATAGCAGCTAACTTAATTCACATGATGTGTGTACTACTAGTCATCTTTGATCTCCTCTTTTTGTGAAATTTAGATGTTTGCCTTTTTATCGTTTGAGTCTCTTACCAAAAGTTGCCAAATAAATTTTAAAAATAGCTCAATTTGTTGCTAGCTGCTTTTGGAAGAAAAAGTTACTAGGGTAGTCTGAAAAGTTGCTATACTTAGCAACAAAATTGCTAAGTTGGCAACACTGAGTCCACTGTATGAAGAATTTTTGGTTTGACTGTGTAAAAAAAAAAAAACATTTTATTTCAGCTAGTTGACAAGGTAACTTTTCTGATTTTTAAGTAATAAAGTAACAAACTAAATAAACTAAAACTATCAAATAAAATTACTCGGACATTAAAAAAAACTAACTTTAAAATTAAAGTGAAAACAGAAAATATAAAATTAAAATCAAAATATTAATAAACGCTAGGGGTGTAACGATAAATGGATTAATGGATCGATTCTCTGATTTTCCTAATGATTTTTGAGACAATATTCATGACTTAATGTTCCATTATTTTACAATAAGAATAAAAATCTGTTCAAATTACCATAGCATATGTTAACTAAATTAATGACTATTAATGCTATTATTTGCTTTCTTGTTTTAGTAATAAATACAAGCTGCAACCGCGCCACACGTGAAGGTCCTTGCACACTGAATCCGAAATTTTCGTATGCGTTTTTTCATTTTTTTTCCGTATTCGTCATCCTTTCCTATCAAAATGCATGCTACGGATGTGAAAATGCAGAAAATCGAACCTGATCCAAAATTTTTTTTTATGACAGACGAAAGTTTCGGAGGCAGTGTGTAAACGTGATTGACAAGGTTTTTTTCTGCATTCTGTCACTGATGGAATTTTGGTTCCTTGCCGCTGCCGCCTCTGGCTTGCTTAGTTGGGGACACTTAATTTCCAGCGATATCATCGACTTGATTGCACAGATACTATTAAAACTGAACTGAGCTGGATGATGACATCACTGAATTCAATAATGAAATGCCTTTAACTGAAAATTGAGTGTTTAATCTTGTCATTTTACATTGACACCATTTTCCTATTTTGATATCGGAAAGTTGCTTTGACACAATCTGTATTGTTAAAAGCGCTATATAAATAAAGGTGACCTGACAACGTGAGGTCATATTTATTTATTTATTTATTTTTTTTACCGTGCGAAAATTTCGGAGCAGTGTGCAATGACCTTTACTCCACGCAGAGAACATATCGCATCACCGAATATTATCATTTATTTAACTCAGTTAAATGCAGGACCTGAATTTCGTTTTGGAAACTTTCCTCTTTCGCAACTGTTTACATTCACTTAAGAAAAAAACAACAATGCTTATGAGGATACTCATTTTAACGTCATTTTGTGTGTATTTTTGCCACTGAAACGCAACAAGCTGCGCAAATTAAGCCACTTAATTTAGTTTAGAGCCCTGTATTTCAGCCCAAGCCCTACGGGCCCCGACTTATTTATGGCTTCGCGACAATTTTCATGTCGTAGCTCAGATGAGGGCCGGGCATCGGGCTTATTTTAGGCTTCCTCCTTATTTTTATATTTTAGATATCCATCAATTATTATGGTGATGAAAAGGATTTGCCCGCGCTGGTGGAAACAACACGATGCTCGACTGTGAAGAGCGGCTCGGACAGTGTTTAGTGTCCAGCAGCAGCAGCGAGTGCTGGAAGAGTTCCGCGTTAAAGCGCACGCAATAAAGCTTGCCGCAAAACCCCCGCAAGTAATTACCATGATGAATGTGTCGAGGCCAGGGGAAATAAAATATTCGCTGAGTTTCGGTTAATTTTTGTGACGCAGAAAGCGCATCCTGTTTGTTTTCTAAAAAAAAAAATAAATAAAAAAAAAAATATCACAACTTATGCTGATATTGTGAGTGCACACAAATAAAAGTAGACCCTTAACAGTCCCGAATGATATATTACTCTTACCTTTATCAGCAAAAATGATGGTTGTTTCTACTGTTATAAGAAAAAAATGAAAGTGATCGCTCTGGCGACTCCAAGTCCTGCAGAGCGCCCTTTAGCTTCCACTCTCTGCACAAACGATTGGATACGCGCCTGGCACAAACGTAAACTAACATTGTGATATGCTTTTTTAAGTATTTTATATATAGATTTTATTTTAGTCAAGTGGTGCTGATTTTAGAAGATTGATCAAACATATAGGCTAACTCACTGTCTGCAGGTGGCCACTTGGTCGTTAGGCTACTTTAAAAACAAAAACTCGATTTAACAAAAAAAAAAAAGTGTTCCAAACATATTTCTAAATTAACTTAAAGAAAATAAATATAACCACTTTGCCATTAAAAATGAAACTGAACTATTTTAATGGCTCCAACAGCAGCTGTGTAATTGGGAAGAGAAATAGAGAAAAAAGACACGGGCTCCAGTCGGATTCGGGCCAGTAACTCTGAGAAGCTGTTGGACTGGGCATATGTTTGAGGTCCGTACAGGGTTCTGCTGAGCTTGTTTGGTACCAAATTCAATTTGGTGCTCGCAAGGCGGCTTTATACGCGTGCGCTTTGGACGTGACTGAGCGCACAGCAAACCGCCTCTGGAGCGCACGAGGACCGAATGGCTTTAAAAGACGTGCAAATAAATAATACATTTTTGTGACGATGCAACAATGACCCGATTAGGCAAGAGACAATTCTGTCAACTGTACCAAAACACGAGCGAAAGTCTTTTATCGCACTCTTTAGTGCAGACGAGATGCTCTGATGTGAAGCCATTTTAAGATAAAGTCAAAGAAAGAAGACGCGGTGCAGCTGAATCACTCACGCTGTTTTCAAATTTACTGATCTGATATTCTGTGTGGATTTATTTACTCATCAAACCTACATGCTGTAGGCTATTGAATAAATGTGTGAATATCCATTTTAAAGTTGAAAGCTGCGGGAATGAGTAAAACTATTCGATATATGCGCAATCCCGCACCGAAATTCAGGACCTGATTAAACATAATTATATTATACAGAGATTTGTGAAATAGATTTCCATGACTTTTCCAAAACTTTCTGGGTTAATTTATTTTCCAAAACTTTTCCAGGCCTGGAAATTGCTGTTTTAAAATTTCATGACTTTTCCAGGTTTTTCATGACCGTACGGACCCTGTGTTATAAACTAGCCCAGAGTGCCACCTGCTGTTGAAAACTAAGCTCAGAATCGATTCAAGAGAGAATCACCATCCATTAGGAAAATCACAGAATCTATCAGATTAATCGTTACACCCATAAGAGCAAAGGATTTTTAATAGATTAACTAAAGAGAATAAACAGCCATCTGTTTTTCTGTATTCATTTATAATAATTTCATCATAATTATTAAGGCAAGAAACTATAGGTGAAAAGGGTAAAAATGTAAACAACATATAATCTTCCCCAGCTGATTAATTACATTAAGAATTGCAAACATTTTTTGTATTACAAGTTTTCTGAAATGTTATGTTTAAATATGCACATCTAAGTTGCATACATTTCAAGCACATAAATCTGAACACTGGGATAACGTCAGGTTCATAATTCTTGTTAGAATTTGTTGAGTTCAATGTTTCTCCAGAGGGGATTTTGGATTTCTCTTTTTATCGCTCCATAAATCAGAAAACACTCTCAGCAGACAGAAAACAAACACATCTTCACCATGATTTTAAGAGGAAAATGTTGAATAAATTAGTATGAATGGAATATGAACAAACCTTCAGAATACAGAGAGGAATAAAACTGTAAAGTTTGGTGTTTGTAAGAGAAAAAACTATTTAATTATTGAAATCTACAGACGCAAATAGATTAGGGATGCATCGATCCGATACTCAGTATCGGTATCGGCTCCAATACGGTCATTTTCTGCGGATCGGGTATCGGTCAGAAGAAACCGATCCAAATCCGATATTGTGCGTATACTATTCTGTGTTATTTTTTAGCCCCACGAAAGGCACAAAAACATTATAAAGCACCATATAGTTTTCGTGCACTATATTTCAAGTGTTCTGAAGCTGTTCCATAGTTTAATCTGAGGTATAGACAAATATTTAAGTCGTTAAATTCAAGTTCAGGTGAACTCTTCTCTCCCCTGCATCCTCCATTCAGCATCAAGCTGCGTGTTGCGTTCGGTTACGAGAGTCAAACTCTCTTCAAGAGCGCACAGTAACTGAGGTTTAAAACTGTTAAAAGAAAAAGAATCAATAAACTAATGCACAGATTTAATACACTATGCATCAATATATCTTCCTTTTGTACTTTGAACTTTGTGCTTTGTGCCGCTCTGTATTGGAGCCTTTCGTTTTATAATACTTTTGCGCAATGAAAGATTATTAATAGTCTTTCTTGTTCTGTCCTATCTATCATATGTTGTTGCCTTAATTACTGTGCTATAGATTTAAAAGAAATGTCTTTCAATTTTATAGTATATATTTATATTTAAATGCATTTGCTTGTTTTTTCATGAATATATTTTACAACAATACAAAGAGCAATGTGTACCATTTTACCAGATTTAGTCCTACACTTATTCACTTTTATTTGTAAATAAAACTGTTTCACTAGGTTTTATAAAATTATTGTGCACCCATGTTTTTTCTAGAGTATCTTTTGCTGTTGAATTATCCACTAACCTATATAATAGTATTTTTGTCATAGATTATGACTATATATTTTTTCATTTGTTATTTTTCATTGAAATGAAGTTATATTAGATTGCGTTTAACACACAAAAGAGTGAGGATCAGGTCAACACAGAAGTATAGAAATTCTACATCAATTTAAAAAACAAAAAAACTGCGCTGGTATCGGATTGGATCAGTATCAGCAGATACTCAGAATTTTCGGTATCGGATCGGTTCTGAAAAAACGGTATCGTTGCATCCCTAAAACAGATAAAGTGCAATAAAATAAACACTTAAGGAAAATAGAAGCAAAATGCATCAAAACTGACCAATTCATGAAAAAAAAAAAAAACAATAGTTTTGTCTTTGAATTATCACATTTAATCATATAATCATTTATTATGTAATACTTAATGATTTATTCTTTTTTTATTATAAATTTCCAATTATTTTGCAGAGTTTCCTTGCTCTTGTGGTGCTTTTTTGTTGTTTAATCTTACGATTGCGTAGTTTCAAGGCACAAGTAAGAGATATGAGAATGTGTTTTTTCTTCGGTATAACCCTTGCTGAATTTGTGCTGGTCAGAGTCTGAGCACTCAAACATGCAACTAAGATTATTCAATAAACCCCCATTTGTTATTCCTTACAAAGCACTATTCAGAAGGGCTGCAACAATAAATCGATGCCTTGCGAATTGAGAAACGATTCTGCAATTTTCCAAATGCATCATTCTGAGCTTAGTTTTTAACAACAGACAAAGTGTGTGCGGTTAAAAACTAACCTAGAACCCCATCTGCTGTTAAAAACTAAGCTCAGAATCGATTCCAGAGAGAATCACCACGCATTCTGAAAACCTCAGAATCCATCCACGAATCGAGATGCGTTGATTTATTGTTGCAGCCCTATTATTTAGTCAGGCTGAAACAAAGAACACACTTGGTTTGGGAGTGTAAGTATAAGCATAAATGGTTCAGAAGTGTGAGTAAGGCACCTTGAAGAGGTCATACAGCTCCGACAGATCTTCCTGTGATAGAGACACGTCTGGTGTGACCAACCGCAGCTGCAAACACACACACACACATTAAACCAAAACACAAACACACATGCAGAAGTGTTTCAGAGGAGCTGAAGGAGTCTCACTGCGTTGTCTTTGGTGGTGTCTTCGTGCGCCTGCAGAACCTGAACACGATGACGGCATCTCAGCATCTCCACTTGCTTCACTGTCACACCGCTGAATTTCTGACCAGAGAACAGATGATCAGCACTAACTTCAGACGATCTCAGACTGGAAGGATGTTTAGATACACTACACGTCAAAGAATTTTGGAAAATGTTTTTTAAAGAAGTCTCTTCTGTTCACCAAGCCTGCATTTATTTGATCCAAAGTACAGCAAAAACGGTAAAATTTTGAAATATTTTTACTATTTAAAATAACTGAATTCTATGATTATATTTTAAAATGTAATTTATTTCTGTGATCAAAGATGAATTTTCAGCATCATTACTCCAGTCTTCAGTGTCACATGATCCTTCAGAAATCATTCTAATATGCTGATTTGCTGTTCAAAAAAACTATTATTATTATTATTATTATTATTAATAATAATAATAATAATAATAATAATAATAATAATAATAATAAGTTGAAAACAGCAGAGTAGAATTTTTCAGGTTTCTTTGATGAATAGAAAGTTTAGAAGAACAGCATTTATCTGAAATAGAAATCTTTTGTAACATTATAAATGTCTTTATCATCACTTTTGATCAATTTAAAGTATCCTTGCTAAAAAGTATTAATTTCTATAATTTCTTTCTCAAAATAAATGCTGATCTTTGGATCTTTCTATTCATCAAAGAATCCTGAAAAAAAAAGTACAACTGTTTTAAATATTGATAATAATAAATGTTTTTTGAGCAGCAAATCAGAATATTAGAATGATTTCTGAAGGATCATGTGACACTGAAGACTGAAATGATGCTGAAAATTCAGCTTTGAAATCACAGGAATAAATTACATTTTAAAACATATTCAAATAGAAAACAGTTATTTTAAATAGTAAAAATATTTCAAAATGTTACGGTTTTTGCTGTACTCTGGATCAAATAAATGCAGGTTTGGTGAGCAGAAGAGACTTCAGAAACGTTTGACTGGTAGTGTGTTTGTACTGGAAAACAAGACGAACAGTGAACAGCGTTTGCAGTGCAGATGTGGTGAAGTGTGGTAAACGCCGTGCTGTGGTTCAGCAGACACACACCTCATACGCTTCAGTGATGAGTGTGCTGATGTTTGGATGAGGAGAAGCGCAGGCGTCTTCAGGACAAACGTGAGACTCCTCCTCGTGTCTGACCTGCTCCAGGAAACTAACAAACACACACATCAAGAGATAAAACACCTTCAGAACTCACGGAGCATCGGTCCGTGTTCAAACAGATGACGGACAAAGATTAGGGCTGGAAAATTCACTCATAAAGGAATGATTTAATAGTCATTTAAACATCAGTATAACAAACCAAGATAAGTTTGATTCATTTCTGTGAATCAGTTCAAACAGTTTCAGTGAATCGATTCAAAAGTCTGATTGCATCATCACTCAGAAACATTCACTGAAGTCTCTCTGTGTTTTTCATATGAAAGATTTTCTATAAATATCTGTAAGTAAATATTGCTGCTTATGACTATGAATTGTTATATCACTGCATATAAATTAAAAGAATTAAATATGAACTTTTTAACGATTAATGAAATGATCACATGAGAAATATTGGTGCATAATTATAATGAAAATGATAATTATGGTAATATGAAATGTTGGTGCTATATGGAAATGGAAATGTTTAATGATTAATGAAATAATTAAATATTAGTGCATAAAAAAATGAAAAAGATTAAATATGAAATATTGGTGCATATAAATGAAAATGATTAAATGTGAAATACTGGTACATATGAATTGAAATATTACATAAATATTTAATGATTAAATATGAAATAAAAAAATGATTAAATATGAAATATCGGTGCATATAAACGACAATGACTAAATATGAAATATTCAATAATGAAGTGATTAAATATAAAATATATGTGCATATGAATTAAAATGATTCTTCTTGGGTTCAATTAGTGGAAAACAGTGTGGAAACAAACACACCTTGATTATTGTAACTAGACTTGTCTGTATTGTCCATGAAAGCGCTGGAGGTTATTACCTGGTCAGGATCATGAGTGCGTGTCCATCATCGCTGCAGGTGCTCAGCTCAGCCGCATTAGCGTCCAGCACTGCTAGCGCGATCTGGAAGATGGTCCTGATGCCCTGATAGAAGAAGCAGTCGAGGACACAGAGCGCGCTGCGGAAGGGCAGAACGTTGATGAAGAGCGTCAGAAACCATGTGAGCGAAGCTGAAGCCAGCGGAGAGAGATCAGGCACACGCTCAGACAGCTCTGGAAGACGCTCGCCAATCAGCTCCTCGAACACAGACTGATCCACCTGAGCTCCTGACAGACAGGAAGTGACATCAGCAGCAGCGTTACACCAGCAGAAACCCACAAACACACATCTGATAAAGAGGACGAGCTGAGGGAAAAAACTCTGCCATCAAAGGGGCTTCATTTTTTTAATCTATGAATCACTCATAGTTTCTGTACATTACATTTCAGGATTCCTGAAGCTTAAAGAGATGATACGTGACCACAAAACCAGTCATAAGGGTGAATTTTCTGAAATTGAGATTTATACATCTGAACAGCTGAATAAATAAGCTTTCCATTGATGTAGGGTTTGTTAGGATAGGACAATATTTGAAAATCTGGAATCTGAGGGTGCAAAAAAAGCAAAATATTGAGAAAATCACCTTTAAAGTTGTCCAAATGAAGTTCTTAGCAATGCATATTACTAATCAGAAATTAAGTTTTGATATATTTACGGTAGGAAATTTACAAAATATCTTAATGGAACATGATCTTAATATCCTAATGATTTTTGGTATAAAAGAAAAATGGATAATTTTGACCCATACAATGTATTGTTGGCTATTGCTACAAATAAACCTGTGCTACTTATGACTGCTTTTGTGCTCCAGGGTCACATATTATTTTGAGTTCTCACCTAAAGAAAAAAAAAAATTGCTGCTTGAAATAAAATAAGCAAAACAAATTAAAATATCAAAAAATGTTAAAACTTGTTTTATTTTAAAGCTAATTGCCAAAAAACATTTAATCAAGAATCTTGTTTTTATTTAGTTTTCATTAACTTTACATACTAAAATAACTAAAACTGAAATAAAAATAGACATATTTAAAAAAAAAAAAAAAAAAAAAAACTAATAATGACAAAAAATAAATAAATAAATAATAATAATAATAATAATAATAATAATAATAATAATTAATTAATTAATAAAACAACAACAACAACGGAATGGGAAAAAACTATAATAGTATCTCAGGGATTCCGTTCAGAAATCAAAAATTTAACAGGAAAGGAAAACAATATTTTGCTCAATAAATTGCACCCAATGGATATGCACAACTTTCCCATTCATTCACGATTTACTGGATGAAATATTTTCACTTAACATTTCTACCCAATTAAGAGCTTGAAATAACTAGAAAAATGTATTCTGTGGCGTTTTGAGATTCAATTCGTTTTCATGACATTTCTAGGACTACAAATCAGACTTTTAAAATGAAGTTTCCTCAGATATCTAGGTTTTCCAAGACTGTATGAATCCTGGTTCAAGACAAAATGATGAGGGATAAATGAAAATAAGAAATATTTTGCATTTCACTTTAGCTTATTTTAAATCATCTTGAACCTTTTTCCTTTCGATTTCTGAAAAGTATCATTGAAATACTATTATTGTTTTTACTAACAGTTTTTATTTGTTTTCTGTTTTCATTTTAATTTGATTTATTTTATTCTTGATTTTTTTCTGTGAATTTTCTTTATACTCTTTTGTCTCTTCTAGTTGATGTAAAGTACATTGCTCAGCTGTCACTGTTTTAATGCTGCTATATAAATAAACTAAAACTTAAAAATAGCTGAAATAAAATGAGTTTTTGTTTAATACTTCAGCTAAAGTTCATTTTATTTCAAGTAACAAATGTTTTAATGGTTTTAGTTTTAGTTAACTATAGTAACCCTAGTTCTAAAATGTGAACTAGACCAGATTTTTTGCGGTCTCTTGACTAATCTGAATCAGTGGCATTCGAAACATTTACAAATCATTTACTACCTCAAACATGGAGAGCAAAACAGACGGTCATTTAGAAGTGAACCAGAGTGGTGTTCATGTCGTAGAGAGATTGTGAAACACACACCGATGACCCTGCGGTTGAAATAATCGGGCAGCATCCGCTCGCACACAGTGACCAGCAGCCAGAAGGCTTCCTCCTCTTTAGTGTACAACAGCATCACAGACGCCAGGATGTTCATGGACTGCAGAGAACACACACAAAATCAGCACAGATCATTTACTGCATCAGCTTTGAGCGGCTTTATCTGGTTTACGGTTAGGGTTGGGTCTCGTTTGAATTTTATCAATTCCATTTCCGATTCCGATTCTTATTGATTCCCAGTTTCCATTCCAATGTGGTTAAAAAAAAATTAAGTTAAACATTTAGATATCAAACATATTTATTCTGTGTCTCTTTTTGCGAAACATTCAATTGCTGCTGAACACCATGAACAAAAATCAGCCGTCTACATAAAAACTGGACTCCATTAAGAGCTGTTTGTGTGCAAAATAGAGCTGCACCATTCTGGATAAATTCAGACTTTTTTTAATGGAGATTTTAGTTCTCTCACAATTCTGAAGAAAAAATATTAGACAACTAAACAAAATCTCATGGAATTTATGAATGGAATGATTCAATGACTCACACAAGATTCACTTGTTTCATTACTGGATGAATCAGTGTTTTTGAATGAATCTCTTGAATGAATGATTCAAAGACAAATACATTTTTAACAGCCCCTTTTCACCACCTTAAAAAAAAAAAAAAAAAAAAAAAAATATGCACACACAGGAATTGATAGGTGGAATTGAAATTTTAATTTTACAACAAGTATCCGATTCCTGACCTCAAGTATCCGATTTTGGAAATGGAACTGATTTCGTTTCCCAACCCTATTAACGGTTTTGGTGATTTTCCACCTGACAGTAGCCGATGGCGGGGTTTCTGTAGGCATAAGCGGTCAGGACGCGCCGCAGGGCTGAGATTCCCGTCTCGTTCTGGAAGGCCGGATGCTCTGGCAGCGAGCGGTGCAGATCTCGCTCGATCTCCTCTGTGGCGATGCTGGTTTCTCCTCTGCATTTCTCCAGCAGATCCGCGTAGTAGTTTGGATGAGCTGCCAGCGAGGAACACGTGTCTGAGAGATGAGATGAAGATCTTAAACACACACACGCTCCAGAAGGACGTACAAATCAAAGTAAAAGTAAAACAAAGAAAGATGATGCTTGTAATTCTTTTAGGAACTTTTCCGCAAGCTGTAAATGACTAGAATGATTAAGCTTACTTCCCCAGAACTCTCTGATTGAGACACAGAATATTCCCCACATTAAACATACAAACAAAAATATGAGGATCCGAAAGACATGAATCACAATGTGCCTTGATGTTTTTGTTTTGACTCGCCTTATATATGTGCTGACCGACATTAATAAAGATCCGATAATAACTCCATGGTCATAGGAACTAAAATCTATTAATACAAATAAAATGGTAAGAAATATTTATCAAACATTTAATTTTGGATCATGCATTTACACAACAGTATGCAGAGGGATATTAATGACCACTAGATTTACATGAAGTTAATGAATTTTTCATGATTTTTTTTTTCTTCAATTATTCAAGGAAATTAATACACTACTGGGCAAGAGTTTTGAATAATTAACATTTTTAATGCTTTTGTAGTAGGGTTGTGACGGTGAGGAAATTTTCCCACCGGTTAATTGATGGGAGACAACACCGGTAATACCGTGGTGAGTGTGTGTGTGTGTGTGTGTGTGTGTGAATTCACTTTCAAATTAGCGGCAATTCGGCGTCAAGCAATTGTTTGCTTTTAGTTCGTTTGAGTTTTCACTCTTTCCCTCACTTTCCTTCGCTTAAATAGCTTGTAAAAGCACCGTGCGCATTTTACTTTCACTTTTATATTAGCGGCAATTCGGCATCAATTGCTTGAATTCAATTCAAGCAACAACAAAATACAACGCATAGAACTTTTATTAACAAAACGAATAAAAATACACAATGCTATATGCCTAATATAAAATAACAAATAACTTACACAAAGTTTAAATAGGTATACAAAACTAAAAATCATAATGAGGAACAAATAATTAGGCTATGAAACGTAGAACGTTTAACAAATAAGAAAGTTTGGAGGCACGGACAGCATACACCTTGATGTAAAATAATGAAAATAAATAAATAAATAAATAAATATACAGTTTAAACAAAATAAAAATCAGCAAATACTATGGAACCAAATAAATGAGAAACAAATGTTTAAAAAAAAAACCTTCCAATATCACTTAGATTAATGGCAGAAGTCAACAGGCTTTTCAAAATCCAATTTTTTTTAAAAAAACAGGCACTTTAACATTTCGTTTTGAAACTCATCCGTCATCGTCTTGTCTTTCACCTCACTTTTCTTGTCATTCAGCTCGACTCACTCTCTCCACGTGATAAATGAAATCTGATCTGTGATGCGCAACTGTCATTCATTCGGTGTGCTGCTGTGTTCAATTTTAATTGTAGTGTCTGTTCTCTAACTGAACTAAATGATTTTTATTACTATAAAAAAAAAAAAAATCAAAACGATGGTGAGGGACGGTGCCGCGGTGGGCAAGTGACATAACCGGTGTTGCGGCTTAACACCGGTATCACCGCCAACACCGTCTATCGCAGCAAGCCTATTTTGTAGTAAGTCTCTTTCTGCTCACAGAGACTGCATTTATTTATTAAAAATACAGCAAAAACAGTGAAATTTTATTTCAATGTAAAATAGCTGCTTTCTATATGAATATCTGTTAAAATGTAATTTATTTCTGTGATCAAAGCTGAATTTTCAGCATCATTACTCCAGTCTTCAGTGTCACATGATCTTCAGAAATTTGCTGCTCAAGAAACATTTCTGATTATTATCAGTGTTGAAAACATGAATATTTTTGTGGAAACCGTGATGAGTTTTATTTTTCAGGATTCACAGATGAATAGAAAGTTCAAAAGAACAGTATTTACTTGAAATAGAAATCTTTTATAACATTATAAATTACTTTACTGCTACTTTTGATCAATTTAATGCATCTGTGATTAATAAAAGTATTAAATTCTTTTTCTTTTTTTTTTTTACCTTCCTCCAAACTTTTGAATGGTCACGATTTCCACAAAAATATTGGGCAGCACTGTTTTCAACATTGATAATAATCAGAAATGTTTCTTGAGCAGCAAATCAGTATATTAGAATGATTTCTGAAGATCATATGACACTGAAGACTGGAGTAATGATGCTGAAAATTCAGATTTGATCACAGGAATAAATTACAGTTTAATAGATATTCACAAAAACAACAGCTGTTTTAAATTGTAATAATATTTCACAATTTTTACTCTAGATAAAATAAATGCAGTCTTGGTAAACAGAAGTGACTTCTTACAAAATCATTTAAAAAAATCATAATATTCCAAACTTTTGACCGGTAGTGTAAGTTATTTTAAAACTATTTACATAATTGCATAACATATGGGATGATTGTGCAGTATGTGAAAAAACGCCTGTCTGAATTTGAGGAGCAGATGATCCAAATAAGCATGTTGATATGAGCATCTCTACACAAAGCAGCAGAAGAGGAAGCGAGTCGCTGCTCAGAGGCTTGAGCTGGACAAATATAGCACGACTAAAAAAAACACCATGGAAGTGACTTTCTTTTGTTCTGTGTCACCCTGTCAACTTCTCTCTTTCTTGGTTTGCTTCTCTCACCGGAGAAGTTGAGCCACAGCTCTCCGCGCAGAGACTCGGGGATCCCCAGCGCCACCAGCTTACGGATTTTATCCGTGCGGAACATGTGAACGCCGCGACCGAACTCAGTGAAGTGATCCTCCCACAGACGCTCTCGAACCTGCTCCGTGTTCTGATGGAGACAAAAACATGTTTAGCTCACAATTCACCCACAACACAACAACAAGGAAATTATTTGCATAAAGCATATTTTTAGAACACTTAAAGGGACAGTTCACCCAAAAATGTAAATTCTGTCATCGTTTACTCTCCCTCATGTTGGTCCAAACCTGTGTGAGGTTCTTTCTTCTGTTGAGCACAAAAGAAGAATATCAGTAACCAAACATTTGCTGGTAGCCATTGACTTCCATAATATGGAATAAAATACTATGGAAGTCAATGGGGACCAGAAGCTGTTTGGTTAACAACATATTTAGAGCAACATGAGGAACAGTAAATGATGACAAAAAATTCATTTTCGGCAGAACTATCCCTTTAAGATTTTCTTTGTTACATTATTTTTATGACAATTAAACACATTTGTGACCCTGGACCACAAAACCAGTCATAAGGGTCAAATTTTTGAGCTTTCCATTGATGTATGGTTTGTTAGGATAGGACAATATTTGGCTGAGATACAACTATCTGAAAATCTGGAATCTGAGGGTGCAAAAAAATCTAAATACTGAGAAAGTTGTCCAAATGAAGTCCTTAGCAATGCATGTTAATAATCAAAAATTAAGTTTTGATATACAGTCAGGTCCATAAATATTGGGACATCGACACAATTCTAACATTTTTGGCTCTATACACCACCACAATGGATTTCAAATGAAACGAACAAGATGTGCTTTAACTGCAGACTGTCAGCTTTAATTTGAGGGTATTTACATCCAAATCAGGTGAACGGTGTAGGAATTACAACAGTTTGCATATGTGCTTCCCACTTGTTAAGGGACCAAAAGTAATGGGACAATTGGCTTCTCAGCTGTTCCATGGCAAGGTGTGTGTTATTCCCTCATTATCCCAATTACAATGAGCAGATAAAAGGTCCAGAGTTCATTTCAAGTGTGCTATTTGCATTTGGAATCTGTTGCTGTCAACTGTCAAGATGAGATCCAAGAGCTGTCACTATCAGTGAAGCAAGCCATCATTAGGCTGAAAAAACAAAACAAACCCATCAGAGAGATAGCAAAAACATCAGGCTTGGCCAAAACAACTGTTTGAAACATTCTTAAAAAGAAGGAACGCACCGTTGAGCTCAGCAACACCAAAAGACCCGGAAGACCACGGAAAACAACTGTGGTGGATGACCGAAGAATTCTTTCCCTGGTGAAGAAAACACCCTTCACAACAGTTGGCCAGATCAAGAACACTCTCCAGGAGGCAGGTGTATGTGTGTCAAAGTCAACAATCAAGAGAAGACTTCACCAGAGTGAATACAGAGGGTTCACCACAAGATGTAAACCATTGGTGAGCCTCAAAAACAGGAAGCCTAGATTAGAGTTTGCCAAACGACTTCACAGTTCTGGAACAAAATCCTATTTACAGATGAGACCAAGATCAACTTGTACCAGAGTGATGGGAAGAGAAGAGCATGGAGAAGGAAAGGAACTGCTCATGATCCTAAGCATACCACCTCATCAGTGAAGCATGGTGGTGGTGGGCATGTATGGCTGCCAGTGGAACTGGTTCTCTTGTATTTATTGATGATGTGACTGCTGACAAAAGCAGCAGGATGAATTCTGAAGTGTTTCGGGCAATATTATCTGCTCATATTCAGCCAAATGCTTCAGAACTCATTGGACGGCGCTTCACAGTGCAGATGGACAATGACCCAAAGCATACTGCAAAAGCAACCAAAGAGTTTTTGAAGGGAAAGAAGTGGATTGTTATGCAATGGCCAAGTCAATCACCTGACCTGAATCCGATTGAGCATGCATTTCACTTGCTGAAGACAAAACTGAAGGGAAAATGCCCCAAGAACAAGCAGGAACTGAAGACGGTTGCAGTAGAGGCCTGGCAGAGCATCACCAGGGATGAAACCCAGCGTCTGGTGATGTCTATGCGTTCCAGACTTCAGGCTGTAATTGACTGCAAAGGATTTGCAACCAAGTATTAAAAAGTGAAAGTTTGATTTATGATTATTATTCTGTCCCATTACTTTTGGTCCCTTAACAAGTGGGAGGCACATATGCAAACTGTTGTAATTCCTACACCGTTCACCTGATTTGGATGTAAATACCCTCAAATTAAAGCTGACAGTCTGCAGTTAAAGCACATCTTGTTCGTTTCATTTGAAATCCATTGTGGGTGGTGTATAGAGCCAAAAATGTTAAAATTGTGTCGATGTCCCAATATTTATGGACCTGACTGTAGTTATGATAGGAAATGTACAAAATATCTTCATGGAACATGATCTTAATATCCTAATGATTTTTGGCATAAAAGGAAAATGGATCATTTTGACCCATACAATGTATTGTTGGCTATTGCTACAAATATACCTGTGCTACTGATGACTGCTTTTGTGCTCCAGGGTCACATTTCATCCCCAAATTCTCATTTCTGCAGTGCATTCGTTTTTTAAAATTTATTTTAATTTATTTATTTATTGCTTTATTTGAATACAGACAGTGCAAAAATCATGATTCCAGCCATAGGCTGAAAAATATGCATTGCACATAACATAAGCTAATTATGTAATTAATTAGAATTATTAAAAAATATAAATAATTTTGATTGTGATTAATTCTTTGTTTTTGAAGCAAAATAAGATATGAACATATCCATTCTGTTGTAAGTGATGTAAGTCTTTACCAGGGCTATTAATAAAATAAAAACTGAAACTAAAATTAAAACCACAAAAAAAAAAACAATTTTAATGTTACTTAAAAATAAACGTTTACTGATTTTTTAAATTTTTTTTAATTTCAGCTGGTTGCAGGGCAACATTTCTCATTTTACTTTAGTGAAATAAAAAATAAATGAAATAAAAATGAATAAAACATATACAGACATATAAAAAAACTACTAAAAATTACAATAAAACAAACTTGAACTAAAATTAAAATGAAAACTGATAATATAAAAATAAAAATATAAATATAAATATGAGTAAAAATTATAGCAGTATCTCAGAGCCACTATAATCAGCCTGCTGTGTGCAGTGATCATCACCAGGCTTGTGTTACTCACACTGGTGTTGTTCGGAGCGTCTGATTGGCTGGGGTGGAATGTGGACATGACATCTGTGTGGACGGTGTGACGCAGAGCTTTATCAGAGATGATGACACTGCTGTCCTCTTCGTCTGATTGGACGGTGTCGTAACAGAAAGTGTAGTATGGTGTGGCGGATATCTAGAGAGCAGAAAACACACGCTGTGTTGAGAGCCACTTGACACTAAACATGCTTTGCATTAAAAAGAAAATAAATTTTAGGTGTTTATCTCTATGTATTTGTTAAATGTTCATGTTCAGTCTCATTTGAAGTGATAAATGCATGAGCAAGCCTTCCATGAATTATTCCTAGTGACCTCTTCAAATATGCACAAAGGTTAGAAGTAAGAGCAGTGTTTAAATGTCAGTGAGATCTGTCAGCTTGCCCTCACTAGCAATGTTTCCATCACCCTGTTTTAATGCGCATTTTGAAGTATCGCATCAGAAACGAGTGATAGAAACGGCAAATTTCAAATAAAATTCCCTTAATTCGCAAAAAAGCTTTTACGCTAGATTGAGGTGGTTTTTGACTTGTGCGAAAAACGGTTAACGTGAATAATGGAAGATGGAAATGCATTTACCCAATAAATTCCTCTATGCGCATCAAAAAAAGTCTTTGCGCAATGGGATGGTAAAACCTGACTAAGCAGTGGACCGATCTTGTTCCACAGCATCTGAAATGTTATGGTCATTCTGAAATGCCAGTGTAAAGACTGTCTTTAAAGTATTTCTGTAAAACTGTCTTACACGACTGCGTTCCCAAACAGCAGCATCCGCCTCCGAAAGCAATGACAGCATTTATTGTGTTTCGTCTGCTCGCTCTGAGCCGCAAGTCATTTATTATATAGGTCATAAATTATTATATTCAGTGGCTTCTCCTACTTTTCTTAGTGATATGTAGTGCCAGTTTATCAGTGATGATTTTGTTCTCTTTGACTCGTTGGATGGAAACGGTGCTTATTTGCAAATGTTTTATGTGATATTCCAATTTTGCACATAAGTTAAATTCGCAACTTTGGATGGAAACCCAGCTACTGAGACAGAGTTTGAGGACTCGTACTGTGGATTTCTTGCGCTGATCGTGTCCGCGGATCAGGTTCTGTTTCCAGTGCAGATCGCGCAGTCGGTGCCTGACGTTCTCCACCAGCTCGTCCCGATGGAGCAGCTCGATCAGCTGGAACGCTCTCTTACAGCGGACGCTGATGATGACGGGGTTAGGAAGAGCGCTGGTGCTCTCCGCCTTCTCGATGGAGAGGATCTGCACACACACACACACACACACACACACACACACAAACACACGTGCGCACACACACGCACTTTAATGAGTGTTTTCATTAATACATCATCTCTGCTCATGGAGGAAATCTTGTTAATCTTAAAAATTGAGCCTGGTTTCTCTGAAGGTTTTCTCCATTTCTTTGTAAGCGTTTCCCTGTTACTTATGTACCGGAAGTCCACTTCAGTAGTGAGCAGCATTGTCACTACTCACCTGAGCATTGGGGGCGCTCTGTTAAAGTAATGCATGAATTCACCTATTTAAGGTAGCAAAGAAGGAGTAATGGCAGGAAGTTAATTTTCTATCTTACGAAGCTTACCTCATGGTGGTTTGAGACTTTGTACCCTGTTTGAGGAACTTTATAGTTCTAAGCTCATCCAGGGTTTGTGTTCTGAACATGTATGGATTACTTGGTGGCTTAAACATCTAAGAAGTCTGGAACTAAGAGAACTGACTTACATCTACTGCTTAAAAGCAACGCTGGACTTCAAACATCTCTTGTCAGGTTGAACTTTGCTGTGGAATCATCTTGGCATTCAAGTACTGTTTGTTTGTTTTTGTTTTTTTGCGCTTGTTTCAACAAAGACTGTTCTCTCGCTTTATGTTCTCTACAACAAAGACTGAGCAAATTATATGGTTCTAAGTGACTGCAAACCAAGGTCTGTGCTTTGGGATACTGGACTGTTTTTTATACTCCGGTCCTAACTGTTGAACTCTCAATTGTTTGTGTCATATTGAATTTGTAGGTGCTGGGTAACTATGTTTAATACACCTGACTCATGAGTAAGACTGGCCTGTTTGGTCCCTCATTTCATGTAACACTTAGACAAAAGGCAAAAGAATAGGAGTTACAACTTTTATGGTGCTTTTTGTTCTTATTGATACATTTATGATATTTTTTGTCCTTATTGATACATTTATGATACTTTTTATGGTGTTTTTTTGTCATTATTGATACATGTAAAATATTTTTGTCCTTACTGATACATTTATTATTTTTTGTCCTTATTGATACATTTATGATCTTTTGATACATTTATGATACTTTTATGGTGCTTTTTGTCATAATTGATATTTATGATATTTTTTGTCCTTATTGATACATTTATATGATACATTTGTGATGCTTTGTTTTTTTTTTGAAGCTTGAAAGTAGAAAACAAGCAGCTCTGATATTCTGCTAAATGAAAGTAACATTTTTGGGTGAGCTCTTCCTATGACACAGTTACTGAGCAGCTGATGATCTCTGACTGCTGTGTGATGAGTCTGTACCTCTGCGAGGGGTATGATGAGAGTACACTGGCCCTCCTCACGGCTATTGAAGCACAGATACCCGTCTGTTGTGTAGACGGTGCCTGGCGTGTGGCAGCGGGCGTGAGGAGTCCAAACCGAGCATGACATCACTTCCTGCAGACGCTCGGCCCGTGGCAATCCAAAGAGAGAGAGCACATACTGCCTGAGAGCCTGTTCCTCCAACACCCTGTGAAAGACACAAACATGTACATGCATCAGACTACATGTTAATGCTAAAGATTTCTGCAGATCTGACCATTAACATCAACAGAACTGAGTTTATTTGTAGATCGGAAATAGATGAAATATTCTGAACATCAAAGCAGCAGAGAACAAACCCACTGCTCTATAAATACACATGCAGCTACATATGCAAATGCAGTTCTCACACCCATCACACAGTCTACAGCACCAGCATGAGTTTACATGCAAACAACCCACACACTCATGACTGCTGCGCTTATTCCTCATAACCATTAACCATCCATTAACCGCTCTAATGCAGCTGCTGTTGTAAAACTGTTGTAATTTGATTCACAAAAAACATCATCTCTATGTTCTGCAGACTTTCGTTCTCTGTTCTGCTTTACTTGTTTTCACTGTCTGTCTTTCTCGTACATGAACTTCCCCTTTAGTGAAGGAAGTACATAATCAAAATCCTGCTGATGACTGGCTGGATGGAAAGTAAGTACTATTCGATGAGGCCAATAAAACAGATGATTCACAACTGATGCCTTTATCACAATATATGTGATGTAGATGTTATGCAGATATAGATCTGATGTAGACGTGACACAGATGTAGATGTGAATACAGATGTGATTGTACATGTAGATGTGATTGCAGATGTAAAAGTTTCAGATCAAAAGTTTACATACACCTTGCAGAGTCTGCAAAAATGTTAATTATTTTACTAAAATAAGAGGAATCATACAAAATGCATGTTATTGTTTATTACTGACCTGAATAAGATATTTCACATAAAAGCTGTTTACATATAGTCCACAAAAGAAAATAAGTTGAATTTATAAAAATAACCCCGTTCAAAAGTTTACATCCCCTTGATCCTTAATACGGTGTTGTTACCTGAATGATCCACAGCTGTGTTTTTTTGTTTAGTGATAGTGGTTCACGAGTCCCTTGTTTGTCCTGAACAGTTCAACTGCCCGCTGTCCTTCAGAAAAATCCTTCAGCTCCCACCAATTCTGTGTTTTTTCAGCATTTTTGTGTATTTGAACCCTTTCCAACAATCACTGTATGATTTTGAGATCCATCTTTTCACACAGAGGACAACTGAGGGACTCATATGCAACTATTACAGAAGGTTCAAATGCTCACTGATGCTCCAGAAGGAAAAGAAGTCCCTCAGTTGTCCTTGGTGTGAATAGATGGGTCCCAAAATCATACAGTGATTGTTGAAAAAGGTTCAAATACACAAAAATGCTGAAAAAACACAGAATTTGTGGGACCTGAAGGATTTTTCTGAAAAACAGCAGGTAGTCATTTTTATAAGTTCAACTATTATTTTCTCTCGTGGACTATACGTAAACATCTTTTATGTGAAATATCTAATTTCGGTCAGTACTAAATAAACAATAACATGCATTTTGTATGATCCATCTTATTTTGGTAAAATAATTAACATTTTGCAGATTCTGCAAGGTGTATGTAAACTTTGAGACTGCACATGTGGATGTGATTAGATGTGATTGCACATGTAGATGTGATTACAGATGTGATTGCAGAGGTAGATGTGATTGCAGATGTAGATGTGATTGCACATGTAGATGTGATTAGATGTGATTGCAGATGTAGATGTGATTGCACATGTAGATGTGATTGCACATGTGATTGCAGAGGTAGATGTGACTGCACATGTGGATGGGATTACAGATGAAATTGCAGATATAGATGTGATTGCAGATGTGATTGCACATGCAGATGTGATTGCAGATGTGGGTGTGATTAGATGTGATTGCACATGCAGATGTGATTGCAGAGGTAGATGTGATTGCACATGTGGATGTGATTGCAGATGTGATTGCAGAGGTAGATGTGATTACAGATGTGATTGCACATGTAGATGTGATTGCAGATATAGATGTGATTGCAGATATAGATGTGATTGCAGATGTGGATGTGATTGCACATGTAGATGTTATTGCAGATGTGATTGCAGATGTGGATGTGATTGCACATGTAGATGTGATTGCACATGTAGATGTGATTGTAGATGTGATTGCACATGTAGATGTGATTGCAGATGTAGATGTGATTGCACATGTGATTGCACATGGATGTGATTGCACATGTGGATGTGATTGCACATGTGGATGTGATTGTAGATATAGATGTGATTGCAGATGTGATTGCACATGTGGATGTGATTACAGATGTGATTGCAGATATAGATGTGATTGCACATGTGGATGTGATTGAACATGTAGATGTGATTGCAGATGTGGATGCGATTACAGATGTGATTGCACATGTAGATGTGATTGCAGATATAGATGTGATTGCACATGTGGATGTGATTGCACACGTGACTTCCTGTTTGTTACTTCTGCGTTTTGAGTTTGAGCTTTGTCAAGTTAATTCTTTATCGTCTATTTTCTAATCCTGAAATCTATTTTACACACCATCATTTTCGTTTCTATAACGTTTGAATATATCCCCTATCGTATTCTACAACAAAAACAAAGCGCCTTGTTATCACTAGTTTTATTTTGATTTCCAGAGTCCGCTATTAGCTAATAGATTGTTAGCATCACCAACGTGGTTGCATTAGCGGCAACCAAGGAAGGTTGCCGCTAATCTCGCTTACATTGCTAATACTCTATTCACACACATTACCATTGTTTTACTCACTGCTACTTGCTTTAATGGCGGATGTGTGTCTACCTTTGAGTGCAAGCGAGGACACGTTCCAGCTGAATTCGGTGCAGCTGGAGCTGGAGGCCGTGGAGAAGCAGATCAGCGAGCTGGTGGAGAAGCAGGCCCAGCTGAGAGAGTGGAGAGCTGCGCTGGAAACATCCCGGGCTGGCGCTCACAAGTCCGGGGTAAGTATACAGCGCGCCGCCAACACTCCCACCACCTCTACTCCGTGTGTTTCTCTGCACAGACCCTGTGCACCCAGGACGCGATCTTCCCAGATGTCCTTCACTCTGGCACCGGGACACCACGGATCCTGGGTGCAGCAGCAGCGGAAGACGCGAGCCAGGCCCCGCGCGAGGACCTCTCCCACTCCACCGCCTCCGGTCTTCGAGATCTCCACCCGGAACCGCTTCGCTCCCCTCTGCGAGACGGAACGCGACGCTGTGATCGTCGGAGACTCCATCGTCCGGCACATCCGTCCTACGTTAGCTGAAGGTAAAGCGAACACTAACTGTTTCCCTGGAGCTCGTGTTCTCGATGTTTCTGCACAGATACCCGCGATCCTGAAGGACGACGAGAGCATCGGCGCGATCGTGCTGCATGCGGGGGTGAACGACACCAGGCTGCGGCAGACAGAGACACTGAAGAGGGACTTCAGGAGCCTGATCGAGACGGTGCGCAGCGCATCACCCTCGGCGACGATCATCGTATCAGGACCGCTTCCCACGTATCGACGAGGACACGAAAGGTTCAGTAGACTTTTTGCTTTAAACGAATGGTTATTGTCATGGTGTAAAGAACAGAAACTGCTCTTTGTTAATAATTGGAGTCTTTTCTGGGAGCGTCCTAGGCTTTTCCGCGCTGATGGCCTGCACCCCAGCAGAGTCGGAGCAGAACTCCTGTCGGACAACATCTCCAGGACTCTGCTCTCCATCTGACTAGTAAGCCCATTCTTAAATAGCAGCTATGATGACTTTTGTTCTACCCACTTAAATGATAGAAATACTTGTGCAGTCCAATCTATAAAGACTGTGTCTGTTCCCCGAACAGTGAAGCCAAAATATAAATTTAATGCAGGATCTAGAAATAATCTGATCGTGATTAAACCAGAAAAATCCAAAACAAATAAACAAAAGCAATTTTTAAAGCTTGGGCTCCTAAACATCAGATCACTTGCACCCAAAGCAGTTATTGTAAATGAAATGATCACAGATAATAGTTTTGATGTGCTCTGCTTGACTGAAACCTGGCTCAAACCAAATGATTATATTGGTCTAAATGAGTCTACTCCAGCAAGTTACTGTTATAAGCATGAGCCCTGTCAGACTGGCCGTGGTGGCGGTGTTGCAACAATATATAGTGATATTCTCAATGTTTCCCAGAAAACAGGATACTGGTTTAACTCATTTGAATTACTTCTGCTTAATGTTACACTGTCAGATATGCAAAAGAAATCTCTCCTATCTCTTGCTCTGGCTACTGTGTATAGAACCACCAGGGCCGAATACAGATTTCTTAAAAGAATTTGCAGATTTCCTCTCAGACCTATTGGTTACTGTTGATAAAGCACTAATTGTCGGAGATTTTAACATTCACGTTGATAATACAAATGATGCGTTATGACTTGCGTTTACTGACCTAATAAATTCTTTTGGAGTCAAGCAAAACGTTACCGGGCCCACTCATCGTTTTAATCATACGCTAGATTTAATTATATTGCATGGAATTGATCTTACTGACATAGATATCGTACCTCAAAGTGATGATGTTACTGACCATTTCCTAGTATCGTGCATGCTGAGTATTACTGATATTAACTATATGGCTCCGCGTTATCGTCCAGGAAGAACTATTGTTCCAACCACTAAAGATAGATTCAGAAATAACCTGCCTGATTTCTCAACTGCTCTGTGTACCCATAAATACACATGAACTAGATGAAATGACTAGCAACATGGGCACTATCTTCTCTAATACATTAGAATCTGTTGCGCCCATTAAATTGAAAAAGGTTAGAGAAAAACGTACTGCGCCATGGTACAACAGTAATACCCATTCTCTCAAGAAAGAAACTCGTAAACTTGAGCGCAAATGGAGAAAAACTGGAAATGGGAAATTTTTAGAATTGCATGGAAAAACAGTATGTCCAACTATAGACAGGCTTTAAAAGCTGCCAGGGCAGAGCATATCCGCAAACTCATAGAAAATAACCAAAACAATCCAAGGTTTTTATTTAGCACAGTGGCTAGATTAACAAATAAACAGACGCCACCCGATCTAAATATTCCCTCACAATTTAATAGTAATGACTTTATGAATTTCTTCACTGATAAGATAGATAACATCAGAAATACAATTACAAATGTAGATTCTGCAGCATCTAGTACTTCAGCTCCATTCATCGCACCCAAAGAAAAACTGCAGTGCTTTACAACTATAGGACAGGAAGAGCTAAATAAACTTATCACTGCATCTAAACCAACAACATGCCTATTAGATCCTGTACCCACTAAATTACTGAAAGAATTGTTACCTGTAGCAGAAGAACCGCTTCTCAATATTATTAACTCATCGATATCTTTAGGTCACGTCCCAAAATCATTCAAGCTGGCGGTTAATAAGCCTCTTATTAAAAAACCACAACTAGATCCTAATGAACTAGCAAATTACAGACCCATTTCTAATCTTCCGTGTATGTCTAAAATTTTAGAAAAAGTTGTGTCTGCTCAGTTGTGCTCTTTTTTGCAAAAAAATGATCTCTATGAAGAATTTCAGTCAGGTTTCAGGCCCCACCATAGCACAGAAACCGCACTTTTACAAATGACTTGCTTCTTGCATCAGACCAAGGCTGCATCTCATTGCTAGTTTTACTTGATCTTAGTGCTGCGTTCAACACTATAGATCATGACATACTCATAGATTGATTACAAAACTATACGGGTATTCAAGGGCAGGCTTTAAGATGGTTTAGATCCTACCTGTCTGATCGCTACCACTTTGTTTATTTAAACAGGGAGTCATCTCAATTATCACCAGTAAAGTATGGAGTACCACAAGGATCTGTCCTAGGTCCTCTGCTATTTTCAATATACATGTTGCCCCTTGGTAATATTATTAGAAAATACAGGATTAGTTTCCATTGTTATGCTGATGATACTCAACTATATCTCTCAACAAGACCAGATGAAACTTCTAAATTATCTAAGCTAACAGAGTGTGTTAAAAATGTAAAAGATTGGATGACCAATAATTTTCTCCTATTAAATTCAGATAAGACAGAGATATTACTTATTGGACCAAAAAAACAGTACACAGAATCTCTTGGATTATAATTTGCAACTAGACGGATGTACTGTTACTTCCTCTACGGTCAAAAATCTGGGTGTTATATTAGACAGCAACTTGTCTTTTGAAAATCATATTTCCCATGTTACAAAAACAGCATTCTTCCATCTTAGAAACCTTGCCAAGCTACGAAACGTTACCTGTTTCTGATGCAGAAAAGCTAGTTCATGACCTCTAGACTGGACTATTGTAATGCACTGCTAGCTGGTTGTCCTGCATCTTCAATAAACAAGCTACAGGTAGTCCAAAATGCAGCGGCTAGAGTCCTTACCAGGTCAAGAAAATATGATCATATTACCCCAATTTTACAGTCTCTGCACTGGCTACCTATTAAGTTCCGCATCAGTTACAAAATTTTATTACATACCTATAAGGCCCTTAATGGTTTAGCTCCTGCGTACCTAACTAGTCTTCTACCACGCTACAATCCATCACGCTCCCTAAGGTCGCACAACTCTGGACTTTTGGTAGTACCTAGGATAACAAAGTCAACTAAAGGAGGTAGAGCCTTTTCACATTTGGCTCCCAAACTCTGGAATAGCCTTCCTGATAACATTCGGGGTTCAGACACACTCTCTCTGTTTAAATATAGATTAAACACACATCTCTTTAGCCAAGCATTCACATAATGCATCTCAATCTTGTACCGCAGTTATATCTGATCAAACACACATTATTGTTCTTTAGCTTGGATTGAACAAATCATTTTTGCTTGGTTGGAACAGCAGCTACGCTAATTATGTCTCTCTTTGTTTCTCTGTTTCTGCCACTGGACAAGCTTCAGTCTGGATCCAGAACACCTGAGAAGAGATGATGCCAACCCCTCAGAGGACCTCAAATGATGCCTACCCTCAGACAACATACAGAACTACCAAATTTCGCCATAAGTTAAATATATTAAGTTTCTACAATATATAAATATATTGTAGAAACTTAATTTCCTGTAAAGCTGCTTTGCAACGATTTGCATTGTGAAAAGCGCTATACAAATAAACTTGAATTGAAAGAATTGAATGTGATTGCACATGTGGATGTGATTACAGATGTGATTGCACATGTGGACGTGATTGCACATGTAGATGTTATTACAGATGTGGATGTTACTGCAGATGTGATTGCACATGTGGATGTGACTGCACGTGTAGATGTGATTGCAGATGTGACTGCACATGTAGATGTGATTGCAGATGTGATTGCACATATGGATGTTATTGCACATGTAGATGTTATTGCAGATGTGATTGCACATGTGGATGTGATTGCACATGTGGATGTGATTATAGATGTGCTTGCAGATATAGATGTGATTGCACATGTGGGTGTGATTGCACATGTGGATGTGATTGCACATGTGGATGCGATTGCACATGTGGATGCGATTGTGGATGCAATTACAGATATGATTGCAGATGTAGATGCGATTGCAGATGTAGACGTGATTGCAGATGTAGACTTGTTTGCGGATAGAAATGTGATATAGATATGACTGCAGATGCACATGTGATTGCAGACGTTCACCTCTTGGTGATGTTGGTGGACTCCTGCAGCGACTGGTCGAGTGTGAGTCCGCCGCTGTCCAGCAGCCTGCGGAGGGCGATATCAGCCAGCTGGCACATGACCCTCATCACCTCATCCACGTTCAGAAACATGGAGAAATCCCTCTGTTTCCGTCTGGTGTGAACGCGGATCACGTCCGTCAGCAAACCCACTGACACGCGTTCCAGCCGCGTCACTTCAGCCCACGGGACTAACAGCTTCACTGAGCGCAAAAACAACACGCACGAGTCACACACAGCACGAAGATGCCAGAAGTGCTCAAATGAGTGCATTTAATTCATTATTTGTGACCCGTGCTGGCAAAATTGAGCTATAGGCAAAAAAGTGAATACGATCGAATTTGAGGTTTTCACAAAAACATAGTTCATTAAGCCCTTGTCTAGCGATCCCAATGCTCCAAATAGTAATTAAACATCTAAAATGATCTTTATTTGTACATTTTCTGAGAGGAGTACCCTTTCTCTGCTCACTTCTTGATTATATTATATGATCCCGATAAATATACACAGCATTTAAGTATTCATGCAAACAATCTGCTATGTCTTAAGTGAATGTTTGGGGAAAAACATCGGATGTGTAGCATTATATTAGATCCATGCATTACAGTAGGTCTTAATATATAGGCCATCTGTCTCAATGTTAATCTAACAATAAAAGAAAAGAGGGAATCACTCAATCTTGATTGAACTGCTTTTGGAGTTTTAATAATCAATTTATTTGTAATGAACACACTAAAGGGATTTTTACATTTGATTATTTGTTTTTCTTACTTGAATGCTTTTGTTTAGATGTAAAATGAAAAAGGTAATGCATTATTTGTTTCTTATATTTGTTCTACCGTTTTTTTTTTTTTTTTTTTGCATCTGTTCTTATTTAACAGAACAGATTTTCTGTTTTTCTCAAAATTTACTCTGCCGATTCTTTCGACATCAAACAGCTGTAGCTCAGTCATTTTTGTCAGATTCCAAGAAATCATACATCATTTTGAAAGTCTTTAATGGAGAATTTAATGAACTCATTTTTGAAAAATTGCTAATTGTGACTCATTTTGCCAGCACTGTTTACATTTGATTTCTCACCCTCTTTGCCCAGTAGGAAGGAGTAGAAGGCAATGTGGTTGGTGGTGAGGTACAGTGAGCCCTGGCGCGGTACTCGACCCTTCCAGCAGCAGCAGGAGTAATGCATCACCAGTTTCTCTCGCTGAGGAAGGCCAAAGCGCTGCTCGAACCGCACCAGATCTTCCCGAAAGCGTGCCGGATCATCCTCCCGAGCAGCCTGACCGCCCAAAACCTCCTCAGCGATTAAACCCTACATAAAAATACAGAGGCATTTAGGCTACGTTCACACTGCAGGCAAATGTGGCCCAAATCAGATTTTTTTGCTCACATGTGACTCAGATCTGTTTTTGTCATGACAGTGTGAACAGCACAAACCGCATGGAATCTGATCTTTTCAATTCCGATTTGTGCCCCTTTCATATGTGGTACTAAATCCGATACAGGTCAGATGTTTTGCAATGTGACCGCAGTGTGAACAGTTATGTCGGATCTCATGCGACTTTAATGTCACTCTAGATCAACATTCGTCATAATTCTGTGCTGATGGGAGACACTTCAAGGATTTTACATACCCAAAGTTATCAAAAGGTAATCAGTGGAAGTACAGTGATGTGTCAGAGCTCTATATAAAAGTCAAACATGAGGGCTCGTATCATAAGTTTCAGAACTCTGCTGTTTTTTCTCATATCATTCTTTATTTTTCATATTTCCTGTGCATAATTTCCAAGGCTTCTGCAGCAGATCACACTATAAATAAACACATAATCGCTTTATGTCCATCGTGTGACATCGCGCTGCACAGGTGTTGCCAGATCCACAGTTTCTCTGCAGAATTGGGCTACTTTTTCCACTGTTGCGTGGGTTGTTTTTAGGGCTGCACGATATTGGAAAAAACTCACATTGCGATATTTTGTTTTTCTGCGATATATATTGCGATATGAAAAGAAAAAAAAAAAAAAAAAAAAAAAAAAAAAAAAAAAAAAAAAAAAAAAAAAAATCACCAAATGACTTGAATAGCTCTATTTGGAGAGAAAAAAAATATTGATTTTGTAGGTGAGTAAATCAGCATAGGAAATAAACAATTTACAAGCATAGATAAATATAATAGAACAAAGATACAAATGAAATAAACAGTGCTTTGTATTTTTAAGGCAAGTCCAACAGTATTCAGGTGCAGAAATTGAATAATAAAATGTAAAATAACACTGCATAATACAGTCTTCATTGTATAAATTAAATCTAATAAATCTGTGTTAAAGCTACAAAAGTGATTTTTCTCTGTTTTGTTGTTTGATTATGACACAGAAAGCAACAGAGACATTAAACTGCTGTTATTGTTATCCTCTTTCTCAATTGTTTACCTAAGACATAAGCAACTGTTTTTTTTTTTTTTTTTTTACAAGGATACTTGGAGACATGCATTTTGACACGGTTTCGCGCATATGTGTCGTACTACACTGGATGTGGCGCGACACGACGAATCCCCGCCAGTAAACTGATATGCCTCGCTCTATTTATGACGTACTAACACAAAGTTGACACGATTGGCAATGGTCGCTTTGTCGCATCCAGTGTAGAAAGACTTTGGGGCCGTTCACATGGTGCATCTGCAAACACGTGGAAAACTCCCGCCGCGCCACTTCCTCCTCCTTTCCAAAGCGCTCGGGAGCTTGCGCTTTCCTGGCGCCTGCCGTTGCTAAACATCCGTGATGTGTTCTCCTCGACGATGCGGAAGTTTCAACAAAGGATAAATGGATTTCCAGCACTGAAAATCGCTTGCAGTAGCTCTGCTACTAAATTTATTTAAAAATGGGTATCTCTGTACAGCTGTCGCGTCCGGAGTAGACACGGTGTCTGTGTGTGAGCAAAGAAAACGATCAGTATAAATATAATGATCAGGCCTACTAAACATCGCACATCCTGCGATGTGACTATCGCGGATGCGCACATCGCGATATCGATGCTGAAACGATATATCGTGCAGCCCTAGTTGTTTTTCAACTTCATGGGTTGAAGTGACCCCACTAATGCGATATTTACACGCCTGAACATGATTGGGCTAGTTTTGGACTAGTTTTGAGACGCAATTGGGCAGATTTTGTTATGAAAACCTGGAAACCCTGTTCGTATAGGTTCAGACAGTTCAGAACCACGATCTGTTCACACTGGAAATCTGATATTGGCCACATTTAAAACAACAATGTGAACAGCTATAAAAAAAAATTGAGCACTAAAGCTCGTACTGTGAATGTAGCCTTAGAGTCTGAACTGAATCTAATGTTTGTGCGAGTCTGTAGGGAGGCCGTACTTTGACTTTGCCCTGTACAAAACTGGCAGCGTCTTCTTTATTCTCGAAGACAGCCATGTATGGCAGCAGGTTCTGATCCAGCCATTTCCAGTGTTTCTGCACCTCCTCTACCGTAGCTCCTGTAAGCACACACAGATAATAACTTCATTAAAATGTTATTGTTTTATGCCTTCCTTTGATTACCAGCATTTTGATAAAGAATTTGTAAAATAAATCCCCCCACAAAAAAATCTAATTAACAACACATACCCCTGGTTTCACAGATAAGGCTTAAGCCTAGTTCTAGACTAAAATGTAATTATGAGCTCAACTGAAAGAAACTTGCACTGACTGATCTTAAAATATATCAATGCCTTTGTTTTGTCTCAAGATGGACACCAGTAATGTTTTTTTCTAAGGCACTTTTATAAAAAATTACTTAAATATCCTAATTGATCTATGGCCTAATCCTGGCTTAGTCTAAACCCTGTCTGTGAAACCAGCCCTTAATTTCTGAAAAAATAAAACATTTAATTTTATTGTAAAAATAATAATAAAAAAAAAAAAAAGCTAAAGATTTATGAATGCAATTAATTAGATTTTTGTAAATAAATAGTTAAATTGCAAGAGTTTAATGACTTCAATTAATTAGACATGCTTTTTGATTACTTGACCATTAAAACTGAATCCAGAACAGAAAAAAAAAGCAATAAAATGTGGAAAAATAAATCTAAAGGGTATCTTAGGGTATTATTACTGTAAAAAATGTTAATAAATATATAAATTGTTACAATTTTATGAATTCAATCGATTAGACATGCTTTTTGATTATTGAAATATAATTAAACCATTAAAACCGAATCCAGAAAAAAAAACAAAAAAAAAAAACAGGAAATTGTGAAAAAATAAAACAGAATTTGGGAACTATTAATAAATTTATAAATTTCATGATTTAAATTTAAGACTTGCTTTTTGATTAATAAAATTGAATTTAACCATTAGAATGGAATACAGAAAAACTGAAATGGAAAAAAGGATTACAGAAAAATTTAAATTGAAGCAGAACTTGGGAAAAAAATAAAACAGAGATAATAATGTGACACACACGTGTGCGAGTGACTGGTGACACACTGGTGTTCATGAAGAGAGTGTGTCACACGAGTGTGAGAGATGCAAACACACTGAACATGAGCTCTCACCGCTGGCTATGACCCAGCTGACCTGCGACCCCGGAACATGCAGAATGATCCGGAATGGGGCCACTCGCGCATTGGAGTCCAACACGGTGTCCAAAGCGCCCACCAGCAAACCTGCAATACACAACACACAAATACATCTGCAATAAAATCACTGAAAACTTAGAAGAGGGACTTATGATTTCCACGATGTGGAAAATGTGGAAAGAATCATAAAATTCAGCCATAAAAATGGAATTTACTATGCAATTTACTGTGTAAATAAATCGAAAGGTAATACTTTATTATATTACAACACTTTATATTGTTGCAAAGTGATGTGAGAGAACAACAAATTCAGAATAATTAAAACAGACAAAACAGAATTTCTGGGAAAAAAAATAAAACATTTCTTAGGGCACTGTTATAGTAAAAATGTTAATAAATTATTAAATTGTTAAACTGTTAAAATTTTATGAATTAAATTGATTATAAATGTAATCTAAAACACAATCCAGAAAAAAAAATAAAACAAAATAGGAAATTGGGAAAAAAAGCTTTTAATAAAAGTCTGGAAACTTTAAATAAATTGTTGGTAAATTGCATAAGTTTCATGATTCAATTAAACAGACATGATTACTAAAATTGAATACAGAAAAATTACATATTAAAAAAAAATGAATTTGTGAATAAATAGAACAGAATTTGTGAAAATATCAAAGAGATTTCATAGGGATCTAAACATGCCAAATTAAACAACCGTTTTTCTCCAAAATCTCAACCTCCAGAAGCATGACTGATATCGGTCAATGGTACTGACATTTTATTCAGTACTGCAGTATTGATGAATGTGTGTGTTCACAGGAGCACAGCTGTGTGCCGCATGAGTTATTATTATACGGCACCTCATATGGCCTGATTTAACAGCATCATGAGAAAGTTTCACTTTCCTATTCGAGCTGCAGTCACCCGAATCAACACAAATATGAACACACATGAACAGAATACAGAGTAAAGGTTGGCTTTCCTGAAGTGAAACACCTTTATCTTCTCTATGCAAAAACCTAAAAGCATGCAGATCATTCTAGAGACAACTACCATGAACTGCATGAAAACACGTCTTCCTACTGAGCTGCACAGAAAACAAACACACAGCATGAGCGATCAAGTGACTCGTATGAGAGGATTCTTTTAATAAATGATTCAAAAAGACTAACAAACTCAAGAGTTGTCAGTTTGAATCAGTCTGATGAATCTTTCACTGAATGAACTCACTGAATCTATGAATATTTTGCAAACACCATAGTGTTATTCATATAACCAGTGTAGACGTGCCGGTAATCGGTAATGCGATATCTCACGATAATGAATATGCATGATATTGTTATTGTGGGCACTTCAAAATACAGAGAATAATAATTTATTACAAATTAATCAGAATTTTGAATGCATTTTAAGAGCACTTTTCCCATCAACTGGTTAAATGCACAACACCGCTGTAAACTGTGTCAAAGATGCGTGTGCAGTCTGATGTAAAACACGGATGAGAAGCTCATGGCAGAACACGTGAGAGACGTGCTAAATGAAAGCGCACATTCACTCTCTGACAGCAGATGGCGCTAAACAGCAAAACTGCGGCCGTTACCCCGGAAACCCGTAAACAAACCAGCTTCGCTATTTAGTTTATTTAAACAGCCATTCAGATTTCTGTGTTCGCTATGGTGTTCATCACAGCGCCAAATACTTAAATATTTAGACTTAATAGGCTATTTATTTTAAAACTTTTTTTACATTTTAATCTGGACTACAACATACCCTAGATATTGTTTGAAAGTGTTTTGATTCTTTATTGTTCGGTCACACTTTACATTAGAGCTTCATTAGTTAACATTAGTTAATTCATTAGTTAACATAAACTCCCAATGAAAAAATCTTATAAACATTCATTAATCTTAAGCAATTCCAATATTTAATAATACGTTGTTAAAATCAAAAGTTGCAACAGTTTTTTTTTTTATGAACCCGTGCTTAAAGATTAATAACTTCTGTAGCAAATGTAGCTATTGCTCATTGTTAATGTTAATGCATTAAGTTTAACTAATGAGATCTTATTGTAAATTGATAGGCTACCTATTGGTCTTTATAATTCTTTTGCAGTTTAACCTGTGTAAAATTTTTAACTTTATACATTTTTTTTTCTGTATTGCTTTATTGTATTTAAATGTTCAGTTATTTTTGTTTTAAAGAAAAAAAGATATTAATCCTGTTATACTGTAGGCTATTATGACAACACTTTTTTGCAACTAAATTTCAATATCGTGATAATACCGTATTAGGGATGTAACGGTATGAAAATTTCTTATCACGATTATAGTGACCAAAATGATCACGGTTATCAGTATTATCACGGTATTTTTAAAATGTGTTGGAGATGTTCAAAAAGTACAGACACATAAATCACTTCAAGTTTTATATTTAAAAATCAACAAACAACAAATAAAATGATTTTTGTTTGCATAATCACTAAAACAATAACATTACCAATGATTTCGGATTTTAAATGACAACTTGACTGACAACAGTTTAATAGCACGTTCAAATATCTAATGTAAATGTTCAAATAAAGCTTTGAAAAAGTTTCATATAAAAGGTAAACCTCACATTTCAGCCTTTAAATAAAGAAAAGGGTTAAGTCAAAATGATAATTGATTAATAAATGGTTATATGTATTTTATCTGCTCCATAAATAATTCTACATAACTTATCTGAATTGTTTAAATGTGTAGAATCCACATAAGCTTGTTTTTCCTCAACCGGTCAAAATTTACAGCAGGGCATGCAAATTCAGTCAGTTTTTGTCCAGACAGAAACTGCACACAGGCTGAATGTGAATATAAGTCTCTGTAAATCCACTCTCTGACAGCAGGTGGCGCTTTATATGGAAAAGCTGAATACAGCTGTTTCCCGTAACCTCTGTGCACAAAGCAGTATTGCGATTAAGAACACTTCCTTTAGGTATTACATGGAGCAAAGATGAAAACAAAATGCCATCGAATTGTTTCTGAAGACAGTAAGAACCTTCAGAGGTACATTCATAAAATTAATTCATTCATATATTCATTTGTATAATTCCCTCAGCACTCTTTTAAAACCTCCCAGCTTTTCTGCCGTTTTTTCACTCAAAACGAAACTAAGTTTATGGCGTTATTTTAATGACATGTCGAGAGCGCATTATTGTAAAGCGAAAGCACATTAATATAATGCGCGAGCACGAATCTCTCCGCTCGCACGCGGATTTCCTTCGCTCTCGCACAAAACCGGACGCGCGCGCTCAGATACACGCTGCTCTCGCACAGTGAGAGTGCGCACACTTAACACGTGTCTCTCCTCTCACTCAAACTTACTCTGCTAAGTTACTCTGCTGCTGTGCGCACGTGAGACTGTTACTGAAAACTGTACTTTATGCTGGACAGTATTTATTTATCGTGAGATGTTCAAATCATGGTAATCGAATACGGTTTTAATGATAATTAAAAAATGAAACGGTAATACTAACCGTGGTGAATTTTATCATGCTTTATCGTCAAACTGGTAATCGTTACATCCCCATACCATATACCGTGATAAAAGCATTAGCAATTAATCGCAACATGAATATTTGATACCGGCATATCCCTAAACCATATTCAATGGTTTTATATTGCATCATTGATTGTGATTTGATTCGGTCTTGTCTTTGTTTGCTTGAATCAAATGTTGTGATTCATCTGGAAGCTGGTTTGGTTCATAAAGCCAAATCTGATTACAGTGAACCCAATCATAAAAATGGAACTTACAGTATAATGCAGAATGTCACAGAATTTGGCTTATTTTGCATGAATAAATCAAAAGTAGGCTGTACACTTAAACTAAGACTAGTGTAAAATTAAATGAAATGTTATTGAATATTTTCAGAAAATGAATAGTGTCCTCTGACTGTTTAGCCTCCTGCTGAAACCAAAGCACAGAACTTCTCAAAAAAACATAAAACATCTCATAGGGCCCTGTTATTTATTTTGTAACAATTCAATTGATTAGACGTTTTGTTTTGTTTTTTAATTAAAATTGAATTAAACCATTGAAAAAGTATTGGGGGGGGGGGGGGTTAATTTTAATTAACTAGACATGCTTTCTGATTGCTAAAATGTAATTAAACCCTTAAATTAAAGACATAAACGAGCCAAGAATACAGAGTTCATCTGTTCTGGAAAAAGTAGATTGAATTCATATTGAGATCTCTACACAATTTACGCCATGGTCAACACATTCAGCAGGTACAGGAGCAGAGGAAGAGTGTGAAGTTCAGAAGAGTCTGGAAACACTCAGCGGGAGACAATAAGAGTCTGATGTTTGCCATTCCTGATCCTGAACACACATCACAGACAGAGAAAGAGGAGAAGACAAATAACCGGCTCTCCTGGAACGAGTCCCACACACACACACACACTCAAACACACTCACTCAAACACACACACACACATCCTCAGGGTAAAGCTATCCTTTACTGTCCAGACCTGATCAGATCTATGAGGAAGAGTTTCAGACTCATGACACTAACAGACTGATTTATAACCCAAACAACTCTGACAATGATATTGCATCACATCTGTATTTAAAAATAAAAGAAGTGGCTCCCTAGCAGTCGGACACTTGAGTTCTACAGTGACGTCTTAAGAGTGTTTGTTAAACACAAAACACAACAGAGCAATGAGATTCATTACATAACACCTCAAATGACAGAATGATTTCTGAAGGATCATGTGACACTTTAGACTGGAGTAATGGCTGATGGAAATTCAGCTTTGTATCAGAATTTTTACAGAAATAAATTATACTTTAAAGTATATTAAAATAGAAACCATTATTTTATATTGTAATTACATTTTGCAAGATTACTGTTTTTTTTTCCTGTATTTTTGATCAAATAAATGCAGCCTTGATGAGCAGAACAGACTTCTTTAAAAAAACATCTTACTGATCCAAAACTTTTGAACGGTAGTGTGTGTGTATATATATATATATATATATATATATATATATATATATATATATATATATATATATATATATACACACATACATATACATATATACATACATATACATATATACACACACACACACACACACAGTTATTTATATAAAAAAAAAAAAAAACCTTTTAATGCAGAAAAGGTTGTCGAGCTGGTTTGGCTGCTGGTTTCAGATGTGTGTGATTAGTTTACTAAACAGAACACTGGTTATTTCCCAAATCCTGAATAATCCAGTTTGTAAACTGAGTTAAAGAAGAGTTAAATTATCAATCCCTCATCAGTCTCAGCTGCATAAAGTGATTCATTCTCCTTAAACACACAGTTATTATCAATCAGTTCAGTGTAACTAGCATCTGACAGATCAGATTTTATATAAGTGCCTCAAATCATCAAAACATAATACATTCATATTAAACACCAGAGAGAGCAAAGCTGGAGTGTTTAAAGTCTGTCAGTTACAGAAGCATCAAAGTGAAAGTACAAGCTGATCTTTGAGATTTATTCATTGTGTTCATTTTAACAAGGCAATTCTATACTTCACAAGAGGTTCAACACACAAAAAACACTTCAGCTTCACTGAGCTTCAAGAACTTTGACCTTAAAATGGAACAAGTGGGAAAAAAACAGTTGAGAAACGGCAAAAACGAATTAATTTCTATTACTTTGAGGAAAGAGGGAACGTTTACAGCCTTGTTTTCTGTCAGAAATCTATTCCAGCGAGCCACAGAAGCTCTTCTGAATGTTTGTTGTGATCTCTTCCAGCAGAGACAAAGAAAGCAGAAAACCAGGACGCGACTGTTGACTCCAGATTTAACAGATAAAGAGTTAACATTACCTCAGAGCTAGCGTTCACCGGCTAGTAACTAATCACCTGTGATTTACCTCAGAGCTAGCGTTCACCGGCTAGTAACTAATCACCTGTGATTTACCTCAGAGCTAGCGTTCACCGGCTAGTAACTAATCACCTGTGATTTACCTCAGAGCTAGCGTTCACCGGCTAGTAACTAATCACCTGTGATTTACCTCAGAGCTAGCGTTCACCGGCTAGTAACTAATCACCTGTGATTTACCTCAGAGCTAGCGTTCACCAGCTAGTAACTAATCACCTGTGATTTACCTCAGAGCTAGCGTTCACCGGCTAGTAACTAATCACCTGTGATTTACCTCAGAGCTAGCGTTCACCAGCTAGTAACTAATCACCTGTGATTTACCTCAGAGCTAGCGTTCACCGGCTAGTAACTAATCACCTGTGAGTTTTCCCCCGGTGTCTCCGTGTCTTCGTCGGTGCTGCAGAAGGAAATAATCGTTGGATCTGTCGGTCACCCAGAGCTTGAGCGCGTTTTTCAGCGCGACTTCTTCAGGACTGATCCACATCCTCACTCACACTGCAGCCGCTCGTCTTCTTCTCTCTAGTGCGCACTAGTCTCTTATTCCGCCCATAACTGCAGTTCCTCTTTCAGCGACTGTTTATTTCCGCTTTTTCCAGCCTTTCCTGCTCGCGGTTCCGGCGAGGGAAGTTTCAGTTCAGCGCCTGAATAAACGCGCTTCATTCGATCTGCGCGGCGGGAATTCCGCTGACTGACAGCAACCAACCGACGCTTTTTTACTGTGTTTAGCTACTGATGCGTGCGGATGTAACTAACAAGTAATTTTACATGTGCTGAGGTGAAATCGAAGCCTATCTTCGTGTTGGAGCTGCGAAAATAGTTTTTAATATCGCAAATAAACTTCCGCTATTGAGAATCACACACCTGTGTCTGTGAGTGACAGCCGCTCCTCCAATCAGAAGAAGACTCTGCCTGTCAATCATTCGCGCGCTCGGGTTGGCTGAGTGTCGGTGGGGGCGGGGCTTTAGAGAGAGAGGGCGGGGCGTTGATGGGATTTATCAGAGTCCCTTTTAAGGAAAGTCCGTTCACTCGGCGGCCATATTTGCAGCGCCTCCGGGCACAAGACCAAGCCCTATCTAAATGAATGGGGGAATCCTGAAATCTCACAAATGGCTCGCTGAACGCGCGATTAAATTACATATTTCAAATCAGCAATAAAATCTGAAATGAACTGCCCCATGAATGTTGCTTCTTATGCTGAAATAGCGTTTAAAAAGCTTATTTTTCAGGCTAGACTAGCCAATGCGCATGCATAGCTCCAAAGCGCTTATGACTGCGCATGCGCAGCTGCTGGTCCAGCCCCTGGTTTCTATGGGAACCGGAGCTTCTAACGGCCGCTGCAGTGACGCAATGACTTTACCAATCAATAATTGGCTCTTTCATTTAGAAGGCGGGGCTATCCCGCCATATTGTGCACTTTCTTCCATTCATAAGTACAAGAGTGAACTGTCTTTGTATTTCTATAGTCTTTGGATTTTATTGATCGATAAAGCGCCTAAAATTAGTATTTAGGATTTTATTTATTTATTTATTTATTGTTTTATTTTATTTTATTTTTTTTTAATGACATTTAGGACTTTTTAGGAGCAATTAAAGAACGTTTAAGGTATAAACTGAATAGAACTTAATGTCAATATGTGACCACAAAACCAGTCATTAGGGTCAATTTTTTTGACATTGATTTGATTTGAGATTTATACCATTTATACCATAATTTATATCATCTGAAATAATCTCTCCATTGATGTATGGTTTGTTAGGATAGGACAATATTTGGCTGAGATACAACTATTTGAAAATCTGGAATCTGAGGGTGCAAAAAAATCTAAATATTGAGAAAATCTCCTTTAAAGTTGTTCAAATGAAGTTCTTAGCAATGCATATTACTAATCAAAAATTAAGTTTTGATATATTTACAGTAGGAAATTTACTAAATATCTTCATGGAACATGATCTTAATATCCTAATGGTTTTTGGCATAAAAGAAAAAAGGATAATTTTGACCCATACAATGTATTGTTGGCTATTGCTACAAATATACCTGTGCTACTTATGACTGCTTTTGTGCTCCAGGGTCACATATTTATAAGGATACTTATATTGTATTCAAATGTATTTATGCAGACTATATGTCCATTTATTTAACGATTGTATTTATACACAATTATTCTGGTATTATTTGCCATTTTGTATTAAAAAAGAATACAAACACTGAATTGTAACTCAGAAAAAAAGATGTTTTAGTTCAATTTAAAATATAGGTATATTATAAATTCACTTATTATATATAATAACAAAATTCCTTATCCACAAATCTAAATGGGCACCACAAAAACCCTCATTTTAAAACCAAAATCTCTTCATAGTTTAATAGCAAAGCAAGATAAATAAATAAATTAGTGCTGTCAAATGATTAATCGCATCCAAAATATAAAATCTAAATATACACAGTACACATACATATATTACATAAAAAAAAATAAAAAACTTATTTTGGATGTAATTAATCATGATTAATCATTTGACAGCACTAAAATAAATAAATAGAATCATGATAATAAAAAAAATAACTGTAAATTACTTAAATATACTGTTAAATCGATTGATTTATAATGCACATCCTGTATGACAGGCCGTTCGCTGATGAACATAATATAAAGCTAATATAAATAACATTTTATATAACAGTTTGCTAACATTCCCATTAAGTTATGAAAAATAAATATATATTTATATATTTCAAATATATATATTTCAGAATGTTCACTGAATGTTTAAAATGTCCAGTTTTGAAAATGTTCTAAAAACTTTGTTTCTTGGTTCTATAAACGTTAAGAGAACATTCCATTTTATCATTTTGCAAACATTATGAGAACGCTACTTCTGAATGTTCTGAAACAAGCCGTAATCTTTAAAAAAAAAAAATAATAAATAAATATATATATATATATATATATATATATATATATATATATATTACACGAACATCCAACTAAAACATTTCAGAAAAGAGCTCCATGTATAAATAATGTTTTTGTGCTAACGTTTTGACAACACTGACTAGATTTAACATTCAACAAACGTTCTATTAATGTTAAGAATGTTTGTTTTTAACTTTAGGAGAATATTGCCAGAAGTTCTAAGATGTATTTTTTCTTTCTCCTTTTGTTCTCTTCTATTAATATTTTAAAATCCTTATGTTGATCGAGATTTGATTTGTTAATATTGATGATTTTCATGGTCGTGTTCCAAATTTGGCAATAAAAGTCAGAAGTGTTTGGATATATTCCCCTTCATTTTAATTTCAGAGACAGTAAATACAGGCTTTTGTGGAAAAGTAAACAATTAAAAGAGCGTCAGTCTGTCACGCCTGTTGCGTCATTTGATTGACAGCGCGTCTGGACTGCGCTACAACTCCATATATGGACATTCAGAAACACCGGAAATCAGTGCAACACTAATAATCGTCCCACACGCTTCTCTTCCGCTGGACTTTAAATGTTCGCATTAATCAATTATACAGTTTTATCACAACACTAACGCATTTATTTGCTGAATCACTGATCAAATGAAATAAAAGGCGGGTGTTTTTTTATTTTTTTATTTCTCGTTACGGTGTTCGACCGGAAGAGTTTGAGCGGCGCTCCTTCTGTTTCCGGTGTGGTTCAGCTCAGACATGCAGGTTTGTGTGTTTTCAAACTGAGTGTATTATAGTCAGATTGTCGTTATATTGTATCTGAAGTCGCGTCTGTGTGACTGATGTGTGCTGATGGGTTAGTTTGGTTTGCTCTGAGTGTGTCTGCAGTGTTTATCTGTGTTCTGGAGCTGATAAATGCTCCTGCTGTCGACGAATAAAAGGAATATCAAGGAAAATATCATTTCCAGGACTGAAACACTCACGCGAATAATTAAACTCATGAGTGTTTCTAAAGGGAATATAGTTATTATACTCAGTGTTATTAAATATAACTAAAACTGAAGCCATAAAGAACATTCTCTGTTCACTGGAATAAACTAAAGCTGTAAAAATAAACTCTAACAAACCGTTCATCAAGACAAACTTGATGTTTTTATCTCGTCTAGTTGTCTGGGCAGTATTTCTCCTTTTTCTTTAGTTTAACTTTAGTAAGTAGTACAATAACTCAAATTAAATCGGAAATAAAAATGACTGAAAATGAGTAAATCGTAAGAAAGTTTAGAAGCCTGTTTCTGCCTCAGAATAAAAACCTTAAAAGGTAATTGTGACTTATTATCTCACAATTTGCTTTGGACTTTTTTCTTTCTCTCTAAAGTCTGAGTTTGTTTTGCAGTACACACACTGTGTGTGTGTGTGTGTGTGTGTGTGTGTGTGTGTGTTTCTGCCATGAAAAAAGGTAATTATAACTTTTCTTGCAATTTAAATTTTATATCTCACAAAATAGTCAGAATTGGGAGGAGAAAAAAATTGTGAACCATTAGATAAAAAGTCACAATTAACCTTTTTTTATTTTGTTTTGTTTTATTAATTTTTTTATCCGGTGACAGAAACAAGCTTCCCCAACAAAATGACTAAAATTAAATAAAAAATGAGAAATATATATATATATATATATATATATATATATATATATATATATATATATATATATATATATATATATAAACTAATTCAAAGTATTAATACATAATACATTAATTACACTGAATTATGAGTTAGACTAAAATAACCCTGAGGGTCTTATTGGAAACCCTGGTGTCTGTGATTGTAGTCAGTTTGACCTCAGATGTGCGCAGCTGTAATATGAGCAGTTAAAGCCTTGTTTCAGTAAATGGATCGCTCTGTGAACTCGTCATCGGTGTGTTTGATGATGTTCTCTGGGTTCTGATTGTAGGATCCGAACGCAGACACCGAGTGGAACGACATCCTCAGGAAGAAGGGCATCCTTCCTCCCAAAGAAGCGGCGGCGGAGGAGGAAGAGGAGGAGCAGCTTCATCAGCCGCAGTCTGTCGGTCAGTCACGACCCCGTGAGTCAGAGAGCGTACGGACTCTGACAGATGAGCTGATATATATATATATATATATATATATTGTGTTGTTCTGCAGTGAAGACGTACGAGAGCATGACTCTGGAGGAGCTGGAGGAGAACGAAGATGAGTTCAGTGAGGAAGATGAGCTGGCCATAGAGATCTACAGGTACACACACACACACACACACACACACACACTACTGATGAGAGCTGTGCTTTACATCAGCTAGTGACAAATACAGAGCAGTGTTTTAACTTGTGTTAAACTTCTGCAGTTAATTCAGAAGAAAACTGTGGCTCATTTCAGTCTAGCTTTTTTTTGTGAACTTCAAACTTAAAAAAATTAAGATTAAAGTTTGAAAGACTAAATTCTGAAACAAAATTATTAAAACTATGCAGACATTTAAAAAAGGTAAGATTTAAAATCTTTATATATAATGTATTTTTAATACATTATAATTTTGATGTATACTGCACATTATAATGCACTGTATGATCTTATGAATAAGTATAAACACAGATATAATATTTATCTATTCGTTGAACACACCTTTAGAAAGTATAATGCATTAAAACACAACAACAAACTACCAATCTGACAACAACCAAAGAATCTGAAAGTATTATAATGCATTTAACTTTGATTACAGTTTTTTATGAAAAGATATTGTGCATTACAGCATACATTATGATTGAGGTTGAAAATCTAAATTAAAACTGAAATAAAAATTACAAACTATATAGACATTTAAAAAAGTAATAAAATTGTTTTGAACTTCTGCAGTTAATTCAGAAGATAATTATTTCAGTCTAGTTTTGGTTCTTGTGAACTTTATAATTGAGAAATAAAAGATTAAAGTTTGAAAATCTAAAACTGAATTTGAAATAAATATGTGACCCTGGAGCACAAAAGCAGTCATAAGTAGCACAGGTATATTTGTAGCAATAGCCAACAATACATTGTATGGGTCAAAATTATCCATTTTTCTTTTATGCCAAAAATCGTTAGGATATTAAGATCATGTTCTATGAAGATATTTTGTAAATTTCCTACCGTAAATATATCAAAACTTAATTTTTGATTAGTAATATGCATTGCTAAGAACTTCATTTGAACAACTTTAAAGGTGATTTTCTCAATATTTAGATTTTTTTGCACCCTCAGATTCCAGATTTTCAAATAGTTGTATCTCAGACAAATATTGTCCTATCCTAACAAACCATACATCAATGGAAAGATTATTTATTCAGCTTTCAGATGATGCATAAATCTCAATTTCAAAAAACTGACCGTTACTGGTTTTGTGCTCCAGGGTCACATCTGACTAAAAAATGAAATAGAGATTTAAAGTTTGGAAATCTCTTACTGACACTGATAGAATGTGTATCTCTAAATGAGTTCTGATGACGTTGTTGCAGTATTTGCACACTGAATTCTGATTGGCCTTCATTCTTGCATATATTTGCATACAGACAGTAATATGTTCTCTTTGTTCTTCTGTCTTGTCTATAGTCACCTTTGCTCTGTCACATCATGTTGATTGTCCACAGAAACACGATGCATGTCTAGCTTCACACAGAACTAAAGTCTGTTGCTGCAGCACAAACACTGCTCTCTTCAGGAGGCGAGAGAGCCATTAATAATGCTTTGTCTGCGGCAGACAGAAGAGGCTGGCGGAGTGGAAAGCCCATCAGATGAAGAGTGTGTTTGGGGAGCTGAAGGAGATCTCAGGGCAGGATTATGTGCAGGAGGTCAATAAAGCTGGAGCAGGAATCTGGGTGGTGCTGCACCTCTACAAACAAGGGTAATCACTGCATTTACACCCGTCTTACACACTGATGGGTAAGTTACTCTGAAAAAATCATTCAGTACTAGTTACTAATTACATCTTCAACAGTCTAATTAGATTACTCTCCAAAAAGTAGACCTATTTAATTGCTTATTACTAATTACTTTCTAAATCCTAAATCAAGTTAATGATACAAGGATAGACATGAAACGCTTCTTTGAATTCTTTCAAATAAATAACTACATAAATTATTCTGGTCACTCTTTAGATTAGAGTCCAGTTCTCACTATTAACTAACTATTAACCTCAATATACTCCTAATTACTGCTTAATAATACTTAGTAAAGTAGTTGTTAAGTTTAAGAATTGGGTAGGATTAAGGATTTACAGACATTAATATGTGCTTTTTAAGTAATAATAAACAGAAATAGTGAGAATTGGACACTAAAGTGTATTCTTATTAACTCACCAAAGTATTTAAAGTGAGAAGAGGACATAAAAAGCATGCATTTTAAGGTTAGACTTTAAATTTTGATGTTAAATCCACTATTGTGTCGTATAGAAATGTTCTATACACAGTATTAGGTTCAATTACATAAGAAGTAGCTAATTAAATTACAGAACAAATAAGAGTAATCCCTTACTTTTTCAAGGGAAAAGTAATTAAATTACAGTAATTACTTAGTAATTAGTTACACCCAACACTGGTGTTATAGTTCACAATCACAAATGGGAAAGAAGCATGGCATTTGATTAAAACCGTAAAGTTCACTTATTTATTATTCTGTTTTAATTCTGCTGACACTACAAATCCATGTATGAACAGGGTTTCTGCAGCTCTTAAAGAGTCTTCTTTCACCCATCTACCTAAAAAACCCCTAAATCAGAGCAGAAAGTCTTCAATTCAAGGGAAAAACACACACTTCAGGGTTTCTGCAAGTGTTAAAAATCTTGCAAGTTAATGATTTAAAACATCTTACGTGAGAGCAGAACATCTAAATTCATAGAGTCATGGGATTAAATGTTCCACGCACTGCAAAAAATGAGTATTTTCCTCAGTTTTTTTGTCTAAAGATCCTTAAATCAAGATACATTTGCTGGAGATGCAAAGTGAAGATCTGAAGTCCTGTTTCCTGAGAAACTGAGTTTCTGATTAAAACAAGAACAAATATCTGTCAGGTCACCTTTATTTATATAGCGCTTTTAACAATACAGATTGTCAGTGGAGAATGAAAACTTGTTTATCCTTTGAACTAAGCTGATTTTCCTGAACCCATCTGTTTTAATTATAAACTCGCTCCATTTTGATCAGTTTCTCATAAATCAAGACTTCTTATCTTCTGTCGTTTTGCTTCTCCAGTAAATGTATCCTGATTTATGAATTTTTAGACATTTACACTGGAAAACAAGAAAAATACTGAGGAAGAACAGCACTTTTTTACAGGTACAGTAAAAGTTATTTCCATATTCTAGTGTTTGGGAGCACTGTTGGGTAAGTTAGTATAAAGTAATTAGTTACTAGTTACTAATTACACCTTCAACAGAGTAATTACCATACTAATTACTTTCTCTTAAAAGTACTGCATTACTAATTACTTTCTAAATTTAAGCAGTTTTATATTTGAAAGAATTAAAATTTAGTTTCATGTATTGTTTAACTTGATATGCATCTTGAACACTACAAGGATAGACATGAAACTGCTATTTTAATTCTTTCAAATAAATAATATAAAATTGCATAAATTATTCTTGAACTGTTCAGAGTATTTAAAGGGACAAGGTTACATTAAAAACATCAATTTTAATATTAGATATTACATTTTGATGTTAAATCCACTATTGTTTTATATAGAATTATTCTATAGTCTACGCAGTATTTACATCAGAACTAACTGTAATTAAATTACAGAAGAATTAAGAGTGATCCCTTGCTTTATTTTTTCAAGTAAGATGTAATTAAATTACAGTAATTAATTACTTAGTAATGCATTACACCCAACACTGTTTGGTATCAGAGATATTCAAGCTTTAAGCTATTTTTGGTCAAATGAATGAAACTCATGGAGATCTGTTAGAAGTTGTATTTTCAAACTCTGAAGTTTTGTTAATAAAAGACATTTAGAGATCATATTGACGTACTGAGATCCATTCAGTTTATACCTAAATCTTGTTTAATTGGTCCTAAAAAGTCTTAAAGTCCTAAATTTACCTTCATAAAACCTTTTATTTATATGTAGTCAGCTCATTTCAAATGTATCATAAAATTCGTACTGTATTTTTAACGCTTATATGTGACCCTGGAGCACAAAAGCAGTCATAAGTAGCACAGGTATATTTGTAGCAATAGCCAACAATACATTGTATGGGTCAAAATTATCCATTTTTCTTCTATGCCAAAAATCATTAGGATATTAAGATCATGTTCCATGAAGATTTTTTGTAAATCTCCTACCGTAAATATATCAAAACTTAATGTTTGATTAGTAATATGCATTGCTAAGAACTTCATTTGAACAACTTTAAAGGTGATTTTCTCAATATTTAGATTTTTTGCACCCTCAGATTCCAGATTTTCAAATAGTTGTATCTCAGCTAAATATTGTCCTATCCTAACAAACCATACATCAATGGAAAGATTATTTATTCAGATTTCAGTTTCAGAAAAAATGACCCTGAGGACTGGTTTGTGGTCCACATATGAGTTCTATTCAGTTTATAGCTTCAGTGTTCTTTAATTGCTCCTAAAAAGTCCTAAATTTACCCTGATAAACCATGCACATACATTTATTTATATGTAGTCAGCTCATAAAAGAGTTCCCATGACTGAAATGTAAATGTTGTGTGTGTGTGCTGGTTTCTGACTCACGAATGTGTTTTCTGGCTCAGGATCCCGCTGTGTTCGCTGATAAACCAGCATCTGTCTCAGCTGGCCCGAAAGTTCCCTCAAACCAAGTTCCTGAAGTCCATCTCTAACACCTGCATCCCCAACTACCCCGACCGCAACCTGCCCACGCTCTTCGTCTATCACGAGGGAGAGATGAAGGCGCAGTTCATCGGGCCGCTGGTGTTCGGAGGAATGAACCTCGCCTGCGACGGTCAGAACTGCTCTGTCTCTCTCTTATATCACATTATCCACTCAGAGTCACTGACGCTTACTGACACACAATACTTACCAAAGAGTTTTACATTTATTCATTTAGCAGAAGCTCAATAAATAAATCTTCATGCAGCTCTTTATTTATTTACTTTATTGAAACACAGATACAGTCAAACTAAAAAAAAATTCAGACAGCAGATATAATTTTTGATATTTTTTTACTAAAGGGTGCAGGACACTATTTACATTTAGTCATTTAGCAGACGCTTTTATCCAAAGCGACTTACAATTGGGGAATACATAAAGCGATTCGTCTAGAAGAGGCAATCAGACAGAGGAAGTGCTTGTAACAACAAGTCTCAGGCATTGTTCAAATAAGTACAAGCTAGAAAGGAAAGGAATAAATAAAGAGAAAGAATTTTTTTTTTTTTTTAGGATGAAGTCAAGTAGTGCTGAAAGAGATGAGTTTTCAGTTGTTGCTTAAAGATTGGTAGGGATCCAGCATTCCGGATAGGGGTGGGAAGATCATTCCAGCAGCCAGGAATGGTGAATGAGAATGTTCTGGAGAGTGATTTTGAGCCTCTCTGTGATGGTACCACGAGGAGTCGCTCACTAGCAGATCTCAGACTTCTGGAGGGGGTGTAGATTCGTAATAGTGAGTGGAAGTAGGCGGGTGCTGAGCCTGTGGTTGTTCTATATGCGAGCATCAGTGTCTTAAACTTGATGCGAGCTGCAACTGGTAGCCAGTGCAAGGAGATAAAGAGAGGTGTAACATGGGCTCTTTTGGGCTCATTGAAGTCCAGTCGTGCCGCTGCATTCTGAATCATTTGTAGAGGTTTGATTGTGTTTGATGGAAGTCCAGCCAGAAGAGCATTGCAGTAGTCCAGCCTAGAAATGACAAGGGCCTGGACAAGAAGTTGTGCACCATGCTCTGTCAGAAAGGGCCTGATCTTTCTGATGTTGTGTAGTGCAAACCTGCAAGATCGAGCGGTCTTTGCAATGTGCTCTTTGAAGGTCAATTGGTCATCAAAGATTACACCGAGATTTCTGACCGAAGTTGATGGGGCAATTGTTAATGAACCTAACTGAATCGTGAAGTCATGCTGTAGGGTTGGAGTAGCAGGGAAGACAAGAAGCTCAGTCTTTGCCAGGTTGAGCTGTAGGTGATGTTCTTTCATCCATGCCGAGATGTCCGCCAGGCAGCCTGAGATCCGTGCAGCTACTGTTGGATCATCTGGTTGAAAAGAGAGATAGAGCTGTGTGTCATCAGCGTAGCAATGGTAGGAGAAGCCATGTGCCTGTATGATGGGACCCAGTGATGTCGTGTATGTGGAGAAGAGGAGGGGTCCAAGAACCGATCCCTGAGGAACCCCAGTGACCAGTTGATGTGCTTTGGATACCTCACCTCCCCAGGCCACCCTGAAAGACCTGCCAGTGAGATAGGATTCAAACCAGCAAAGTGGAATCCCAGTGATGCCCAGAGATGAGAGGGTAGACAGGAGGATCTGATGATTAACAGTGTCAAACGCAGCAGATAGATCCAGCAGAATGAGGACTGATGATTTGGAGTCTGCTTTTGCAATTCGCAGGGCTTCAGTGACTGAGAGTAGCGCAGTCTCAGTTGAATGGCCACTCCTGAAACCTGACTGATTAGCATCCAGTTTGTTGTTCTGTGAAAGAAACAATGAGACCTGGTTGAAGACAACTCGTTCGAGTGTTTTCGCTATGAATGGAAGGAGAGAGACAGGTCTGTAGTTTTCAGTAAGAGAAGTGTTTAATGTAGGTTTCTTGAGCAGTGGGGTTACCCGAACCTGCTTGAACGCAGTGGGGAAAATGCCTGTGAGGAGAGATGTGTTGATGATGTGTGTGAGTGCTGGTAAGAGTGTGGGAGAGTTGATTTATGTAAGTGAGGACAGCAAAATAAAGTAAACTCTGACATATTATACCCAAAAATTCTTTATACAGTGGACTAGCAGTAAAAATGTGATTTGAGACTTTGACCTGATCATGTTTTGTTCCATACCTTTCTATCAAAGCTATCTGACATTATCAAGATGAATTTGTTCTGACTCAGTTTAACTCTTGAGTTCTTGTCATATTTTATTACCATTTTCTAAACTATAGCCAATAAACTGTGATTATGTGAGAAATGTTGAAGGTGTCTGAATAAATTTTGGTTTGACTGTGTGTGTGTGTGTGAGAGAGAGAGAGTGTGTGTGTGTGTGTGTGTGTGTGTGTGTGTGTGAGAGAGAGAGAGAGTGAGTGTGTGTGTGTGTGTGTGTGTGTGTGTGAGAGAGAGAGAGAGAGAGTGAGTGTGTGTGTGTGTGAGAGAGAGAGAGAGAGTGTGTGTGTGTGTGTAGTGAATTTTCATGCTGCTGTTTAATTATTATATATTTAGTATTTATTAAAAATGAGTAAAAGTAGGCCTGTATGTCTCATTAAGATTTGTGGATATAATTTTAATATATATATATATATATATATATATATATATATATATATATATATATATATATATATATATATATATATATATATATATATATATATATATATATATGTAACAATGAAATATATGTAACAAAATACTGATTTACTAATATATACACATGTGTATATATTAGTAAATCAGTATTTTGTTACATATATTTCATTGTTAAGAGTAATTTTATATTAATAATAAGCATTATTAAATCTGCTTTTATTAAATGTATTCGTTATTAAGTGTGTGTGTGAGTGTGTATCTAGCATATATATCTATAAATGTATAAGTGAATCTTTATGCAGCCCTTTATTTGTCATTATTTATTTTAAAATGAGTAAAAAATAGTTTTTTGTGATGCCCTTTTAGATTTGTGGATAAGGAGTTTTGTTATATATCTTGTTATTATATATAATAACTTTTTATTATTATTATATTTTTTATATAATGGTATCTTCATGCAGCTCGTAATGGCTGTCTGACTCAGAAGAGAAAGAAAAGCATGTGTTGTGTTGTTTTCACATCTTGTGTCTGTAAACGAGTGTGTGTTTGTGGGTTTGTTCAGAGCTGGAGTGGCGTTTGTCTGAATCCGGAGCGGTGAAGACGGATCTGGAGGAGAACCCCCGGAAACAGATCCAGGACCAGCTGCTGACGTCCATCCGCTGCTCCGCACCGCGCCCAAGAGATGATGAAGATGATGAGGAAGAGGACTGACGGCTTTATATCACATCACAGCTGGACAGAATCTCAATCTCCAGAGAGCGGAGACAAACAACTCCAAAACATTCTAAACCAGCCGTCCATACACAAACTACTGACCACAAATGACACATTTACATCGCTTTGTTTTATATAAGGTTTATAGCAACACAATCTTTGTCACTTCAACACTTGTCACCATTTATTATATAAAAACTAGTGCTGTCAAACCATTAATCACATCCAAAATAAATGTTTTTGTTTACATAATATATGTGCTTGTACTGTGTATATTTATTATGTATATATAAATACACACACACATGCATGTATATATTGTTACGTCTAATGACGTATTCATTTTTGATTCTATTATTGATACAAAGAGTGTTATTGGTGTTTGTATTCTTGCTCTCCTTCTCTCCCGTTCTCTCTCTTTCTGAGTGTTTGTGCTTGATAGGCTAATGACGATCATCTGCGCTCATCCACCTGTGCACGTTGACCACACCCTGATTGGTGCGTGTCCGCTGGCTTCCAGTACAAAAGGGCAGAGGGAGCTTGGAGGAAGGAGAGAGACATCGCGGCGTTTGAGGTTGTTCCGCTCTCCAAGCCCAGGAGCGCTTATTGTACTCTTTGTTGGGTTGACACAATGTTTCCTGAGTTAATTAATAATTAGTTAAGTTTTGGGTAAGGTAGGGTGGAGGATACCCACATGTTTTCTCCTGTTTAATGGTTAGTTAGGGAGTGAGGGAAGTTATATGTTGTTTTGTTTATTTTCTGTAATGTATAGGTAATTTAATATTTTTTCCCTTCTTAGGTAGAGGTATGGTTTTTATTTTTCTTTTGTTTGGGCCCTCCTCCCGAGGTAATCTTTCTTTGATTTGTATTATTTTCTGTTTTTGAATTCTTTGAGTTAAATTAAAAGGCACCCAAGCCATTTTCAAACTTAAATTTGTGGTTGGTTGTGATTTTTGGGCCTGGAGAGCTGGAGATCCTCAGAGTCTCTCCACTAATTATTGTTCGTCGTTTTCCCTCACCCCTAGACGAGAAAGGGGAGGACATAACAATATTTAAAAAATATATGTTTATATATTAAATATATTTATATATAAAATATAAGAATATGAATATATAAATGTAAATATTTTCAAAATATATACTGTGTGTGTGTATTTATATATACATAATAAATATACACAGTACATATGTAAATAAAAACTTTTATTTTGGATGTAATTAATGGTTTGACAGCACTAATAAAAACAACTGATGTGAGTGTGTTTGTGTTTGTTTGATGAAGGTCAATTTAATATTTTTTTAAGACCAAGCAAATGTAAGGAATAAATCGAAATGAATGCCAAACATCAATATGGTCTGTAAATGTAAATGTAAATGTCTTGTATTAGAAACGCTTAAAAGTTTAAAAATATAACCTTTTCATTCAAAAAACCTCAGGTTTGAATATCTCTGATATATCTAGAATATGGAAATAACTTCTGATCAAACTACAAAAGTGCTGTCCTCAGTATTTTTGTTTAGTTTTCCATCAAATCAAGACATTTACTGGAGAAGCAAAATGACGAGATAAGTATAATATGAGATAAGTCTGCTAAATGCATAAAGTATTGTTCTATCAGAAATTGTTGAGTTTATGATCAACACGAACAAATATATGCCACTGGACTCAAACAAGAACAAGCTCAAACAAGTGTTCATTCCCCACTGGCAGATATTTGTTCTTGTTTTAATTATAAACTCGCTTCATTTTTAACAATTTCACATAAAACAAGACTTTGCATGTTATATTTGCGTCTCCAGTAAATGTATCTTGATTTAAGGATGTTTAGATCGGAAAGAAGACAGAAATATATTCATGTTTTGCAGTGCATGCAACATTTAATGCCATGACTTTATGAATTTAGACTTTCTCCTTTAAGATGTTTTAAATCCTTAATTTGTGAGATTTTTAACGCTGAAGTGTGTGCTAAAGGCTTCTGTGGTTGTTTCCGTTCACTCTCAGCCACCAAACACCTTATAGTCATATTATTAAGTCATATTTAGGGACATAAATAAATACATCACAAGCAATTTCCCATCAATTTCCTTTTAGTGTTCAACATCATCCAGGTGTTCTGATTCGCACGCACTGAACTCTGTTTGTCTCTGATTTAGCAATAATACATAAACCGTCAGCAGGCAGAAAGAGGTTTTAATGAAATCTGGTGGTTTTTTGTAGCTGGACAGAAGCAGTAAAGCAGCTTGAACACGTTTCAGAGTCCCAGATACGAACAGAAGAGGTCTGGAGAGAGGAAAACACTGGGTTACATGTGCTATTTCACACCGACATCAGTCACATCTACAAACAAGTTCAGGATCTGAGCGACACGAGCTCATTTCTCTCATCCGTCTGCAGTCTGTTATCCCAGAAATAACAGCAAAAAGCCCAAACATAAAACTGTCCGAAAGCTTCTGGAAACTTCTGTAGTGAACAAGCATTCATCTCAATTGTTTTTGTGAGTACTTCAACTTAAAAACTTCAGTTTAGCTGCTGCCTTGATTTTTAAATATAATCAAATTGGCTGACTTCAGGTTATTAAATTATATTAAACTGACTTTTTAAAATGTAGTTGAATCATATGAAGAGTTCATTTGCAAAAACATAATTTTTAAAAAAATGTTCAAAAATCATGTTTTTTTTTTTTTTTGTTTGTTTGTTTTTTTTTTATCCTGCGTTCCAATTAATATCAATCACACTGCAGTTGGGTTGTTTTGATTAAATAATAACAACAACAACAACAAAAAAATACAGCTAACACAATAAAACAATAAAAACATGATAACAATAAAAAACATGATTTATGAAAATGAATAAAAATGGAGTTATCTGTTTTTGCAAATAAACTTCATATGTAACTTAAAAAATTGTTGAAAAAATTCAATTAAAATAAAAATACATTTAAAAAGAAATTAAAACACATGAAAATGTAAAAAAAATAATTATATTTGATAAAAGTAATGGAAAAAAAAATATATGTTGCCAAAATCACATCATTTTTTTACAGTGTATATGAAATTCTTGTAATCATGAATGGCTGGAAAAGTAATGCAGACGAGCTGGTCAAGAAACATGGGAACCCTGAATAAGCTTCAGTTTTAGCTGTATGTGTGTGTTTTCTCTTTTAATCTGCACACACCTCGAATGCGTCGTCCAGACGAGCCGCAGACGTTCTTCAGCTTCTCTGAGAGAAAGACACGCGTTATTCACAAACACACTGGAGCCTGCTGCAGTAATAACTCAATAACAGCACTGCAGCACATGTGCTCAATCCAGCCCAGTGCATGCTTCCACCTGATTCTGGCTGTTGCTTCCAAAAACAGTCTGCTTTGCTGTTTCACATCATGCTTTCTCACTAAATATGTGGTGTTTTGTAGCATTTTTGTGTTTTGGGAATCATTTGTGTGATGAAGAAGACGTCTCGTATTCTCCATTAATCAGCAGAAAAACACCACAAACAGGTTATGGAAGAAAATGTCAACATGATCAGATAAGTAAGTTAAGTTCACTAAAATAACTAAAACTGAAATGAAAAAAAAAAGATTAATAAAAACTATATGGGCATATTTAAATAAAACAAAAACTAATACAAATGACAATAAATAAATAAATAAATAAATAAATAAATAAAACATTAATTAAAACAACAACAGAAATGATTTAAAAAATTATTCCAAATATTAATTAAAACTAAAATAACACTGGTTTTTCTGCATCTAAACAGTGATAGAAAATGACATTCTGAAAAAGGCATTCTGGGGAAAAAAGCTGTGATTATGTAAATTCTTTGACATTAAATGAGTTTTTGAATATATTTATTCAGTCCTTTCCAGTTAAATGATGAATTTTGAACACTCATTTTTGTCAATTAAACTAAAACATTTGGCATTTGACTGCTTTTGTTATTTTGATAAGTGCATTAAAGTTGATACATATATCATCTGCATATATGTGTGTGTGTGTGTGTGTGTGTGTGTGTGTGTGTGTGTGTGTGTGTGTGTGTGTGTGTGTGTGTGTGTGTGTATATATATATGAAGAGTTCATATGCAAAAGCCTCTAAGTGCTGTCTGAAATGTTCATCTAAAATGAGCATTTGTATCAGGCTCCTATATTTATGTTCAGTTATTTCACTTTAATTGCATAGAAAAACATCTATACATTGCCATTAGAGTAAAATTACTGAACGTTCACATAGATAAATGATCAAATTTATCTATGATGACTGATAAAATGCTCATTTTAGATGAAAATTTCAGACGGCACTTAGAGACTTTTGCATCTGAACTCTTCATATATACAGTATATATACAGTGTATATATATATATATATATATATATATATATAATCTGAAAGATAGAATGTTTTTATTGTTTGTTTGTTTTTAACTCGGCATCATCAGATTCTCTGATTTATTGATTTATTTGTTTGATCAGAAATCATCAGAGTTGGTTTGAAGATGCAGGGCTGTGTTTGATATAGTTCTGATCTCCAGCTTTCACACCTTTAAGCGACTGATCAATAACAGGAACAGAAGGAAAATCACTTCCACACCTGCTGTTTCTTCCTGCGCCGAGAGAGCTTGGGTGAGAGACGCATGAGCGGATGAACCGAGTGAGACTGAAAACCAGACAGTCACATATCAGACACACATCAGGAAACATGCACATATATAAGATCCAGTGAGATGAGCTCTTCATACCTACCTCTCTCTCGACTGAGCCCACGGAGTTGTGTGCTTTAGAATAGTGAAAGAGAAACTGAAGAGCAGAAGAGACGTCAGCGCTGTCAGAACATCTACAGACGTCAGTATCTGATGTGTTTGTGAGATCTTACCCTCTTGAAGACATTCTGGATCTGCTCCTGATCCTGATTCCTCCACTCCACACCACACAGAGAGCTTAACACAGCCGAGCCCTGAAACACACACACACACACACACACACACACACACTTGTGTTTATTTAAGATGTGTGACCCTGGACCAAAAAAGTGTGACCCTTGCAAAAAAATCTAAATATTGAGAAAATTGCCTTTAAAGTTGTTCAAATGAAGTTCTTAGCGATGCATATTACTAATCAAAAATGAAGTTTTGATATATTTACGGTAGGAAATTTACTAAATATCTTCATGGAACATGATCTTAATATCCTAATGATTTTTGGCATAAAAGAAAAATGGATAATTTTGACCCATACAATGTATTGTTGGCTATTGCTACAAATATACCTGTGCTACTGATGAGCACAGGGTCACAAATATTGGTGGTCAAAAGTTTGGAATAATTAGGATATTTTAATGAAAGAAGTAATTTCTGCTCGCCAGGGCTGCATTTATTTGACTTAAAAAATACAGTAAAAATTGTGAAATATTATTAGAATTTAAAACAGCTGTTTTCTATGTGAATATCTGTTCAACTGTAATTTATTTCTGTGATGTGCAGCTGAATTTTCAGCATCATTACTCCAGTCTTCAGTGTCACATGATCCTTCAGAAATCATTCTAATATACTGATTTACTGCTCAAGAAACATTTCTGATTATTATCAATGTTGAAAACAGTTAATTATTCCAAAATTTTGATCATCACTGTATAGATAGATAGACAGATAGATAGATAGATAGATAGATAGATAGATAGATAGATAGATAGATAGATAGATAGTCCTTTATAAAACAATAAACAAGCCAAAAATCATGTCTTCTCATACCTGAATATAATTTCCATAATCGTCACAATCTGTCAGTGGACTTGGATAGCTTTCTGCAATCATAAATACAAAGTCAATTATTTATTAACTTACTAATTTGTTCATTTATTTTCACTATAAAATATTGAAATTGTATACTCAGAGATATCCTTCTCCAAAATCATAAAGCACTATAAAAACCACACACACACAAATGATTCTTAAGGGAATCTTTTAAAAAGGATTTCAGCAAAATGCAAGAAAAACTAGATTTCTACAAGTATTTAGATACTCGGATACTAGTTTTAGATGAAAGACTGTTATGATGATAAAATCAATAGATCCAGTAGGATCCCAAAATAAAAGCTTTCTGTATATTGAAACTCTGTTCCATTCATTCAGCTCAAAATAGTGGAGTTTCTGAATATATTCAATAGAAGATTTTCTTTTTATCCATTTTATTTGATTCCTTTAGTATCCTTAAGGGTTAATTCTAAATTATTCTTGAATTTCAATAGGAATTATGCACAAATTAGCCGTTTATAACACATTTTTCATTTTATTTCTCAATCATCTGTTACGTTCTAAGAACGTTTTGCTCATGTTAACACATTAACATTATAATTTTAGAATCACAAAACTGATAAACTACACTGTAAAAAATAAATCCGTAAAATAACAGAAAAAGTACCGGCAGCTCATTACACACAACATTATCCATTCATTTTACAGGCATTTCTGTTAACTCTAAAACTCAATGCAATGAAGTGTGAAATTCTAAATACTGGTAAAACACCTGTAAAAACTAAATACGGAAAAATTCCTTCAAATTGTACAGTATATTGTGCCCTATTTTTCCAGATGTGTTTAGAGTGTAACTTTCTAAGATGAGAGCGATGCTGTTGTCATGTGTTCCTGAGCTGGACATGAAAGAGCTGAGTTACTCACGGACAGATGAACAGAAGAAGCTGATGAAGCACACTAGAGAGCAGAAGAGGCACGCGCTGCCCATCATCTCTGGACTAGTTAGGTTAGTGAGCGCCGCTGGAACTAGTGAAGTGAACTGCTGCTGATGCAGGAGGGATGAAGTCTCTCAGAGCAGCCGACCAATCAGCAGCGAGATCCGCTCCCCAGCGCATCGTTACCAGAGCGCTCCTGAGGAGCCAATTACGTGGGGCTCCAGACCTCTTAATTAGGCCTCGAACCCCACGAAACCACGTCAGAACACAAGCTTAGTGCCCACAAATTACACACAACGTGGCTGTTATTAAAGGGATAGTTCACCCAAAAATTAAAATTCTGTCATCATTTACTCACCCTCACGTAGATCCAAACCTGTATGAATGTCTTTGTTCTGCCAAACACAAAAGAAGATATTTTGAAGAAAGTTTGTAACCAGGCTGTTTTGGGGCACCATTGACTTCCATAGTAGGAAAAAAAATACTATGGAAGTCAATGGTGCCCCAGAACTGCTCTGTTTCCCACATTCTTCAGAATATCTTCCTTTGTGTTCAGCAGAACAAAGACATTCATACAGGTTTGGAACTACTTGAGGGTGAGTAAACGATGACAGAATTTTCATTTTTGGGTGAACTATCCCTTTGAAACATTATTTCTCAATGTATTTTCTCTTAACTTTGGTTTTTATGCTTTATTTTATACTTTTTTATTTTTCATTTTATTTCTCAATCATCTGTTATAAGAACGTTTTGCTAACATTAAGTTATGAATGTGCTTTCTCTGAACTTTCGGTTTTTATGCTTTACTTTTTAAGTTTTTATTTTTCTTGTTATTTCTCAATCATCTGTTGTGATTACTTTGAAATAATTTTTATGTAAAGCACTTTGAATTACCATTTTGCATGAAATGTGCTTTATAAACGTGCTTGCCTTGCTAACAGGGAACATTCTCACAACTTTTTACTAACTTTGATTTTTTGTTTATGTTTTTAAGTTATATAAATGTTAAGGCAAAACATTCTTAAAGTAATGTTTATGGAATAGTCTTATAACTTTATTAATATTTGATATACGTTCTCATAATGTTGAGAGAAACGTTCTTAGAACAACATTCTACGTCCTTATGATGTTATTTGTACTTGATGAACATTCTAAGAAATGTTTTTGTAACCATTAAATAACATTATAATCATGACAAGAAAACTGGACATTTTCATGTTCTTAGAATATTAAAAATAAATGTTCAAATGTTACATTTTGGGTAAAAATATAGTAGAATGCTGTAAGAAACATCTTTGCAACCTTTAAATAACATTATAATAATAAAAGAAAACTGGATATTTCAACATTGTAGAAACATTATGACAAAATGCTCCTGCAACATTTTCATAACTTATAACTTAATAGCTTAGACCTTGTCTAAAAGTTTTTTTTTTTTAAGTGAACATTCCATTTTATAATTTTGAAAACATTATGGAAATGTTACTTTTAAATGTTCTCTGAACATTCTATAGTAACATTTAAAAAACATTGATGAACATCTAACTAAAATGTTTCATAAACAAAATGTTCTATAAACAAATAAATAACGTTTTTGTACTAACTTTGAACAAACGTTCTATTAACATTACTGGAAGAACGTTTGTTCATAACATTGAAACAACTTTCTGAGAATATTTCCTGTTAGCTGGGAATCTATACGTTTATACAGGGTTTCAACAGCCAAGTTAGTTGACAAGTTAGTCATTCAGACTTTGTAGACTGTAGATTAGATTAGTAAATAGATGCTAACAAGTTATGTAATTGTTAATGACTTCACATACACCACCAGTCAAAAGTTTTTGAACAGTAAGATTTTTTTAATGTTTTTTAAAGAAGTCTCTTCTGCTCACCAAGCCTGCATTTATTTGATCCAAATTACAGCAAAAACAGTACAATTTTGAAATATTTTTACTATTTAAAATAACTGTTTTCTATTTGAATATATTTTAAAATGTAATTTATTCCTGTGATTTCAAAGTTGAATTTTCAGCATCATTACTCCAGTCACATGATCCTTCAGAAATCATTCTAATATGCTGATTTGCTGCTCAAAAAACATTTATTATTATTATTATTATTATTATTATGTTTAAAACAGCTGAGTAGAATTTTTTCAAGTTTCTTTGATGAATAGAAAGTTCAGAAGAACAGCATTTATCTGAAATAGAACATTATAAATGTCTTTATCATCACTTTTGATCAACTTAAAGCATCCTTGCTAAATAAAAGTATTAATTTCTATAATTTATCCCCCCCCCCCAAAAAAAAAAAAAAAAAAAAAAAAATATATATATATATATATATATATATATATATATATATATATATATATATACTGACTCCAAGCTTTTGAATGGTATAGTGTATAATGTTACAAAAGCTTTTTATTTCAGATAAATGCCGATCCTTGGATTTTTCTGTTCATCAAAGAATTCAGAAAAAAAACTTTTAAATATTGATAATAATAATAATAATAATAATAATAATAATCAGAAATATTTCTTGAGCAGCAAATCAGCATATTAGAATGATTTCTGAAGGATCATGTGACACTGAAGACTGGAGTAATGATGCTGAAAATACAGCTGCGCATCACAGAAATAAATTACAGTTTAACAGATATTCACATAGAAAACATCTGTTTTAAATAGTAATAATATTTCACATTTTTACTATTTTTACTGTATTTTGGATCAAATAAATACAGGCTTGGTGAGCAGAAACTTCATTAAAACACATTAAAAATCTTACTGTTCAAAAACTTTTGACTGTAGTGTACAAATATGGCACACATCTTTGGTGTTTAAAAACTCCTTAGATTCATTAATGTTGTTCAAATAACATAATTTTTTGAGTTTCAATCTCTTTCTTTGTATAACTCAAATGTTTAGTTTTAATGAACTTTTAATGCAACCAGCTCACATACAAGTTAAACCAACAGTATTTTTACAGTGTAGTTGCTATATAGAGACAAAGACAACTTAGGCTGCAACAAAAATGTCTTGAGTTTTAAAAAGTTTCACCTACACTGACCTGAAACACACTTTTAACCTACAACAACCGTGTAACTTTCCACTCGGCTCAGAAACGAAGGGAACATGATGCTTCTGTTTTTTATTCTGTTTACTCATCTGCTAAATTGTAGGGAGTTCAGTGTCTAAATTTAAAAGTCTGTCGTTCATCTGTGCCCTACATTTGACTTGATAAAATTAATGGGAAGAGAAAATTATTAAGAAGGCGCAAAGGAAATCACTGAGACTATATATAACCAGTACAGCCTCACTGAGGAGGAATAAGCCATGCACCTGTTTCAGACTCAATCAATCACTGCAGTGATGTCCATGTTTTGACCAGCGGCACAAATCACTCTGAAATCAAGATTAGAATAATGTGTGGATTCGTCACGCTACTAGAGCTGGTTCATCTGTCACAGATGACCCAGGCCCTTCTGTAACCAGTGACACACAGGTTCCACTGGTTTTGTCTTTGATGCATCAATAAAGAATTACACAGTGGATTATTACGGTGTTACCAGCACCAGACCCATGTGACATTCACCTTTTTCCATTTACACAGAGCTTCATTCAGTTCATTTATGACTTGCCTCCCGTGCACCAGAGACCTTCAGCTTTCCATCATCGAGCAGAGGATTGTGGGTATATTCATAATTGGGTTTTATTAGTTGAAATCATATTGGATTATATCATCGTTCAGAAGCCATCGTTCATTTGTGTGTCTGCTTTCAGAGATTTATAGAGTTAATAACTTGCACATTAAAGACAGGCTGTAGTGTGTTAAAGGGATTGATGGTGTGGACAATAACTATTTTTTTCTTTATCTATTTGCAGATAAAAACATATTAGATGTTGTTGTGATATATAAACACATGAACGCAGTCATGTCTCAGTCAATACAGGCAAAACCTTTTTATTTTCCTGCATTGGTCAGTTTTGAGATTTTGGTCTATTTTGCTTCCTTATCACATTTTCTTTTAGACTAGTGGAGAGAAAACACCCAAAATACACAGTGAAGTTTTTATTTTAATGCACTTTATCTATTTGAGTCTGTAGATTTCAATTCCAATCCAAAGAGTTTTTCTCTTCCAAACACTGAACTTTACTGTTTCATTCCTCTCTGTATTCTGAAGGTTTGCTCATATTTCATTCACACTGATTTATACAACATTTCACTCCTAAAAACATGGTGAAAATGTGTTTGTTTTCTGTCTGTTGACAGTATTTTCTGATTTATGGAGTGATGCAAAGAGAAATCCAAAATTCCCTCTGGAAAAACCTTTAACACTAAGATGACAACAAAATTAAACCAGAATTATGAACCTGGCTTTATTGAATGTTATGTGCTGGAAATGTACGCAGATTAGTCAATGCATATTTAAATAATGCATATTAGATAATACATATTTAATATGTACCCAATTTGCATATTTAAACATGTCAGCAAAAAATGCTGGCAATTCTTAATGTAATCAATCAACTGGTGAAATTAGTTAAAAAATTTACCCTATTCACCTGGTGTGTACACTGTAAAAAAAAGTCTGTATTTTTGCATATTTATAAAAATGCTACAGTAAAAATGTGTTAATTGGTTAACTGTAAGCAGTGTTGGGTACATTGCTTACAAATTGTAGTCCTTTACTGATTACAAATTACATAACGGAAATTGTAGTTAGTAACGTAATCTGTTGGATTACACATATTAGGTAACGTATTCTGACTACTTTTTGATTACTTTTAGATTACTTTTGACCTATCTCACGAGAAAATATTTTCTGTTCTTTGTTATCCACATCAAGAAGTGCATTAAACATTGCACTATGCCAAGGTTTTCTAAACTGGGAATAATTACACAATGAATGAATGAATAATTATGCAAGTTACTAAACGTTGCTGATGTACAACTAACAAAAATATTTCAAACCTGGAAGACTTTGCCCATGTCACTGCTGTTTTCATGTTTATTAATGTTTGTTCATGTGATGCGGGGGATTCACAAACTTTTTTTGTAAGTCAAACCCCTCTGACCTAAAATATTTATTTGAAGTCCCCCTCAGATTTAAAATGAATACTTCAAATAATTTAACAACACATTTGCATGCTATAACAATAATCCAATTTTTTTCTATAACAATAATCCAATTTAAATCTATAAACAAGTTAGGTCAAAGGTCATCTAAAAGTAATCTATAAGTAGTCAGAAAACATTACCTAAAATGAGTAATCTAGATTACATTACTGACTACAATTTTCATAATGTAATTTGTAATCAGTAACAGACTACAATTTGTAAATCACCTATCCAGCACTGTGTGTGTGTAATCATGTAATCTATAAAAAGTAACTGTAATCTGATTATGAGCACTTTAAAATGTAACATAATCCAATTACTACTGAATTTTTGGAATCTGATTATGTAATCAGATTATGTAATCCAGATTGCATGTAATCAGTTACTACCCAGCACAGCATTTTAAGACAAAAAAACTACAAATGATTTAACATTGCATGCATGTAATATTACTGTAAACTAATGTCAGATTAATGGTTATTGCAACTTAGTGAAAACTATGAATTACACTCTTCCAAAGGTTCCAAAAGTGTGTGTTTGCAGTGATGCCATAGAAGAAACATTTTTGCTTCTCCAAAGAACCTTTCAATGATCATTTCTTTAAATAACCGTTAAGAACCTTTTTCCACTATTAAGTACAATGGAAAGATTCCATGAATGTTAAAAGTTCATCCATCAAAGCCAATAAAGAACCTTTAATTTTCTTTAAGAGTACACCATATAATTTACATCTAAAAGCAGTAAAAGGACATTCCCAGTATTTTACCATAAATCTAACATTTTTTACAGTGTGCAAACAGTCCATTGAGATGTCTAGATAGCTCCAACAGAACAAAACAAGACATTTTCAAAGAGTATCTTCAGCTCATGCGTGACTCTGCTGTGAGCGTCTGAAGGGCTTTTAAGAGACGACCCCTTCTCATTCTCCTGAAATGAATAAACACATCGTGCAGCCATAACCACAAAACAATTGCATGACAAAATGTCACATTCTCCCCGCTGGCCTATCGAAGCGCAGGCGGATTGACTCGCTTGATGGAAGAACGGTGGAATCCTGCAGGGCTCTGTCCTGGGACTAGTTAGATTCTCCTTATGCCATCTTATTGATTGAAAATAAGAGTTGTAGTGGAGCTGTATTATCATCAGAGGAGCTGACGTGCTCCATGCCACAGATGGCTGGAGAAAGACGAGGGACCAGAGAAGTTCATAAGTGCTTTTACAGTCAGAGTAATTGTTATTCTCCACAGCTATGATGTAGTTTGTAGTGACAGACCAGCAATCAGATGTCGGACAACCAAAGGCTTGCCAGGTTTCTCATTTGGAGCTTATATCCAAAACAGAGGAATTAATTTACTGGAAGCCAATTTGTGTGAGGAGAAAAGTTCTGCATTGTTACTCTGAGGCTTGTTGTCAGTTTCTAAGCTGAGGAGGAGAAATGAGTAAGAGCGATCAAACAAGAGGTGTGAGAGCGCAATTGTGTGAAAGTCTCAGGTCTGGATGGGTTTAACGATGTCAGGTTGTTTGGCTGGATGACAGGTGATGACAAACCAACATAATGAGCTGATCAGATGTCAGACATGGAGGTGAGATTTCCTAATCAGACAGACACGTCTATGAGAAGAGGCATATTTAGCATCCACTTTCTAATAAAGAGATGAATGAAGAGTGATGGACAGTTTCAGAATTTGATAACATCTGATGCATCAGATCAATCCCCAGATGTGACCCTGCAGCACAAAAGCAGTCATAAGTAGCACAGATATATTTGTAGCAATAGCCAAGAATACATTGTATGGGTCAAAATGATTGATTTCTCTTTTATGCCAAAAATCATTAGGATATTAAGTAAAGATCATGTTCCATGAAGATATTTTGTACATTTCCTACTCTAAATATGTCAAAACTTAATTTTTGATTAGTAATATGCATTGCTAAGAACTTCATTTGAACAACTTTAAAGGTGATTTTCTCAATATTTAGATTTTTTTGCACCCTCAGATTCCAGATTTTCAAATAGTTGTATTTCAGCCAAATATCGTCCTGTCCTAACAAACCATACATCAATGGAAAGATTATTTATTCAGGTTTCATGTGATGCATAAATCTCAATTTCAAAATATTGACCCTTATGACTGGTTTGATGACTTGTGGTTCAGGGTCACAAATCATCCAAACATTGACAGATCTACTGCATCACATCAGTCATGCCATTTATTTTGCATTTCACCATAATAAATAGGCTAATACTTTTGAAATGTGCAAGAAGCAGTCATATAAATTATTACAAAATTAGATTTTTTTTTTTTAAAATCTATCTATACTGAATAAATGGAACTGAAAAAATTATTAGAAAACTATGCAGACATATTTAAAATAAACTAATAAAAATCAAACAACAAATTACTAAACCATTTAAATTTAAATTTAAACAATTACAAAGAAACAGCAAGTAACACATTGAATTAAAGTTACATTTTTGAAATAGAAAAACTGAAATAGTAAAACAATCTCCAATTATATTAATTTTATTTACAATTTAGAAAAATGTTTTATATATATATATATATATATATATATATATATATATATATATATATATATATATTTATTTATTTTTTTGTTTTTAACTTTCAGACAACATTAAAAGTTGGTTGTGAAAAACTGGATTTACTTTTTATGTCCTATTAATGCATATACATGAATAGAAGGAACTAATGTTTGATTGTATTCCTCAGTCCTGTCCTGCAGGTTCTGATCAGTGACTTTGGTATAAAGGAATGTTTTTTTTGTTTTTTTACAAAACAATCCAGTAGGTTTTCATGACATTTAACAAACACTGTAAATCCAAATAAGGAGATACAATATTAACTGCATGAAAATAAAACAAAAGGACATCACAACATATTAAATTAACATGTAAGTTTTAACATTTAACCTAACGTTTTTCTGCTTCTTCAAGACGATGAGTCCATCTAGTGCAAACACACGATACTGCAGCATCCTGATGAAGACAATAAAATAAACATAAACAGATGAAAAAACATTGAAATTTGTCATCCTGCACATACAAAACCTCAGTTTTTATATCCCATATAACTCCTGATATTTTATTGATACTTCATACCAATAACGCGTGTTCTATCAGACTTCGTCAAGAAATAAATAACTAGCACAAGCAACAAATCGTCTTCGTTTCGTGTGGGATGTTCGTCGGATCTCCGCTTGTTATTCGCATGGGCAAAATAAATCTGTTTCCAGACCCTATTATAGAGATCGACAGTAGTGCATAAAAATGAAAGAAAACAGCCAAGAGATCCCCACTACTGACTCACACTCGATTCCGAACAAACGAAACGAAACTTTCACGTAAAAGTTTCGTTTGTGGATCCAGCAGAAATGACACTGCAGTCAAACCAGCCGCACTTTTTTTTTTTTTTTTTTTTGGTTTGCGCATCTAATCGCGCACTTATGGGTGCTGGGAGCGGTCAAAATGTATCTAAAGACGCTGTCATAACACCGCGGTCAAGCCAGCCGCAGTTCAGGAAAACACGGTCAAACCAGCCGCGATTGAAATTATTGTGCGCGTATTACTATGATTACGGTAATTGCAGGATCAGCACAGAGGGAACGCGCTTTCAGAGTGCTTTTCATTCTAGATGCCCAGAATTGAGATATAATGACATTTTTCGTTATATTTTTGTTTGTTTTTTTGTACATCTGCTTTAATATTCGTATTATTTATTGGTGTTTGACGTTTCTGTATTAGGCCTACTATATTCTTCAACCTACATTTCATTGCAAGATTCGTAGAAAAGGAGATATGGGACATTAATCGATTTAGAGGGGTATAAAGACCCCGTTTCTAATAAGTACAAGAAATTAAGAGTCAGTTCTTATAGAAGACATCCCATACTATATGCACACCTCATATGAAAACATTTTACTGCAGCTTTTTTGAGATAAGCTACATTATTACATTTTATAAGGCTATAAAGACCCCATTTCTAATAAATACAATAAATGAATGGTCAGTTCTTATATAGGATGTCCCAAACTTTATGCATACCTCATATTAAACCATTTTACTGCAGCATTTTCAAGATAAGGGACATTATTCAGTGTAGAGGGGTATAAAGACCCCATTTCTAATAAGTAGAAAAAACCAATAGTCAATTCTTATAGGGGACATCCCATACTATATGCACACCTCATATGAAACCATTTTATTGCAGCATTTTTGAGATATGGAACATTATTACACTTTAGAGGACTCTAAAGACCCCATTTCTAATAAGTACAAGAAATGAATTGTCAGTTCTTATAGAGGACATCCCACACTATATGCATACCTCATGAAACCATTTTACTGCAGCGTTTTCAAGATATGGGACATTATTACACTTTAGAGGACGCTAAAGACCCAATTTCTAATAAGTACAAGAAATGAATGGTCAGTTCTTATAGAGGACGTCCCATACACACAGGGAGTCAGACTTGTAACCCAAAGGTCATGGGTTCGAGTCTCAGGTCTGGCAGGAATTGTAGGAGGGGTGAGTGAATGTCCAGCGCTCTCTCCACCCTCAACACCACGACTGAGGTGAGACCCTTGAGCAAGGCACCAAACCCCCAACTGCTCCCCGGGCGCCGCAGCATAAATGGCTGCCCACTGCTCCAGGTGTGTGTTCACAGTGTGTGTGTGTTTGTTCACTACTCACTGCTGTGTGTGTGCACTTGGATGGGTCAAATGCAGAGCACAAATCCTGAGTATGGGTCACCATACTTGGCCACACGTCACATCCTTTCCTTTCCTTTCCTTTCCTTTCCTTTCCTTTCCTTTTCTTTCCAGTATGCATACCTCTTTTGAGTCCATTTTACCGCAGGCGCTAGATGCTTCTCCTATTTGGCACCTAAACTCTGGAACAATCTTCCTAGCATTGTTCAGGAATCAGACAGACTCTGTCACTTTAAATCTAGACTAAAAATACATCTCTTTAACCTGGCATACACATAACACATTATCAGTTTAAATTGATAAAAAGATTGTTAGGCTGCATAAATTAGGTCAGCCAGAAGCAGGAACACTTCCTATAACACCAGATGTACTCGTTACATCAGAAGAAGAATGCCATCTACGCTAATATTAGTCTTTTTGATTGTTATTCCAAGGATTACCGTGGTCGGCTGGATCCGGGCCGTATCCAGATCAGATGGAGGACCTGTGTGTAGACACGACAACAATGCAGCCCTGAAGTGTCAGCAGAGATTGTGTCAACTAGATCATCCCCTGTGTGAAGGCCTCATCGACACGACAACCAGTGACACAGATTCCCAAAAAACCCTCCCATACAAATGTGATGAATAGGATCTTCAGTTAGATGGAACTGGATTAAATCTTTTGACTGTTGCGATCTCAATCGGACTTATGACGTAGTAACGCTGCCTGAATCAAAATCAAGCTCTGTTTGCTGTTGGCCAGAGGAAAACTGGCCCCCCGACTGAGCCTGGTTTCTCCCGAGGTTTATTACTCCATTTTTATCACCTGTTGGTAACCTGATGTTCTCTGAAGTCAAATAATGTGATATATCTCAAAAACGCTGCAGTAAAATTGACTGATATGAGTTATATATACTGTATGGAACATCCCCTATAGAAACTGACCATTCAATTTTTCTAATTATTACAAAATGATGTCTTTATACGTGTACAAAGTATAAAAATAACATATATTTACAAAATTCTGCAGTAAAATGGACTCATATGAGGTATGCATACTGTATGGGATGTCCCTTATGGAAACAGACCATTATTCTGTTCTACTTATTGGTAATGGGGTCTTTATATTCCTCTAATTCGAGTAATGTTCTATATCTTGAAAACGCTGCAGTAAAATGGTTTTATGTGAGGTGTGCATGTAGTATGGGATGTCCCGTATAAGAACTGACCATTCATTTCTTCTACTTATCAGAAATGGTGTCTTTATATCCCTCTATTTCGAATAATATTCCATATTTCGAAAACGCTGCAGTAAAATAGTTTCATATGAGGTTTGCATATAGTATGGAATGTCCTCTATAAGAACTGACCATTAATTTCTTCTACTTATTAGAAATGGGGTCTTCAGAGTCCTCTAAATGGAATAATGTCCCATATCTCAAAAACATTGCTGTAAAATGGTTTCATATGAGGTGTGCATATATGGGTCGTCCGTATAAGAACTGACCATTCATTTCTTCTACTTATTATAAATGGGGTCTTTATAGCCCTATAAAATATAATAATGTCCCATATCTTGAAAACGCTGCAGTAAAATGGTTTCATATGAAGCGTGCATGTAGTATGGGACGTACCCTATAAGAACTGACCATTCATTTCTTGTACTTATTAGAAATGGGGTCTTTATACCCCTCTAAATCGAATAATGTCCCATATCTTGAAAATGCTGCAGTAAAATGGTTTCATATGAGGTGTGCATATAGTATGGGACGTCCCGTATAAGAACTGACTCTTAATTTCTTGTACTTATTAGAAATGGGGTCTTTATACCCCTCTAAATCGATTAATGTCCCATATCTCCTTTTCTACGAATCTTGCAATGAAATGTAGGTTGAAGAATATAGTAGGCCTAATACAGAAACTTCAGACATCAATAAATAATACGAATATTAAAGCAGATGTACAAAAAAACAAACAAAAATATAACGAAAAATGTCATTATATCTCAATTCTGGGCATCTAGAATGAAAAGCACTCTGAAAGCGCGTTCCCTCTGTGCTGATCCTGCAATTACCGTAATCATAGTAATACGCGCACAATAATTTCAATCGCGGCTGGTTTGACCGTGTTTTCCTGAACTGCGGCTGGCTTGACCGCGGTGTTATGACAGCGTTTAAAAACATTACTGCATAACGTGTCATTTAAAAAGACCATAAAGTGACATCAGAATATTAATTTATTGCTATTTTCCACCAGGGCATAAATAATAAAATTTTGTATGTGTGTGTATGTTTTTTTTAACATGACTAGATTTTATGACTGGAACATTGATTTTAACGTTTGTGAATACATTTTTTGTACACTAACATTTCTATTGTGCATTTATTAATGTAAATAATTTATTAATGTTTATTAATGTTAGTAATAATTTTAATTAATTATAATTTATTAACGTTATTATTTATTTATATTACATTTTTCATATTAATATATTTCATATTACTATAACATGTATTTTTAACTCTCTCTCTCTCTCTCTAAAACTTTCATTTGTAGGATACTTGTTCAGAGTGACCCTGATTATTAGTTTTAATTTTCAAGTCTTTTTACTGTACAGTTTTGAAGAAACTGAATGGCAAAATCGCTCCAAAAAACAAAGTGCATTCTAGCAGTTGCATCAATACCTATTTTCAAACACTCATAAAAATCTTTCCTTTATAGGTTTGCTCATTCTTTCAATTGATTCCTGTTCACAGTCACCCAGTCTATTACTGTATTAATTTTCAAGTCATTTTACTGTACAGTTTTGGAGAAAATTAATGGCAAATTCACCCCAAGTGTAAAAGTGCATTCTAACACATACATCATGTCCAGGGCCGCATTAATGCACGGGCTTACCTGGGCTTAAGCCCAGGGCCCCGGGCTGAGGGGGGGCCCCGGTGATGCCGGAAAATATTGTAATCGCATTTTATAATGAGTTGACTGTTCCCTTAAAATTGCATTTTATCGGTTTGCTTTAAATGCACGTGCGGGCGTTGCAAGTCCTGCGCGAGAAGTGTCAGCCAGTCAGAAAAGAGAAAAATTGCCAAAAATTCCAAAGCTCAGGGCATATTAACGCGGGGCAAGGAGAAGATGCCGATGCAGACATAGCAGGGTTCGTACGGTCATGAAAAACCTGGAAAAGTCATGGAATTTTAAAACAGCAATTTCCAGGCCTGGAAAAGTTTCGGAAAAATAAATTAACCCAGAAAGTTTTGGAAAAGTCATGGAAATCTATTTCACAAATCTCTGTATAATCTAATTATGTTTAATCAGGTGCGGGATTGCGCATATATCGCATAGTTTTACTCATTCCCGCAGCTTTCGACTTTAAAATGGATATTCACACATTTATTCAATAGCCTATAGCATGTAGGTTTGATGAGTAAATAAATCCACACAGAATATCAAATCAGTCATTTGAAAACAGCGTGAGTGATTCAGCTGCACCGCGTCTTCTTTCTTTGACTTTATCTTAAAATGGCTTCACATCAGAGCATCTCGTCTGCACTAAAGAGTGCGATAAAAGACTTTCGCTCGTGTTTTGGTACAGTTGACAGAATTGTCACTTGCCTAATCGGGTCATTGTTGCATCGTCACAAAAATGTATTATTTATTTGCACGTCTTTTAAAGCCATTCGGTCCTCGTGCGCTCCAGAGGCGGTTTCCTGTGCGCTCAGTCACATCCAAAGGGCGCTCGTATAAAGCCGCCTTGCGAGCACCAAATTGAGTTTGGTACCAAACAAGCTCAGTAGAACCCTGTACGGACCTCAAACATATGACCCAGTCAGGCCCTTGTCCAACAGCTTATCAGAATTATTGGCCCGAGTCAGACTGGAGCCCGTGTCTTTTTTCTCTCTTTCTCTTCCCAATTAGCCTACACAGCTGCTGTTGGAGCCATTAAAATTGTTCAGTTTCATTTTTAATGGCAAAGTGGTTATATTTATTTTCGTTTCTTTAAGTTAATTTAGAAATATGTTTGGAACATTTTTTTGTTTGTTAAATCAAGTTTTTGTTTTTTAAAGTATAACGACCAAGTGGCCACCTGCAGACAGTGAGTTAGCCTATATGTTTGATCAATTTAGCCTTTTAAAATCAGCACCACTTGACTAAAATAAAATCTATATATAAAATACTTAAAAAAGAATATCACAATGTTAGTTTATGTTTGTGCTAGGCGCGTATCCAATCGTTTGTGCGAGAATAGAAGCTAAAGCGCGCTCTGCAGGACTTGGGAGTCGCCAGAGCGATCACTTGCATTTTTTTTTTTTTTTTCTTATAACAGTAGAAACAACCGTCATTTTTGCTCATAAAGGTAAGAGTAATATATCATTCGGGACTGTTAAGGGTCTACTTTTATTTGTGTGCACTCACAATATCAGCATAAGTTGTGATTTCTTTTAGAAAACAAACAGGATGCGCTTTCTGCGTCACAAAAATTAAAGAAACTCGCAAATATTTTATTTCCCCTGGCCTCGACACATTCATCATGGTAATTACTTGCTGGGGTTTTGCGGCAAGCTTTATTGCGTGCGCTTTAACGCGGAACTCTTCCAGAACTCGCTGCTGCTGCTGGACACTAAACACTGTCCGAGCCGCTCTTTGACAGTCGAGGTAGCAGCGTGTTGTTTCCACCAGCGCGGGCAAATCCTTTTCATCACCATAATAATTGATAATTAAATAATTGATGGATATCTAAAATATAAAAATAAGGAGGAAGCCTAAAACAAGCCCGATGCCCGGCCCGCGTCTGAGCTATGAGCTATGACATGAAAATTGTCCCGAAGCCGTAAATAAGTCGGGGCCCGTCGGGCTTGGGCTGAAATACAGGGCTCTAAACTAAATTAAGTTTAATTTGCGCTGCTTGTTGCGTTTCAGCCGCAAAAATACACACAAAATGACGTTAAAATGAGCATCCTCATAAGCATTGTTGTTTTTTTCTTAAGTGAATGTAAACAGTTGCGAAAGAGGAAAGTTTCCAAAATGAAATTCAGGTCCTGCATTTAACTGAGTTAAATAAATGATAATATTCAGTGATGCGATATGTTCTCTGTGTGGAGTAAAGTTCATTGCACACTGGTCCGAAATTTTCGCACGGTAAAAAAAATAAATAAATAAATAAATAAATATGCCTCACGTTGTCAAGTCACCTTTATTTATATAGCGCTTTTAACAATACAGATTGTGTCAAAGTAACTTTCCAATATCAAAATAGGAAAATAGTGTGTCAATGTAAAATGACAAGATTAAACACTCAATTTTCAGTTGAAGGCATTTCATTATTGAATTCAGTGATGTCATCATCCAGCTCAGTTCAGTTTAAATAGTATCTGTGCAATCAAGTCGATGATATCGCTGGAAATTAAGTGTCCCCAACTAAGCAAGCCAGAGGCGGCAGCGGCAAGGAACCAAAACTCCATCAGTGACAGAATGCAGAAAAAAACCTTGTCAATCATGTTTACACACTGACTCCGAAACTTTCGTCTGTCATAAAAAAAATTCGGATCAGGTTCGATTTTCTGCGTTTTCACATCCGTAGCATGCATTTTGATAGGAAAGGATGACGAATACAAAAAAAAAAAAAAAAAAAAAAAAAAAAAATGAAAAAACGCATACGAAAATTTCGGATTCCGTGTGCAAGGACTTTCACGTCTGGCGCAGTTGCAGCTTGTATTTATTACTAAAACAAGAAAGCAAACAATAGCATTAATAGTCATTAATTTTAGTTAACATATGTTATGATAATTTGAACAAATTTTTATTCTTATTGTAAAATAATGGAACATTAGGTCATGAATATAAGTCATGGAAAAGTCATGGAAATTTATTGGTAAAAATGTGTACGAACCCTGACATAGTCTTTGATGCAAATCATGGCAGGTAGGTCATATGCTATCAGTAGTTAGATACAGTAGGCTATAATTACTCAAATAATTAACTACTTTTCCATTTTAACATAGCTGAGCTCGTAGTTGTTAGCCACTACACACTACAGCTGCGATGCTGATGTGGACGATTCTGCATAAATGTAATTAAATAGTCCGATATTATATATTAATGTACTGTTTTATTATAAGAACGAACACTTGTCATAGGCTATATTAATAAAAAAAAAAAAATAATTAAAAAAAAAAGTTGTGCATGCCTTTGGAAGCAAATCACTTAAGCGTCTGATGTTTCCAGACAACCTCTACCAGATAATAAACTTCTCTTTAAGCAAGATATTTGGGCACATTTTTTTTTTTTTACAAAAAGAATATGCATGAATGAGGAAAATACTGCGGGACCTGACTGATGTTAAAACGAGATTTTAAGCGCAATAGGCTAAGCCACAAAGATCTCAATGCGTTACTTGCGCTGACTGACCAACCCGAAGCGTGCGGACAGACAGCCGCCTCTCTCAGACAATAAATTACTTTTAAAAAGTATCTGTTTTTGGAGTTGGCTATTCGCGTAAACATTGACTGGTAAGTGAACGTAAACAGTTGTGGAAAAATCTGATGTGTAACATATTAGATTAGATTCGTGATTTATAGATCTTATATAATACACCTCAAACAATGAAAGAAAAGAGGGAATTACTCACTGCTCTTGACTGAATAACTTTTGTAGCTTTATTAATTGTAACTATGCAATGATTATATTTACATTTGACTATTCAATTTCTGTATTATTCTTACTTAAATGCTTCTGTAAATTAGATGTAAAATGAAAAAGAAGTAAAGCACTGTCAATTTTTTGATAGGCCTATTTTGTATTTGCTCTACTGTTTTTTTAATTTGCATCTTTGTTTTTATTTTTAATAACAAAGGCAAAATAACAAAAAGAGCTTTATTTTGATTATTCATTTACTATGGTAATTAAATAATTGGAGGAAAATATGCATTGTGATGCATCATTATCATAATTAAATCAAATCGTGAGGCAACTGATGATTCACATATGTGATTTGGCCATAATGGTTCAACTGTGGTTTAAATTAGTACTTGCCCTGCCACAAAAAAATAAAATAGTTTTGTTATTATTGTTTTTGATACCAAAATTATAGATACCAATTCAATTATACAATTCTCGACTCCAACTGAAGACAAGTGAACAGTCAGTAAAAACAAATGAACGAATTATAAGGAATAGCACAAATAAATAAACAGAACAAAGATAAAAATTAAACAATGCTTTAGGTTTTGGAGTTTGTAGATGTTCATGTACAGAAACTGAATAATAAAATGGAAAATAACATTGCATTGCCTACTCTTGTATGTATTTTTCTGTTCAAGCGCAAGTTGTTGCGAAAAGAAAGGCAATTTGGGGACGCGGCTCTGAGTGAGCACAGAACACAGTGGACCTTCCTTTCGTGTCTTCTTGCCCTTGAATGCTTCAAATTCTCTTGAATGTTTAAGTCGGCAAGGCTTAAAACACGTGCAAATGATCAACTTTCGTGGCAAATCCGTCAACTATCCTGAGTGTCTTTCACACTGGCCCCAGGCCATCAGGCAGTCCTTATTGTCAAGCCGCTGGCCTTAATTGAAATTGAAAAAGGCTAAAATACAACTTTGATGATAAACACTTAAAAACTTAGCTACTGTAGCACGTTACAAAGGTTTCACTCATTAATATTAGCCTAGTTATTGCATTAGATGTCAAGAATATTATGATTATGATTATAATATGAGCAACAATATTTTACATCTCCTATTTCTTTTGGTTGATGTTAATAAATTATTTCACTATTATTAAGGTAAGTTAGTGATTTTAAAAAAACTGCAAAGATCCACAAGCAGAAAGACATATTTGTGAAGGTAAATCAGAAGTGCACAGACCGTTTTGTGAAGGTGTACATTTACCTTCTCTAATTTACCTTCCTACACTGTTCCTAACTTAATATTAGTTCATAATGAATTTAACCAATGTTAACACGTACAATTAAATGCTACACATTTTTAGATATCTGTGTAAAATATGTCCAACTACGTGCATATGTGTAGTTCATGCAGTGATATTTGTGTGTATTTTAAATGACAGAACTTTAGGTTTGGATGTTTTGTTAATGACATTTAATACTGCAAAATTAGATTGAGTGAATGTAGACTGTAGTTCTCATTGATGAAGGGCCCCACAAGAGGCAAAGCCCAGGGGCCCCTTACAGTGTTAATGCGGCCCTGATCATGTCCCATTTCCAAACACTCATAAAAAACTGTTCCCTTTATAGGTTTGCTCATTCTTTCTATTGATTCATGTTGACAGGGACCCTAACTATTACTGTTACGGGGCTGATGAGACGAGAGACGTGTGGATCCATGTGCAAGGCTTTATTGTAAAACATGGTCAAAACACAGGCAGGGTCAGACGATGGCAAACAGGTATAACACAGGCAAAACAAAGAGTAGTCCTAGGGCAAGCGTGGGTCGACGATCGGCGAACAATATCCAAAGGGCAAGGCAGAGAAAGTAAATCCAGGTAAACAGCAATAATCCAAACGAGGGCAAACAGAGTCCGAACGGCAAGGCAAGGGTTAATCCAGGAAACACGGGCAGAAATCAAAACACGGGAAAACAGGCAAGGCAAGACTAAGACAACTCAGAGGGCTTTGTAGGGTAGCTATCACTAGGATATTTGCGTACAATACTCAGCAGCGACAGAGAGGAAGTCCAAGGCTTATGTAGCGTGTGTGATTGCGAGATGGGTATCAGGTGTGAGCATGTGATTAGGGAAATGGCTGCTGGGAAATGAAGTCCGGGGTAGTGTGTGGTGTGAGAGTCAATGTGATGGCAGGGTGACCTCTGGTGGCAAACAAATGGAGGTCCATGGACCAGATTCATGACATAGCCCCCCCCCCCCAAGGAGCGGCTTCCAGACGCTCCAAACATTACACAATCCAAGAGGGTGGTGGAGCGGAGGCGTAACAGAGGGAGGGACGGAGGGCCAGGTCCACTTGGGAGTGGAGAGGTCGAGGACCGAGGCAGAACAGGGCACCAAGGCGGAGCAGGCAGGACTGGAGCCCACCAGGGCGGAGCAGACGAGGCTGAAGCCCTCCAAGGCAGCGCAGACGAGGCTGAAGCCCTCCAAGGCGGCGCAGATTAGGCTGAAGCCCTCCAGGGCGGCGCAGACGACGCTGAAGCCCTCCAGGGCGGCGCAGACGAGGCTGAAGCCCTCCAGGGCGGAGCAGACGAGGCTGAAGCCCTCCAGGGTAGCGCAGACAGAACTGGAGCCCACCAGTGTGGAGCAGACGACCTCCACGGCGGAGCAGACAGAGCAGGAGACCTCCACAGCAGAGCAGACGGAGCAGAAGCCCACCAGGGCGGAGCAGACGGAGCAGGAGCCCACCAGGGCGGAGCAGACGGAGCAGGAGCCCACCAGGGCGGAGCAGACAGAGCAGGAGACCTCCACAGCAGAGCAGACGGAGCAGAAGCCCACCAGGGCGGAGCAGACGGAGCAGGAGCCCACCAGGGCGGAGCAGACGGAGCAGTAGCCCACCAGGGCGGAGCAGACGGAGCAGGAGCCCACCAGGGCGGAGCAGACAGAGCAGGAGCCCACCAGGGCGGAGCAGACGAAGCAGGAGCCCACCAGGGCGGCGCAGACGGAGCAGGAGCCCACCAGGGTGGAGTAGACGGGACTGGAGCCCACCAGGGTGGAGCAGACAGGACTGGAGCCCACCAGTGTGGAGCAGACTGAGCAGAAGACCTCCAAACTGGAACAGATGGAGCAGTAGACCCCCAGACCTGAATAGAAGGCCACCACGGCGGAGCAGACAGAACAGGTGGAGCAGAAGACCCCCAGACCTGAATAGAAGGCCACCATGGCGGAGCAGACGGAGCAGACGCCCATGGCAGAGACTGGGACCTAGGGGAAACTGAGACACAAAAGACAGGCAGAGCATATATGGCCTCAAGGACTGAGGCAGGGAACATAAGAAGTTCTTTGATCTTTTCCCGGGCTAGCAGTTCATTAGTGGGCTCCGTGGCCGTGATAGGGCAGGACGAGAGTTCAGGGGCAGCCCTTCTGGCTGTGACAGGACAGGACGAGGATACGCAGACGGCCTCCATAGCTGTGACAGGACAGGATGAGAGTTCAGGGACAGCCTTCATAGCCGTTTCAGGGCAGTACGAGAGCTCACAGGTGGATACCACTGACACCTCTAGAGGTTCTGCAGCAGATGCCACCACCTCCGGAGGTTCTACAGTGGTACCATAGAGTGTGAGAGAGAGTTCTTTGCTGGGCGCCACCACCGCACACAAATCTGAAATAGGTAACAACGCCTCTGGAGACACAGCAGCGAGCGACACTACCCCAAGAGGTTCTGCAGCATCAGCCGCCACCTCTGGAGACATCTCAGTGGACGCCGCCACCTCAGGCAGTTCGGTGGTGGTGTACGCAGCCCAAACGCAACAAAGCAATCCCCATCATGGGAAGCGCTTCAAACAGGGTAATTAGTTCAGGGGCAGAAGGGTTGGAGTGAGTGGATTTGGGGATACCAGCTGCACGTGCAGACACCAGCGGTGCATCCCTCACACTGGATACCAGAATAGAATACCGAAAAACTGACCTTAAATATCTGGGAGTGGCAGACAGAACGTGACCTGACTCTGGATGATCAGCTGAGCAGTGACGAGACTCTGGACGATCAGTCGTGACGTGACGAGGCTTTGGCAGATCAGCTGAGACGTGACGAGACTCTGGTAGATCAGCTGAGACGTGACGAGACTCTGGTAGATCAGCTGAGACGTGACGAGGCTTTGGCAGATCAGCTGAGACGTGACGAGGCTCTGGCAGATCAGCGGAGACGTGACGAGACTCTGGTAGATCAGCTGAGACGTGATGAGGCTTTGGCAGATCAGCTGAGACGTGACGAGACTCTGGCAGATCAGCTGAGACGTGACGAGACTCTGGATGATCAGCTGAGACGTGAAGTGACTCTGGATGATCAGCTGTGACGAGACTTGGCTCAGGAATGACAGCTGTGACATGACGGAGCGTCGTTGTGGCCGCCATTTTGTGAACGGGCTCTGCTACGGCCGCCATTTTGTGAACAGACTCTGCTGCGGCCGCCATCTCAGTCACAGACGTGATGTCGCGTTCCTCTTCCGCGACACCCACAGTAAACGAAGAGTCAGCACACAGCAAAGCATAGTCCATAAAGTCCTTTAAACCACAATAAAACTTCCCTTCAGGTAAAAATGACTTAATGGGCTCATTTAATCCATAACGGAAAATGTCTTTTAATATGACCTCACCAAAGGGTACCCTATAAGATAACTCACAGAATTGAGTGACATACTCCTCAATAGATGAATTCCCTTGTCTCAGGTCGAGCAGCTGGTTCGAATGGGTCCATACTTGGCCAGGGTTCCTTAGAAAAGCCGCTGGATCCTCGTGTGGCCAAGTATTCTGTTATGGGGCTGATGAGACGAGAGACGTGCGGATCCATGTGCAAGGCTTTATTGTAAAACATGGTCAAAACACAGGCAGGGTCAGACGATGGCAAACAGGTATAACACAGGCAAAACAAAGAGTAGTCCTAGGGCAAGCGTGGGTCGACGATCGGCGAACAATATCCAAAGGGCAAGGCAGAGAAAGTAAATCCAGGTAAACAGCAATAATCCAAACGAGGGCAAACAGAGTCCGAACGGCAAGGCAAGGGTTAATCCAGGAAACACGGGCAGAAATCAAAACACGGGAAAACAGGCAAGGCAAGACTAAGACAACTCAGAGGGCTTTGTAGGGTAGCTATCACTAGGATATTTGCGTACAATACTCGGCAGCGACAGAGAGGAAGTCCAAGGCTTATGTAGCGTGTGTGATTGCGAGATGGGTATCAGGTGTGAGCATGTGATTAGGGAAATGGCTGCTGGGAAATGAAGTCCGGGGTAGTGTGTGGTGTGAGAGTCAATGTGATGGCAGGGTGACCTCTGGTGGCAAACAAATGGAGGTCCATGGACCAGATTCATGACAATTACTGTATTCATTTTCAAGTCATTTTACTGTACAGTTTCGGAGAAAATTAATGGCAAAATCACTCCAAAAGCAAAGTGCATTCTAGCAGTTGCATCAATACCTATTTTCGAACACTCATAAAAATCTTTCCGGTAACACTTTATTTTAGGGTCTCTTAACTAGTTGCTAATTAGCATGCATATTACAAGAATATTAGCCATCTATTAGTAGTAATTAATCACATATTAATGCCTTATTCTACATAACCTTATTCTACATCCCTAATCCTACCCAATACTTAAATTTAACAACTACCTTACTGTCATGAATCTGGTTCATGGACTTCTGTCCGCTGGCCACCGGAGGTCGCTATTCCATTACACTGGCTCTTGCACTACACTACTGTTGCACATCACCCACGGACTACAATTCTCATCATTCTTTGCACTAAGTACAAGCAGCCATCTCCCTAATCACATGCTCACACCTGAGACTCATTACACAATCACACACATTACATAAGGCATGGACTTTCTCAGTTACACTGCCGAGTATTGATCTGCGTATAGCACTCCTCAAGCGCTAGCTGCCTTACCGTGCCATTCCGTGTTTCTGTTCAGTTCCAGTATTGTCCTGCGTTTTTCACTACCCTAGTGTTAGCTGCAATACGGAATCTGTTTCTTGTTTTCTAGTCTGTGTTCCCTGTATTTACCCCTGTCTCACCGTTCGGACTCTGCCCCTGCTTGGATTATATCTGTGTACCTGGATTATCTCTCTGTCTTGCCCTTTGGATATTGTTCGTGCCTTGCCTGGATTATTGCTCACGTTTCGGATTACCGCTCTCGTCTAGCCCTCTATATACCTGTTTGCCATTTGTTCGACCCTGCCTGTATTTGACCATGTTTCACAATAAAAGCTTGCACTTGGATCCGCATGTCTCATCAGCTCTGTTACAGAATACTCGGCCCCACAAGGATCCAGCAGCTTTTTAAACGAACATTTGTCAGGTATGGACACCACAAGAATTTTGTTTGCCCTTAAACAAGGCCCACGATCACTGGAAAACCATATTAGAAAGTTTTTAGCCGTCGCACACTATTCGAATTTACCGGACATTATCTTAATAGGGATTTTCTGCGATGGCATAAATCAACCGCTCAAGTCTAAGCTTAGACGCGAGGGTCCGCGTTCATCACTGGCTCATTTTATGGATTATGCTTTGTTGACTGTTGGCTCTTTGTTCACTGTGGGTTTCGCGGAGGAAGAACGTGACAGCGCATCCGTGACTGAAATGGTGGCCGCACCAGAGTGCACTCACATAATGGTGGCCACAACAACACCCCGTCATGTCATTGCTGCCAATCACTAGTCAAGTCAAGTCACAGTTGATTGTCATGAATCAAGTCAAGTCAAAGTCGATCGTCATGAGTCCCGTAACATCACAACTGATCTGCCAGAGTCTCTTCACATCACAGCCCTGCCTGTATTTGACCATGTTTCACAATAAAAGCTTGCACTTGGATACTCACGTCTCACGTCTCATCAGCTCTGTTACACTTACTAACTTACTAACTATTAATAAGCAGCAAATTAGGAATTTATTGAGGGAAAAGTTGTAGTTAATAGTGAATAAGTGTTCCCTATTCTAAGGTGTTACCATCCTTCCTTTATAGGTTTGCTCATTCATTCAGTTGATTCTTATTCACAGTAATCATGTCTATTACTGTATTAATTTTTATGTCATTTTACTGTATAGTTTTTGGAGAAAATTAATGGCAAAATCACTCCAAAAATCAAAGTGTATTCTAGCACTTGCACTATTACCCATATTCAAACACACATAAAAATAATTCCTTTAAAGGTTTGCTCATTCTTTCAATTGATTCCTCTTCACAGCGATCCTGACTATTACTGTATTAATTTTCAAGTAATTTTATTGTACAGTTTTAGAGAAAATTAATGGCAAACTCACTCGAAGCATAAAAGTGCATTTTAGTACTTGCACTATTACCTATTTTCAAACACACATAAAAATATTTCCTTTATAGGTTTGCTTGTTCTTTTAATTGATTCCTGTTCACAGTGGCCCTGACTATTACTGTATTAATTTTCAAGCCACATTACAGTATAGTTTTGGAGAAAATCGAAGGCAAATTCAACCTAGGAATCTGAGTGCAGCACCATTTCCCATTTTCAAATACTCATAAAAGTGTTTCCTTTATAGGTTTGCTCGTTCTTTTAATTGATTCCTATTCACAGTGACCCTGACTATTACTGTATTAATATTCATTTTACTGTATAGTTTCCGATAAAAATTCAAGGCAAACTCACTCCAAAAATGTTTTTGGAGTGCATTTTGCATTTTCAAACACAAAGTTTTAATTTTTTAAAAGGTATTATTATGCAAACTTTCCATGTATATTACCATATGAAACTGAAAAGTCTCGGTTTCTTACGCAACCCTCGTTCCCTGATGGAGGGAACGGAAACGTTATGTCCCCATGCCACAACCTTGAACCAATCGCTGATGCCGGGACACGTTCTTGGCTCCTCAGCGTAAAACCTTAATGAGTGGATGCATGCTGTCACCTTATTTACCCATATGCACGAGGAGTGGCTCAGCATGCAAAATTCACTAGCCGATTTTCATTGGCGTTTTTAGGGGTTTACTTGGGAGCCCCAATCATCTCTGAGAGAAGAAAGGCATCCACTATCCAGTGGACCAACCTCTGCTTGGAGACAGCCTTCCCTTTCTGCTGACCTCCATAGCACACAAGGAGCTGCTCAGAGCTTCTGAAGCTTTGAGTGCAGTCCACGTACAGTATATGCTCTTACGGGACCCAGCACGCCAAGGCTGGATCTGCCTCCTCCGGGGGCAGCGCTTGCAGGTTCACCACCTGGTCTCGGAAGGGAGTGGTGGGAACCTTGGGCATGTATCTAGGCCAGGGTCTCAGGACAACTTGAGAGTAGGCCAGCCCGAACACAAGGCACTCTTCGCTCAAAGAAAATGCTTGGAGGTCCCCGACCCTCCTGATGGAGGTGAGCGCGATCAGGAGTGCTGTTTTAATAGACAAATATTTAAGCTCAACCGATTCCAGCAGCTCAAAGGGATCCCTCTGAAGTCAAGCCAGGATGACAGAGAGATCCCAGGAGGGCACAATGGGTGACCTAGGAGGATTTAATCTTCTGGCAGCCCTCAGGAACCTAACGATCAGGTCATGTTTCCCCAGGGACCAGCCGTCCACTGCATCGTGCATCATTTTCAAAGTGGAGGGTGACAGCCTACGCCCCCACCTTTCTTGCAGAAAAGAAAGCACGACTTTAATCAGGCATCTTTGGGTGTCTTCTCAGGAGAAAAACACTAGTTCGTGACCAGACTCCACTTAAAGGCATAAGCTCACCTGGAAGAGGAAGCTCTAGCCTGTGTGATAGTGTCTACCAGATCACTTAGGTCTGCTGCATCCCATCCAGGAGCCAAACATGGAGTTTCCAAAGATCTGGATGCGGGTACCTGGGTTAGGGAATAGTACAACAGCCAGTGGGAGGACTCGTGGGAGGCAAACAGGTCTACCTGAGCTTCCCTGAATCGAATCTAGATCAGCTGGGCCACCTGGGGATGGAATCGCCATTCTACGGGGAACATGAGCTGTCATGAGAATGCGTCGTCTACACAATTGAGCTCCCCCAGAATGTGGACAGCACGCAGCGACTTGAGCTGCGTCTGACTCCAGAGGAGGAGATGACGGGTGAGTTGTGACCCTGTCGGTTAATGTACGAAATAGCCACAGTGTTGTCCGTGCAGATCAAAACATGCTTGTCCTGCAGCAGCGGCCGGTACTGCCGCAAGGCTAGAAGCACTGACAGCAACTCATGGAAGTTGATGTGCTAAAGCAGTCGAGGCCCTGTCCAGGACCCGTTGCACATAGCGCCCTAGCCCATACTGGAGGCATCCGTCGTGACAACAACATGCTGGGACACTTGTTCTAAGAGCACCCAGGTCCGTAGAAAGGAAAGTTCTGACCAGGGCTGAATGAGTGGCGACACATCGGGGCAGTGGCCACACGATGTATACCACGCTACCATGCCCATCTTGGGAATCGGGACTGTAACCAGTGCTGGAGTGGTATCATATGAATCAATCCAAGCTGCGTGACTGCGGCTGCAGATGCAATATACCCAAGGAGCCTCTGAAAGTGTTTCAGTGGTATCACCATCCTGCCTCTGAAGGAACTTCAGCACTGACTGGGCACGCTCATTGGTGAGACGTGCCGTCATACTCCCCGAGTCTAACTCCATACCGAGGAAAGAGATTCTATGCACAGGTGAGAGCTTGCTCTTTTCCCAGTTGACCCGAAGCCCCAACTGGCGGTATGGCCTCAGTCTGCTTCTTACTGCCGAGAACTGCTGGGCGAAGTCCTCGATAGTGTCGCCGAACAGGCCAGCCTTGGAGATGGGAGGGTCAAGAAAGCACACTTTGTCAACGTCTCTCATCTCGACCAGGTTGAGCCAGAAATGTTCTTCCCGAGGGACTGCACAGTGACTTTTGTCACCTGTAAGGCAAAGTCAGTCACCATGCACAGCTCCTGCATCAACTTCGGGGCAGTACTACCCTTTTAGCATTTGTTTTAGTGCCTTGGCTTGGTGGACCTGCAGGATAGCCATGGCATGCAGGGCAGAGGCAGCTTGGCCAGCAGCACTGTCAGCCTTGGCAGCCAGAGCTGTCAACAGCCTACAGGCTTTGGACGGGAGTCACAGACGATTCCTCCAATTGGCAGTGTTTTGTGGGCACAGGTGCACCGCAACCGCTCTCTCCACCTGGGGAATGTCCACGTACACCCTTGCCGCCCCGCCATCGAGGGTAGTGAGGACGGAGGAAGGAGACGAGTGGCTTTTGGCCATGAAAGGGGCTGTCCATGACTTTGTCATTTCCTCATGCACCTCCGGGAATAGAGGAACCGGGGCAGAATGCAGTTTTGAGCCGTGCTTAGACGCCTGATCCTCTGGCGGCGCACCGGATGAAATGCTGGGACCGCCAAGAGACGGTCCAGCAAAATCACCCAGGAGCCACACAGGACAAGTGCTGCAAGAGGAGTGAGAGGTCCGTGGGGACTGGCTTTCATTGTAACACTTAGATCTCCCAGAGCACTAGCTGGCGGTCCTCTGCTCGTGGCTAAGAAACCGGGACGGGTAGTGGCAGAGGGGTCTGCTCCTTTCCTTTTAAGAAAGGAGAGACGCGATCGCAGCGTTGCCATGGTCATACGCGGTCGTGGCCATCGACAGAGGACAGAAAACCAAGAGGACACGGATGGAACAGCATCTTTAAAAAGACACGAACAGTCCGTGATTTGCTCTTTTAGAGAAACTGCTCTTTTCAGTTGAATCTCCCAGGGGAATCACTGAAAGGGACACCGCTGTTCATACCATACCGCCAACCAGAACAGCTCTCTGACACACAGCAGATGAATGGCTTTGTGGAGTATATCAGCTTTCATACAACCACTCCGCTCCGAAGCAAAAATTTTAATGAGTGGATGCACGGTATCGCCTTATGTACGGGGAGTGACTCAAAATATAAATTACACTAGCCAATTCTCATTGGCATTTTCTCTTAAACTCAGAGATGATTGGGGCTCCTAAGTAAACCCCTAATGTCGTCATGACATAACTCGTAGTGACCGACAGATAGAGAACGAGGGTTACGTACGTAACAGAGATGTTTCAGTTTCATATGGTAATAAGCATGGTACGTTTGCATAATAATGCCTTTAATAATGAAAAATGTGTTTGAAAATGCAAGAATGCACTCCAAAAACAATTTTGGAGTGAGTTTGCCTTTAATTTTACTAGAAATTATACAGTAAAATGACATGAAAATTAAAACCGAAATAATCAGGGTCACTGTGAACAGGAATCATTTAAAAGAATGAACAAGCCAATAGAGATAATATTTTTATGAGTGTTTGAAAATGGGACATGGTCCAAACGCTAGAATGCACTTTGATTTCTGGAGTGAATTTGCCTTTAATTTTCACCAAAACTGTAGAGTACAATGATTTGAAAATGAATACAGTAATAGCCAGGGTTACTGTGAACAGGAATCAACTGAAAGAACGAGCAACCCTATAAATGAAACATTTTTATGAGGGTTTGAAAATGGGATATGATGTAAAAATGCTTATGCACTTAGATGCTTGCAGTGAATTTGCCATTACTTTTCTCTAAAACTATACAGTAAAAATATTTTAAAATTAATACAATAATAGTCAGGGTCACTGTTAACAGGAATCAACTGAAAGAATGAGCAATAAAGAAAAGATTTGTAAAAGAGCGTTTGAAAATGAGTAATGGTGCCTGCCCTTCCGTTCACTCTCCACCAGAGGTCACCCGTCCATCATACTGACTCTGCACTACACCCTGGACTACATTCCCCATCATCCACCGCACTAATTGCACCCACAGCTGTAACCAATGAGACACGCTTTATAAGCCCTGGACTTCCTCGTTATGATCGCTGAGTATTGTCTAGCACTTACCGCTCACCTAGTGATAGCTACTCTACGGAGCCAGTTCCCAGTTCTAGTTCTTAGTACAAAGCATAGTCTTGCCTTGCCCGTTTTCTCGTTTTTCCGGATCCTTGCCTGGTTTATCTCGTCTCATCTGTCAGCAGCCTGCCCTGGAATTATCGTCTGTTTGGATTAACCCTTGTCTTGCCGTTTCGGACTCTGTTCGTGCCTTGCCTGGATTATTGCTCACGTTTACGGATTACCTCTCTTGTCAAGCCCCTTTGAATATTGTTTGCTGTCGACCGACTCACGCCCATTTTGGATAACTCTTTGTCTTGCCTGTGTTGTACCTGTTTACCTTTGTCTGAACTTTGCTTGTTTCTTGACCACGCCTTTGTAAATAAAAGCCTTGCACATGGATCCGCACGTCTCGTCTCGTCGGCTCCGTAACAGCTAGAATGCACGTTGTTTTTGGGAGTGATTTTGCCACTAATTTTCTCCAAAACTATACAGTAAAAATATTTTAAAATTACTACAATAATAGTCAGGGTCACTGTTAACAGGAATCAATTAGAAGAATGAGCAAACCTATTAAGGAAAGTTTTTTTTACTCGTTTAAAAAAAAAAAAAAAAAAAAAAAAGTCCAACAAACAGGGCAAGAGGGTCACAAGGCAGGCAGCGAACAATCTAAAAATGAGAGAAACAGTCCAGGGTCAAACACAGTAATCCAATAGAGAAAAATGATAACGCTCAGAAATGTCAGCCGGGGCAAAACAAGATTTTGCAACGAGTGAGTGTTAAACAGAGGCTTAAGTAGTCCCATAAATGAGCATCAAGTGAACTAGAAATCAAAGTCAATCCTCGAGTGATGGAGACCTCTGGTGACGATCAGCGGGAAACACAGAGGCTGGATTCGTTACAGAGCCCCCTCCCTGCGAGCGGCTCCTGACATGAGAAGGCAACCGACGCCAGGGTGTTCTGCGAGGACGAGGGGCCGGTTTATCCGGATGGGTCCTGTGAAAGTCAGTGGTAAGTGATGGGTCAAGAATGTCCTTGGCATCGACCCAGGACCTTTCCTCTGGTCCATACCCCTCCCAGTCCACGAGATATTGCAGAATTCCTCCCCGGCGCCGAGAGTCAAGGATCTCTTGAACCTGATATGCCTCATCACCGTCGATGATGAGGGGAGGGGGACACTGGTTCTGGGCCTCGTCTAGGTCGTCCGCCCTTCTCGGAGCACCAGTGGCCTTGAGCAAAGAGACATGAAAGGAGACACAAATACATATATCTCATCAAACTTTATTACAGACTCAAGGTCCAAAAAAAAAAAAAAAAAAAAAAAAAAAAAAAAAAAAAAAAAATATAGGCCAACATATACAACCCATAACATCTACCACACACAATAAAGAGTTACAAAATACAGCAATACCAATGTCTCCACAACTCTGACTGATACCGTGTAGTACTAACCCTTATATTTGATAGACCCAAAATAATCCCATTTTTAGAAGCATTTAGCCGGCAGATAAATCTATACATAAGATTTCGTAACAGTGCTTCAAAAGTGATTACTCTTACACTCACAAACATTTCACTTGCACTATGCCATCTAGGTTTCTTTAGTAAAATTCTCATTGCATCATTATAGGCTACTTGCAGCTTCTGTAAACTAGATGTTCTATAGTTGAACCACAAATGAGCAGTATAAATTGTACAGTATGCTTTAAAAAGTGACACCTTCACCTCATCTGAACAGAAATTAAACTTATGTAAAAGTATATTCGCCTGCATATACATCATACGGCGTTGCCTTTCAATATCCTCATCGCCTGTCATGCATTCAGTGATGAAATGTCCAAGGTATTTTACTTTCGCACACACAGTGAGTGTCACGATATCACTCGGGGAGACAAGGGAATAATCCAAAACAGAGTCTTTACTGACATCCAAACAGGTAAGAACAAATACAGGCTGGGAACACAGACACAAATGACATATAATATTGGATAACATAACGAGATAATTAAACACACAACTGGAACATAATTAACTAATAATGACAGGAACAGGAACTAACCAAATGTGGGCAAACAAGAGGAAGGGAAACACAAGACAACCCTGACATCACGCCCCCCTCCGGAAAGCGCGTCCTCGTGCCACATACCATCCAATGGGGAGGGGGGGTGGGCGCTCTGGAGGCCTCCAGGAACAGGGACACAGAGACAGGACAGACAGCCTCCAGGGCGGTGCCCATTCTGGGACTCACAGAAGGGCAGGGGTTCGGGCGGCCATGGCGGGTCAGGGAGTTCAGGAGGCCATGGCGGTGCAGGGAGCTGCAGTAGCCATACTACCCCCCCAAAAAAAAAAAAAAAAAAAAAAAAAAAATACTTGGAGGTGCTTACGGGACTTAACGGAGGTCAGGGGCCCTCTCTGGGCCTAACGGGGGATCTGGAGCCTTTCCTGGGCTGAACTGGAGATCAGGAGCCCTCACTGGGCTCGACTCGGGAACAGGAGCCCTCTCTGGGCTGAACTGGGGATCAGGAGCCCTCCCTGGGCTGAACTGGATATCAGGAGCCCTCACTGGGCTCTCCTTGGCCATGACAGTAGAAGCTTCCTGCTTCAGAGGAAGCCCCACAGACATGACAAGACCGACTAGAATGGGTTGCGGAGGACTTGACAAGACTACAGGGGACATGACTTGACTTGGGACTGGGGTATGAGCCATCTTCCGAGCGAACCTTCGGGGAGCAGGCACTGGAAGGCACTCTGGCAGTCACTTACGAGGAGTGGGCACTGGAGGGCACTCTGGCGCTGGAGCTCATGACATCCCCTCGTACACCACCAGTATTCAAAGGGGTACATTTGAAGTGGATGGTGGGCTTGCGTGGGCCACGGACAGCGGCGGGCTTGAGGGAACCACGAACAACGGCCTTGACTTCGTCGCGCGCCATGAGCCGCGAACGGTGGTGGGCTGGGCAGCCGAATCAGGCTGTAGTCCATCCAGCTGACTAGGAACAGCCACAAATGGCAGCAGACTTGAGCTTGCGGCAGTGGGCTTGCCATTTTGGCGAGAGGGGAAACAAACAAAACATATACTCTTCCAAAACTGGAAACAAAACACGGGGAAGGGATCGCCGCTTACTTAGTTTTTGGGTCCAGTATTCTATCACGATATCACGAGACGAGGGAATAATCCAAAACAGAGTCTTTAATGACATCCAAACAGGTAAGAACAAATACAGGCTGGGAACACAGATGCGACAGACACAAATGACGTATAATACTGGACAGAAAACACAGGGCAAGACACACTATAAATACACAACGTAACTAGATAATTAAATGCACACAACTGGAACATAATTAACTAATAATGACAGGAACAGGAACTAACCAAATATGGGCAAACAAGAGGAAGGGAAACAAGACAATCCTGACAGTGAGACTCTTATTAGACAACTTGAAAATTTTATACTTTTATCCTCCTTAGTTCTGCAAATCATAACCACACTCTTATCGGGATTATATAAAATGTCATGTTCAAGACCATAATCAGAACACATAGTTAAAACCTGTTGAAGACCAGCACTGCTAGGACTAAATACCACAAGGTCATCTGCATACATATGATTCACTAGAATATTCTCAATCATACACCTGTTGTGTTCATGTAATTATTCTGACTATACTGATTGTGTCCAGTAGGGGGAACAATATTCGGAAAGAGCAGTCAGAACTCCTTAAGAAGAATTTTAGTGAACTCTTTGAAACACTTCAAAGACTTGAAGTTCAGTCATTCATCAGTGGACCACTCCCAGCAAGGGGAACTAACATGTTGTTTTCACGGCTGCTTGGGCTAAATACATGGCTATAAAGAACCTGCAATATAAAAGGAGTCAACTTCATCGGCAACTTTAATCTTTTCTGGGGTCATAGACAGCGGTTTAAACTGGATGGCCTCCACCCAAACAAACTTGGTGCAAGAGTGCTAAAGGACAATATCCATTTCTCCCTCCGTCATCCTTCAGTAGTGTCTGCCAATCCACTCGGCCTGAATGGCACACACACACACCTGGACAGAATATGAGTGACCACAGGACTTCATATCAGCTTCCGAGTCATCATGTGGTTGACACATCCCACAAGGACATTGATAACACAACGCAGCCAAAACAAACTCTACTCGTGGAAACTATCCCGGCTGAGCCTCGCCCACAGAGCTCATCACAAACCGATTGTGACGTACTACATCAGCTCCAAGACTCAGCACCCAAGGACGACTTTCTGGAAAACAGCAGGGAAGTCAGGTCAACATATCACAGCCACCGGAAACACCAGAGCCAGAGCCCTGCTCACCAGACACACTATCCCTCTCTCCAGCATCTCCACTTCTAAGCTTCTCACAGAAAATGGAGGAACTGGTGTATGCTGGGACCAAACTCTCCCACTCTTTCGCTGCAAGCCCCCAGATATCAACTTAAAAAAAAAAAAAAAAAAAAAACACGCTCTTTGAAGTTATTAATTATTAGTCCATCAAGGGTTCTCAAACGGCTCAGTGCAACAGACGCTTGTCCCGGACAAAATACCTTGTCAAGCGAGACGACAGCTTTGTCTACTGTGAGTCCTTGCACTTTCGTTTGTGACTTGATCTTCTTCCAATTCAATAACAGTAGAATTTGGGGAATATTTCTGTCGTTGCTTCGATCTCTGTATTTTATCAACATTTGAATTATCAAATTCTACATGAATACATGGATGGATAGTCATCACCACATTTGTTTTTTGCTTATGTGGACAACTGTGCCAAAGGCTCCATTGACAAGTCTATCAGAAACATCAATATTTTTCTTTAGCATGACTCTCGCTCCAACACCCAAGGAAACACATTTGTCCAAACATGAGTTGAAATCTTTTGCATGAAATCCAGCTTTAGCTTCTATTCTTCCAGTTTCTGGATTTCTCACAAAATCTCTAGCTCGAATAGTGATTGCCTCAGGACAAAGCTCATGGAGTTTCTGAATGTTGTATTCATCAACCTGTGCATTTGTAGGAAATATATGAATAGCATCACATTCTTCACCTGTTTCACGTTGCTTCAACATGTTAATGTCGCTTGGGCTTAGAGTTTCCTTTTTATTAACTCAGAGATGATTCAATATTTCAGCAAAAGATGCATCTTGTTGCCTGACAACTTGTGTTAGTTCGGCAATTTCAAAGTTGTTATCCCAAAGATTCACTCCTTTTGGATCCACAAACAGGGGAATTCCCTTAACAGGCGGAAGCTGGTTAAAAAAAAAAAAAAACCAACAACAAACAAAATGCAGACCAAACTGACTTTTCCAAAAATGGAGTAGTCACCAGTTTTCTTAATTTGTCTCAATCTCCCATGAACATATGACAAAAGGTGATGGTCAACCATGGACACCTCATCGATGATCAGAATCAGCAAACCTCCCATTTTTGCACGCAGTGAATTGATTTTGTCATCGCTTAGTGGCTGATAGGGCAGTTTGACATTAGCACCTATGGAAAGAGCGTTATGGACTGTGGAAGCACCAATGTGGAAGGCAGCGACTCCAGTTGATGCAGTTAAAAAAAAAAAAAAAAAAAAAAAAAAAAAAAAAAAAAAAAATTATATAAAATAATAATAATAATAATAATAATAATATCACACTTCTATCATCAAGGATGTCAGACAACCGAGATAAAATTCTGGAAGCCTCGTAGTACATTGCTTTGATTAAATGGCTTTTCCCTGTGCCTGCTCCACCACTACAGAGTAAGCATCTGTGACATACTGGATATCCATGTTACCAAGCCAGGCACGCAGTAAATGTTTATTATACTGGTTAACCCAGACATCTTTTGGACAACAGTTTTCTTTTTGGAACACTGTTTGTATGCTTTTTCAAAGGGAGCCTGATTAATGCCAATGGACTCAAAAAAATGCATCTGTTGAATCATAGGTTGTATCAGAATGTGTTAATGCCCTTTTGACTTTCTCTAAAATTGTACTTGCAGCATCTTTTCCATCACTGCTTTTCAAATCATCTCCACTGCCACCTCTTGTAATAAAGGTATGGCTAGATGGGGGTCGTGGGAAATTAAACCTGCAGACCGTCTTTCTTACGACACGTCTTTGAATGTCTGACAATGTGTTTCTGAACACCGTTGATAGTCTCAAAAGTTCAGTTTCATCCTCTCTTGGGGTCTCACAAGTGATGTAATGATCAATGAAACTGGCAACCAAAGCATCATTGTCTTCATTTAACTTTGGTGCATTTTCAGCCCAAAACAGACAATGAACGTGAGGATCATCCACGCTGTTGAAACTCTACACAATAAAAGTAATCTATCACCTTCCCGATCGGTTGAGCTGAAGACATGATTACATCGCTCAGAAAACAATGCCATCTATAATCAAACATCCTTTCTGCAGTAACTGGGTTTCATCTAATCAGTCCACATTTTTCAGACCAGTCAAGTTCATCTGCATTTAGATTTTTCCCTCCTTGTTTAAGAATGGTACTAATAATTTTAGGCCATCTGAGATCCGCAGAACTAAAGGAAGTAAAGAAAGTCGGAATGCCTAGCTCTCTTATGAGCGCAAAAAGGTCTTTGAGTAGATTGCCAATATGGTGGCATTCCACAGATTGGTCTCAAAAACTTGTATCCTTCATCAAAATTCAATATTTTAGACAACGAATCTGGGTTTGTTAGCATATCTGATGTTACTTGTGTCAACAAACTCTTGTCAGATCCTTTGCGTAAAGCAATTGAAACATTAGATACAACTTGATCAAGCTCCGACAAATACTGTGCATTGAAAGTGAAGTCTGTGCTCCGTGCAAAACGTCCATCTGCATTGAGGATTCCTGCATTCAAGTATCTTGACAATGTAATTCTTACCTCCCTCCTATCATGAAACGTTGGACCACCAGTTGGATAGAGAACAGGGAAACATTTTGCTTCATTAGACCTATCAGATAATCTAACAGGACTGTTGCTTTCAGCAGGTGCCAGATTTAATACTTCCTGGAAATGCTGATCAATTACTTCTGAACCGATGTCCACAGGTTGTAAAGATGTATCTGACAAAAGACCACTTTACTCTTTGATGTAGGTCAGGTCTTCCTTTTGCTGTTCATCAGGGTCATTTTCATCATCTATCTTTTCAACTAGATCTTGTTCCTCTTTTTCCATCAACAACATTCGCTTCAGGTTCATTCAAAGAGTTAATCCACTGCTCATTAATCTCCACATCACTGAACCACTTATTGAACCTGATCAAATATTTCAGAGCATTTCTAACATGATCAATGTGTACATACTTGTACTCATAATGCCCTTTGTAAGTTAATTTGCATTTCAGTTTGATCCTTATCTTGTCATCACATTCATTTTGTGGAAGGATGTGTGACATCTGTGGTATTTACTGGAACACAGACTATAGGTCCATGCAATCCATGTTGTTTACCATGGGGAAGGCACAGTAACTTCATAAAAGGAATGTTACGTGCAAGGAGATGTTGTTCCAATGAGTTGAGACATTTCAGCTGATTTGGAATGTCTACCAAATGCATGTTGTTGGCAACACTCTTCTGGCAGTTTTCCACAAAGGATTTTTCGATGACACGTTAGACAAATCCATAATTTGCACCCTGAGGAATAAGCAGAAGACAGGTCACACTTTTCATCACAAACATGCACATATCTAGTTGTGATACATCTTCTACCCAAAGCAGCAATTTTTTCTCCTTTGTCTTCATAGCATTTCATTTTGCATTCAGTAACCTGCTTTCTGAAAAGTAAACGGTGACAGACAGCACACAAACTCTGGACCACTATTAACTTCTTGGTGAAAATAATCAATAATAACATCAATGTCTTTCTGTTCCTTCTTTTTTGCATACATTTCACAACATTTTTGCATTTTACTCAAACTAAACTTTACATCTTTATGGTATTTCATCATAGAATACTTGGCCATTGTAACTTTATAGGCTGGATTCTGAATGTTTCTATTCTTAGAATACTCACGCACTCTTGCCTTGAAGGTCAGGTTTTGGCCATATTTTTCCCTTGAATACTCACATACTCTTGCTTGAAAGACCACATTACTCTTGTACTTCACCTGGGAATAGTGATAAACCAGTTTCTGAAACTGAACATTGCTTGCGTAATATTCTTTTGAACACTTACGACTTTTCTTTCTGAAATCAGGGTCATTACAATATATTGATTTCAGTTGCTTTTTTTTTTTTTTCTTCGTCTGTACTCACTGTCGTTGCAATATATCTCTCCTGATGCCTCTTGGTTGGAGTACATTCTGCAGCATCTCTTACCTTTCTTTTATGCAGACATGGCTTGCTGACCTCATTTGACACTGCATTTCCACACGCTCCTGCACAAACACCATCTCGATCTCTATGCTTAACACATTTCACAACTTCATAATGATTACCGTTACAGTGTTTCAAATAAATCACATTGTGTAAATACCTCTCCAGTAGGTTTGTGCGCATTCCATCGTCCATCATTAAAAGTCATTATGGTGGTTTTGAAAAGATCAGCCAAAACAAATGTCAATTTCTGTCACCCATGTGCCAGAATAAAACATTCTAGATTGTGTCAAATAATCCTATACTGAAGAATATTCACTTCTCACATACCTCTCAAATAGCAAAGTATTCATTTTCAGATATTTGACAGCTGCACGGCGAATCTTCAAGTGCTTGTCTTTGCTTCCACATATCACATGTGCCAACGATCTGAAAAAGCAGTTACCATCTGGTTTAATGGTCTTTGTCTGACACGGACCTGCAATGGGACCAAAGTTTATGACATTACGATCAGTGTTATCATTCGTCAGAAGAATGAGCTCACATAAAGCTTGTTAATCATTATGAGAGAAAAAAATAAATAAATAAATAAATAAAAAAAATTAAAAAAAAACCTCTGGAACTGAAACATCAGTGATAATTATGTCATCCGTTACAACAGTTTTAGCATGTGATTTTATAACCCGTTTTATCTGAGAGTTCATTCTGCGTTCTTTTTCTTCCCCTTTTACCCTTACTTGGCAACACGTTACAGGCTGTCTGCGTTGGACGGTTAGTGCTTCTTGTGTTTGCAACTTCATCCACAGGTACTCGATAATCAGATGTCCTTACCTCAGTCTTCACAGATTCACATACCTTGGGTGTGCGTTTTAGGACTTCACTGTAAAGAGCTTTACCAGAAGAGCAAGGAAAACTGCTGGCGCCCGTTTCTTCCAACGGATCAGAAACTTCTGCACCTGCATGAACCAAAACTCCAGTTATCTCAAATGGTGGTTCAGGTTCCCCAAATAACTGTGCTATGTCATTAATATAGTTGTACAAAGACTGTATGGTACTGTGATAAGCAATGCAGCTTGTCTCCGTTTTGATAGCATGAGAGTCAACAACTGCATACCATGACCCCTGCTTAATAACTGCAGATGTGTTGGCACAAATAGTTAAAAGGAGAGCATCAGCACTCTGTAGAGCTTGCTGAAGCGCTACATCAAGTGGCACGGCCACACCGCTTATGGCTTCATCGTACTCACTGTAATCATTGACATTAACAAAACTAGTAAGAGACTCAGTGTACTCAATGGAAAAAGCAGTATTACCCAGCACATGTCTCCTTTGTAATTCATGGACTGCAATGTAATTCCTACCCTTGACTTGCCGGTCTTTTATGTTACCCTGGTTTCTTAAAGACTCGTAAAGGTGTGTTCCTGCAACCAGGACACTGTCGAGATCTTGTGCAGTCCATGTCAGCACGTTCTTCATCTTGCTTTTCAACACCGCTGTCAGACTGATGGCTTCACACTGTCTGTTACGTGAAGCTCCAAAGCGGGCATCAGCTTGATTAAAAGAAGCTTTCAGCACTAGTTTCTGTGGAAAATCACAACCTGCTGGTAAAGCACTCAAAGCATTTTCATGTAAATTTAGAGGAAGGTTTTGTTCAGTATTCGTTGCTTGGTTCATTGCTTGGTTTACTGCGGTTTTGGAGGCTGCCACTTCGTGGTGACAACCCTGCCAGTTTTTGAAGAGGATACAGTGGAACCTCTGCTCTACTTTTTTTTTTAAGAGGGAGCTGTGCAGCCTCTACCTGTTTTATTGCAGAACGGAGTGGAACCTGCTGGTTTGGGGAACGATGGCACTTACCAGATTTTTCTGGCAAGACTGCCTGTGTTTTACGAGGAAGCGGCAACACCTCGGCTTTCTTGAATATTTTAAGAGGAAGTGCTGCAGCCTCTACCCCGATTGCTGCAATAGGCCGGGGCGGATCCTGTGGGGTGGTTTCTATACGATGCTAAAAACCACCTATTTTTGAACGAGGACATGGCATAACCTCAGCTTCGATTGTTTTAAGAGGAAGCGCTGTAGCCTCTACCTAGATTGTACCCAAAGGGCAGGATGGAACCTGCCGAGGGGTGGTTTCTACACGATGGCAAAAACTGCCTATTTTTGAACGAGGATGTGGCATAACCTCGGCTTGATTTGTTTTGAGGGGAAGTGGTGCAGCCTCTTTCCTGTTAGTTTTTGCAGGACAGGGTGGAACATGCTGGGTGGCAGTGGGATAACTGCCGGAGCAGTTGGCCATTTTTTTAACGAGGAAGCGGCATTACCTCTGCCTTGCATGTTTTAAGAGGAGGTCATGCAGCCTCTGCCATTTGTTTAAGAGGAAGCGGTGGAACCTCTGCTTGACTTGTTTTAAGAGGAAGCGGTGCAGCCTCTGTAGTTGCACGTCTCTGTGCATATAGCCTCTTAGCTATAGTGGACCTTTTCTTGGGTCGTGGCATCTGTGAACACAGAAACAGAATTACTACATATACTGACAAGACAGCAGTTTTCACTTCTTAGACAATTTAAAACATCAAAACCTGATAACACTGTAGGTATTCAAACAGTACAAATGATGAACATACTTCACATGAAAATGTCTTGTACTGACATCAACAGAAATGTAAACAAAATAAGAAATTATATGATTTAATTATAATATCTCATGTTGATATTGTATCACTAGCAATGTAAACAATATTTACGTAAGTCCTTGACAAGGCACAAGTACTGATGATTAAGTTGATTAGCATGTGCTGTTACAACCTCAATTTTACTATGAAAAGAAACAAACATTTTACTTGCCTCAACTCGCAGTCTTTTACCAGTGCACCAGCACATATGAAAAAGAAGAGTCATACGTTATGCATTTTAAGAATTTAATTTCACATTTAAACCGTATATTCAAATACATTTTTATATAATACTAAAATGATACTCAACTCAGGCTCTTATCAATTCACCAGCACACATAAAAAGAAGAAAGTATTGTCAAGTATGCATAACCAATATATTCAAATTTAACATTTCACTAATTAAAAAAATATATTATATATATATATATATATATAAAATCTATCTATCTATCTATCTATCTATCTATCTATCTATCTCTCTCTCTCTTTTCACAGAGATAAATAAAACCCATTCAATAATCTGTCAATTAACCAGTCACAATTTTCAAGAAAATTGAATGTGGACTACTAACAGTGAATTTGTTGGGTTTATGGTTTACATATTATATCTGAATCAGAAGTGATCAATTCTTGTGCATTACTTTACCAAACACACACACAAATCCCTAACATTAAATATTAAATTACTTTCAAATAAGTTCCAGAATTATATTACACATCAAACAATACACTAGCGTAATGACAAATCTGTATCTAATTAGTGTAAAGAGGAAACACTTCAAAGGAGTAGCCATTTTGACCACATGATCATTACAAACAACAAACAAAATGAACATGTTCTTAAATATTTCAGCAAAATAGCCACAATTAAAACCAAGTAGTAATAATCAATTCACAAACGGTTCTAAAACAAACTTACATGCTGTAGGAAAACAAGAAACAAGCCACCCATGCTCTCTCCCTCATATACTGCAAATTAAGATCAGGTGCTGCTTGATTAATTGGCTAGCATGCGCACTATAATATTTATTCATTTGTTTTTATTCAGCCATTATCAGCCTTTAAACTGGCAATAAAACGTTTACCAAGCCACATCGCTTCAATCCCAGTATACATTTACCCAACTATTATTAAAAGTATTTCTAAATAAATACAACAAAACATTTTCTTGCGACCTTATGTGAAGTATTATGACAAAATGCATTATGAAGAAGAATTGGACCTGTTCTTAGAGCTAATATTAGCATCATGCTTCATAAGACAATTTATGAGATCAGAACTCACTTTAAACCAGCATCGAGTGTTTGTAATAACTTCCTTTTGCGATCACATGTGGAATTTGGTCGTTTACTGTTGTTAAAATATGCTATTTATAGCCTTTTATATAGCTGCACAAATTAGCATTTCAGATGTACACATTCATCTCAAGAAAATCACATACAAACCATATCCTGTCGTAATCGTGTGTTTATTATCTTATATAATCTATAGTGGCTGTTGTCATGTTTATTTCTGCTGTGTAAAAGCCTTAACGTGTGCTCTGCTGAAACTCACGACATCCTGGCCCGACGGCCGTATTACGGGTGCGGTTTCGTCCGGACCGTGGGTCTGGCAGCTCATGTATCTGGTGGCGCCCTCTACGCACCCCTCCTGGACCCACGAGGACACTAGCGTGCATGCACGGGGAAGAGACCGGTCTCTCGAGGAGAGGCACGCTCGGCATTTAACAGCGGCGGTGATGAGGCTCCAGTGGGTTCAGGTGCGCTCCATCACACGCCGCCAGACCTGGCTGTTTCAGCGCCCCTCTTCTCTCACACACCCACTCCCGTCGGGAGACTGGGGAAGGGCGGCGATTAAGGGACGGGGTGATGCTGATAATCAGGGGGAGGCAGCTGACTCGTCACAATATATATATAGTAACATTGATAAATGATGTATATTAATAAATGTACAAAATAACTTTGCCACGCTTGAAGTTTGATCTGATGTATCTAATACTATGCTAGTTGAATAATCGTTCATTCAGGAGAAACTGGATCAAACACCGGACGAGGCTTGAGATCGTGCTCGGGAAGTGACGTCATCATTGTTTTCCGCTCCACAAATAAAAAGTGAAAGTAAATGTTCAGAGTTGATGTTTCTCCATTTAAACAGCCAGAATCGATTCTATACGGAATATCAGTGTTTCATAGGAACCTTTATCAAAGCTAAGTCATGATTTACGTGTAGCTGCTTCATAGAAAGGCGGTGGATTTTGTGAATCTGTGTAAATAAGGTGAGTTCTGATGCTCAGGTGTTTCACAGGTGACTTCTGCATTCATATTTACTCTAAAGGACGTGTATTTTTATATGTTTTAATATTTTCTTTTGTAAGCAGATGAAGGTGGTTTGATTGGTGTTTGGTGTTGTGTGTGGTTTATTTGATCATTTGTTAACACACGACTAACATTGTGTATCTGAGTGAACGCCGCGTCTCATGATCTGTTTCTCTCAGGATCCGTTCAGATGAATTATTGAGTTTGTTTGTCATTTCATTCAGAGTCAGTGCTGGAGATCAGATTCTGTTTCATCATGGATCACACACAAACATCCACAGATGAAGAGTTTTCTCCAGGATGCAGGTGCTTTCAATAAACACTGTATTAAATCACATTGAATGATGGTAGATGGGAGTCTCCACCAAGGGTTTGTGTCTTAATAAAGATTTTATTTTTAAAAAAGCCTCTGTACCGACGAAACATGCTACCTATCAGATTGTGCTACCAATAATATTTTTGCATTCTTTTAAGGTTAAGTTTAGGGTAAGGCTAGGTGTGGACTGGTAGGTTTAGGGTAGGGGTAGGTATGGACATTAAAAAAAAGCCTCAAACCACATGAATAAGATGCTGGTAGCACAATCTGATAGGTAGCATTTTTCGCTATCGATATGTGCTACCTATCTTTTTAATGGGAGGTAGCACAATCTGAGCGGGTAGCACAAATCGTCAGAACACCTCCTCATTGCAGTATTTTTGATGAACCTGAAAAGAAAGATATTATCATCATTAAGGATTAAATCTGTTTTGTTATAGTTCAGTTCATCAGAAGAGATCAGAAGCAGAGTCCAGCTGTGTGTCTATGAGGAGTGATGCGTCTATGAATCGTCCAATACAGTTTAAGAGCGGAGATACAAATACTGATCTCAGGTACTTTTTTATATAAATATTATTATGTTATTTTATATGATCAAAATAGTGTATATAGTTTTTTCTACAATATATGAGAAATTCTTCTTGTACATTGCTAATAGATTTTTTTTTTATCTTTATCTGATATTTTAATGTATACAGTGGTGTGAAAAATTGTTGGCCCCCTTCCAGATTATTTATTTTTTTGCATGTTTGTCACACTTTAATGTTTCAGATCATCAAACAACAAATTTAAATATTAATCAAATATAACACAAGTAAACACAACATGCAGTTTTTCAATGAAGGTTTTTTTTTTATGAAGGGAAAACAAAATCCAAATCCACATGGCCCTGTGTGAAAAAGTGTATGCCCCTGTGATAAAACTGTGGTTTATCACACCTGAGTTCAGTTTCTCTGGCCACACCCAGGCCTGATTACTGCCACACCTGTTCACAATCAAGAAATCACTTCAATAGGACCTGCCTGACAAAGTGAAGTAGACCAAAAGATCCTCAAAAGCTACACATCATGTTGAGATCCAAAGAAATTCAGGAACAAATGAGAAAGATCTCAATTACTTTCTATCAGTCTGGAAAAGGTTATAAAACCATTTCTAAAGCTTTGGGACTCCAGCGAACCACAGTGAGAGCCATTATCCACAAATGGCGAAAACATGGAACAGTGGTGAACCTTCCCAGGAGTGGCCGGCCAACCAAAATGACCTCAAGAGCGCAGCGACGACTCATCCAAGAGGTCACAAAAGACCCCAGAACAACATCCAAAGAACTGCAGGCCTCACTTGCCTCAGTTAAGGTCAGTGTTCATGACTCCACCATAAGAAAGAGACTGGGCAAAAATGGCCTGCATGGCAGAGTTCCAAGATGAAAACCGCTGCTGAGCAAAAAGAACATAAAGGCTCGTCTCAGTTTTGCCAGAAAACATCTTGATGATCCCCAAGACTTTTGGGAAAATACTCTGTGGACTGACGAGACAAAAGTTGAACTTTTTGGAAGGTGTGTGTCCCATTACATCTGGCGTAAAAGTAACACAGCATTTCAGAAAAAGAACATCATACCAACAGTAAAATATGGTGGTGGTAGTGTGATGGTCTGGGGCTGTTTTGCTGCTTCAGGACCTGGAAGACTTGCTGTGATAAATAGAACCATGAATTCTGCTGTCTGTTCATGACCTCAAAGTGAAGCGAACTTGGGTTCTGCAGCAGGACAATGATCCAAAACACACCAGCAAGTCCACCTCTGAATGGCTGAAGAAAAACAAAATGAAGACTTTGGAGTGGCCTAGTCAAAGTCCTGACCTGAATCCTACTGAGATGCTGTGGCATGAGTTTAAAAAGGCGGTTCATGCTCGAAAACCCTCCAATGTGGCTGAATTACAACAATTCTGCAAAGATGAGTGGGCCAAAATTCCTCCACAGCGCTGTAACAGACTCATTGCAAGTTATCGCAAACGCTTGACTGCAGTTGTTGCTGCTAAGGATGGCCCAACCAGTTATTAGGTTTAGGGGGCAAACACTTTTTCACACAGGGCCATGTGGGTTTGGATTTTGTTTTCCCTTCATAATAAAAAAACTTCATTTAAAAACTGCATGTTGTGTTTACTTGTGTTATCTTTGATTAATATTTAAATTTGTTTGATGATCTGAAGCATTAAAGTGTGACAAACATGCAAAAAAATAAAAAATCAGGAAGGGGGCCAACAATTTTTCACACCACTGTATAGTGTTACACAGAGAGACACATTTGTGAAAGCACTCAGTTCTATTTAACATCTTTTGTAAATAAATAAATAATGGTGTAAATGAAATGATCCTAAAGTGCTTTTTTTAAAGTGATTGTTTAAATAATATATGAAGATGTACTTTGTTAAATATGGTAATTCAAAGGATTCACTTTAATCTCTCTCTGTTATAGTTCAGTTCATCAGAAGAGATCAGAGTCTATGGGTTGTATAATTGATTTTAAGAGTGGAGATACAAAAACTGAACTCAGGTACATTTTTATAAAAATATAATTATAGCATGTCATTTTATATTATCAAAATAGTGTATATACATTTTTTACAATATGAGAAATTCTTCTTGTACATTGATAATAGATTTTTTTTTTTATCTTAATCTACTACTTTAACGTATATATTGTTACACAGAAAGAAGCATTTGTGAAAGCACTCAGTTCTGTATAAAATATTTTGTAATAAAATAGTGTAAATTTGTGTATGAGGAGTGATGCATCTATGGATCAGCCATTAGATTATAAGAGTGAAGATACAAAGACTGATCTCAGGTCTAATATTATCTGTAAAAGATTATTTAATTATGATACAGAATACATTAGCTTAGCTTATTTAAAAATGCAATATTTTAATTTTACAGACATGAAGTCCTCAACATGTTTAGATCAAATCTGATGAAGAAGTTTGAGCGTCTGTATGAGGGAACAGCGACGCAGAGAAACCCAACACTCCTGAATGAGATCTACACAGAGCTCTACATCACAGAGAGTGAGAGTGGAGAGATCAGTAATGAGCATGAGGTGAGACAGATTGAGACACAATCCAGGAGAGCAGCAACAGAGGACACAGCCATCAAATGCAGTGACATCTTTACACCTTTACCTGGACAAGACAAAGCCATCAGAACTGTGCTGACAAAGGGAGTCGCTGGCATTGGAAAAACAGTCTCTGTGCAGAAGTTGATCCTGGACTGGGCTGAAGGGAAAGAGAATCAGGACGTCCAGCTCATATTTCCACTGCCTTTCAGAGAAATCAACTTGATGAAGGACAAAACACTCAGTCTTTCAGATCTTCTTCATGTCTTTTTCCCTGAAACTAAAGAAATGGAAATATCCAGTGATGAATATAAAGTGTTGTTCATCTTTGATGGTCTGGATGAGTGTCGTCTGTCTCTGGATTTTCAGAGCGATGTGAGGTTGTGTAATATATCTGAATCAGCCTCAGTGGACGTGCTGCTGATGAACCTGATTGTGGGGAATCTGCTTCCCTCTGCTCTCATCTGGATCACCTCCAGACCAGCAGCAGCTGATCTCGTCCCCTCTGAGTGTGTCCATCGAGTGACAGAGGTACGAGGCTTCAATGAGCCACAGAAGGAGGAATACTTCAGGAAGAAAATCAGTGATCAGAGTCTGGCCAAAACAATCATCTCACACCTGAAGTCATCAAGGAGCCTCTACATCATGTGCCACATCCCAGTGTTCTGCTGGATCTCAGCCGCTGTTCTGGAGAAGATGTTGAGTCCAGCAGAGAGTGGAGAGATTCCCAAGACTCTCACTCAGATGTACACACGCTTCCTGATCCTTCAGACCAACATCAAACATGAGAAGGACTATGAGAAGAAGGTGACAGATGAAGACATGATCCTCAAACTGGGGAAAGTGGCTTTCCAGCAGCTTGTGAAAGGCAACCTGATCTTCTATGAGGAAGACCTGAGAGAGTGTGGCATTGATGTGACAGAAGCATCAGTGTACTCAGGATTGTGCACTCAGATCTTCAGAGAGGAGTTGGGCTTGTATCAGGGGAAAGTCTTCTGCTTTGTTCATCTGAGCATTCAGGAACATCTAGCAGCTCTATATGTGCATCTCTCCTGGACAAACCACAACAGAGATGTGCTTGACCAGAGTATGTTGTCTAAAGTGAAGGACTGGTTTCAACTCTTGTTTAAACATGTTTCATTATCTGAGCTGCATCAGAGAGCTGTGGATGAGGCTCTACTGAGTAAAATTTCATCAGAACATGTTTCATTATCTGAGCTGCATCAGAGAGCTGTGGATGAGGCTCTACTGAGTAAAAATGGACATCTGGATCTTTTCCTGCGGTTCCTTCTGGGTTTGTCAGTGGAGTCTCATCAGATTCTCCTACAACAAATAATGACACTGAAAAGAAGCAGATCTGACAGCAATGAGAAAACAGTTGAGTATATCAAGAAGAAGATCAGGACCATTGACTCTCCAGAGAAATCCATCAATCTGTTCCACTGTCTGAATGAACTGGGTGATCATTCACTAGTGGAGGAAATACAACAGTATCTGAAATCTGGAAGAATAAAGGAAACCAAACTCTCTTCATCTCAGTGGTCAGCTTTAGTTTTTGTGTTGTTGACATCAGAAGAGGAACTCAATGAGTTTCGTCTTGATAAATTTGTAAAAGGAAAGAATGAGCCTGAAAATATGGAAGTTCTTCAGAAGCTGCTGCCTGTGATTAAAGAATCCAGATCAGTTCAGTAAGTATCACTGAGAACAATCACTTCACTTTTAAAACATTAAGAAAATCGACGTTAAAAGCTCATAAATCTTCAGTGCTGCAGATGTTGTCCAGAGTTTAGTGGTCAGTATTTTGATGTGTTTCATATCAAATCAGTGATACTGTAAGATTCAGAGACAGAGAAGTGGCAGATGAATAAATTATTTGGGTTTGTCAATAATTAAAAATGGCTTTGCAAAAAAGGGGCCATGAACTGCCTCTGTTTTTATTTTGTACTGTTCTCTGAGGTCCACTTAAAATGTTAAGATTTTTACATCAAAAAACATAATTTAGCAGTAATAAGCTGTTTTCTGTCCTGTTTTTGACCCTCATCAGAAGCTCTGTTTGAATAGATGTGGAGGATTGTAGACTCAGAAGTAAACACACACTGCTGTGATTAGCTAATAGTTGTGTGTTTGACAGTCTACGTCCTTCACACGCTGCTGTGATTTAGGTCAAAAACACATAAATAACTCAATACATATCAAACGATCTGTAAGAAGAGACAAAGCAATAGTGATCACGTAATAAAAGCAGTTACTCACACTTGTGTGGTGCCACATCAGATCCAATATAGTCGACACAACATCGTCTTTTAGTTTCAATTATTTTGAAAATCCCACGTCAAATTGTGCCTTGTTTATAAACGAATCCGGTAAAATGAAGTGAACAAAAGTCAGATTTCTTATTGACGCGGTCTGGATCTTCATTAAAAATAAAGTTAATTCACTCTTTCCTAACATTGGGATCAGAAGGAAGGCAATGCAAAGACTGTTTTTTCCACAGTTTGACACTGAACAGCATCTTCTTGTCTTCAGAGCATCTTTATCGTTTGGTTTCTGCATAGATCATGTTTGCCTCTCTCTCGTAAACACTGTATGTGAATCGGTGGGCGGGGCTAAACAGACAGTGATGTTGATCTTCTTCTGCAGAGGCGGAGCTTATCCACACTATTACGTCATAGAGTAGAACATTCCACAAGCTGTAGTTTTGGCTTCAGTATAAGCTGTTTTTAGACTAATGATAAAGATTTGAGTTCTGAAACTTACAGGATGTTTTTATAGTACAATGTCCTCTTATGTCAAAAGATCAAGGGAATTTTGGTTTCTCAGTTCATGACCCCTTTAAACCACTGACAGTGTGCAACAAAGTAATCTTATTTATCTTTCTTTAATGAGGCTCATATTTTTGTTCTGTGATATTTTAGATCTCAGTCCAATGATCCATCAAACATGTTTATTTGTGTTTTGTGTTTGTACTTTCTTTTTACTAATGGATTCACTGTTAAACTGATCTGATCTGAGAGTGAAGAGTGTCTCATTGTTCTCTACAGGTTGAGTAATTGTGGCGTCACAGATGAAGGTTGTGCTGCTCTGGCTTCAGCTCTGAGATCAAACCCCTCACACCTGAGAGAACTGGATCTGTCTTGGAATAAGCTAGGAGATTTTGGTGTGAAGCGTCTCTGTGCTGGACTGGAGGATCCTCACTGTAAACTGGAAATACTGTGGTAAGATCATCTCTCTGATAGTCTCATGTCTTTGTCTTAAGTAAGATGTGTCCTTTAATGTACATTCTGACTAGACACACTAAATCTCAGCACATGACTAAAGATGAAGTTAATTTCATTCATCTTCATCACATCACATGAGCTCTTGCTCCTGTTTTTGATCCACCAAACATTTACTGGAGCTTCAGTTGCTTCTGCTAGTTTGATTAATACTCCTTCACCTGCCCATCTCTGTGTAAGAGTTTATTTTCCTCTTATTTTACACTTTTTCTGAAATCCCATGAGCTCATTGTGTTCTCGCAGATGTCATAAAGATTTAACCTGAATGTTCAGAGACTAATGTGTGATTCAGTGATTTCTGTTCAGTTTATAAACTGCCAAATATGACACAATGATGTGTTTGATCACAAGAGTTAATAAATGAGATGTAACGGGGAACACGTGGCTCCTGTGAAGCAAATGTTCTCCTGTAGGTGTTTATTAGAGGAGCAAGTGACTGTTTCTCCAGACAAATCCGTCCTTATCAAAGACTATAGAATACTCAAGACGTGTCACTCGTATAGTTTTGAATGGGGAAAAATGCAACGCTCAATATGGCTGTGCTATCGAACGAAGCCCCGCCTTCTGAGGAAAAGAGCCAATCACTAATCAGTAAAGTCAGCACATCACTGCAGCTGCGGTTAGAAGTCCCGGTTGATGGGGGTCATGCTTGTCATCAGCACCCACGATAGCACTGTATAACTGATATAGGTTTATGTTTTATTTATTTTTTTTGCCTTTTTATTCAAAATATTTCCAAACGTGTTAACTATAGGAAATATCTCGATTCTCAAATAAGTGTAAGTAAATGCGTTTTGCACCTTTACAGATTGTTATTTGATCAATAAATGGTGATGGGCAAAGTAGACTAATAGTTTAATCTATTAACTACACATAAAAACCCGAATTTTTACTTAAGTACCAGATATGGGTGTCATGCCATAAAATATTTTTAATATGACTGACTTTGTATTTAATGTGAATTTAATAACAATATTGTAAGTTACTAATTATAACACTTTAATTTTACATTGAGCAAAGAACATTTACATTATCATAGAACATTTTCATTCAGTCTAGCCTCAAAGGCACACTCCATTAAAATCACTGAAGCTGTTTACACTGTGAAATCAATATCTTAACTTACATTCGTAGGCACATCTGCACTTTGTTGTTTCCGATGAGAGAATTCGCCAGATAATTCAGTCAGTCAGCAAGTGAACAAAACACCACGTTTCAGCGATGACTCATCTGAACGTCTCTGATTGGCCATTGCATTCATAAGCTCAAAATATTCATGTGTGATGCAGCACTGTACAAACGTGTCTGTCTCTGGCTCAGCGCCAGCCAAAGCATGAAAGCAGATTTGAATTTAGCAGCTGATTCTGTGCCGCACTGAACGATCTAATCATACCAGTGTGATTGTATCAAAAAAAAAAAAAAAATTTATTTGGCCATTTTTTGTCTTTTGGAAGCTGCATTCAAAATCCACTTGGCTCAGAAATCTGAGAGGGCACGTGCCCCCTCACTTTGAATGGGCATGACGCCTCTGCTTGCATGCCCGAGAGGCGTTTCAAAGATGGCCGCCAAGTGACATGACTTGCCTTAAATGGACTTTGTCCTTATATCACTATGAAACAATATCTCACATTCAGCTTTGTGTGTCTGTTCAGTCCTGAAACACATGACAGTTTCAAACAGCACCATTGAGCATCAACATGCATAAATCTCATTCTATCAGCAGCAGTTTGTGGCAATGCTTGTATATGTCCTCTCCTGCTTTGAGACCAGAGTCAATAATCAGAATCAGAATCAGAATCAGAATGAGCTTTTATTGCCAGGTATGTTTACACATATGAGGAATTTGTTTTCGTGACAGAAGCTTCCACAGAATGACAGTGACAGAACAAAAAACAGAGCTAATAAAAAGAAGAATAAAAAAAAAAGAACAAGTAAATAATGAGTAACAATATACAAATTGACAATTGTATGTACAGGTATATTATATGCAAATTGAAATGTAGACTACGTATGTGTGTTAGATAAATAAGTGTATAAGTGTATAAATAGTGTGTGTTCCACAATTATTGTCAGGTGTTCATGAGATGGATTGCCTGAGGGAAGAAACTGTTCCTGTGTCTGGTCGTTCTGGTGCTCAGAGCTCTGTAGCGTCGACCAGACGGCAACAGTTCAAAGAGGGAGTGTGCTGGATGTGAAGGGTCCAGAGTGATTTTGCCAGCCCTTTTGCTCACTCTGGATAAGTACAGTTCTTGGAGAGTGGGGAGGGTTGTACCAATGATTCGCTCAGCAGTCCGGACCCTCTGTAGTCTTCTGAGGTCAGATTTGGTAGCTGAGCTGAACCGGACAGTTATTGAAGTGCAGAGGACGGATTCAATGATGGCAAAGTAGAACTGTTTCAGCAGCTCCTGTGGCAGGTTGAACTTCGTCAGCTGGCGAAGGAAGTACAGCCTCTGCTGGGCCTTTTTAACAATGGAGTCTATGTGAATGTCCCACTTCAGGTCCTGAGGAATCTGAATGACTCCACTGCAGTCACAGTGCTGTTCATGATGGTGAGTGGGGGGAGAGCAGGGTGGTTTCTCCTGAAGTCCACAATCATCTCCACAGTTTTGAGCGTGTTGAGCTCCAGGCTGTTGAGACTGCACCAGACAGCCAGCTCCTTAACTTCCTGTCTGTAAGCAGACTCGTCACTGTCCTGGATGAGGCCGATCAGTGTGGTGTCGTCTGCAAACTTCAGGAGCTTGACAGAGGGGTCTTTAAATGTGCAGTCGTTGGTGTACAGGGAGAAGAGCAGTGGGGAGAGAACGCAGCCCTGAGGGGCACCAGTGCTGATCGTACGGGTGCTGGATGTGTATTTTCCCGGCCTCACTAGCTGCTGCCTGTCTGTCAGGAAGTGGTGATCCACTGACAGACGGAGATGGGTACGGTGAGCTGAGTTAATTTGGGCAGGAGGAGGTTTGGAATGAACGTGTTAAAGGCCGAGCTGAAGTCCACAAACAGGATCCTCACATAAGTCTCTGGTCTGTCTAGATGTTGCAGAACATAATGCAGTCCCATGTTGACTGCATCATCCACAGACCTGTTTGCTCTGTAGGCAAACTAAAGAGGATCCAGTAAGGGTCCAGTAATGTCCTTCAGGTGGGCCAGCACCAGTTTTTCAAAAGACTTCATGTTAGATGTTAGAGCCACAGGCCTTTGGGATGGGGATGATGGTGGAGCGAGCGTTTGAAGCATGAAGGGACTTCGCACAGTTCCAGTGATCTGTTGAAGATCTGTGTGAAGATGGGGGCCAGCTGGTCAGCACAGGATTTCAGACAGACTGGTGTAACACAATCTGGGCCTGGTGCTTTCTTTCTCTTCTGCTTCCGGAAGACCTGGCGCACGTCATCTTCGCTGAACTGGAGTGCAGGTGTGGGGGAGAGGGGGGTTGCTGGAGGTATTAATGGTTGTGTGGAGAGGTGTTCGGGGTGGGTGTGGGGTGTTTTTTCAAACCTGGAATAAAACTCATTCAGATCATCTGCCAGTTGTTGATTCTCCACAGTGCTGGGGGATGGTGTCTTGTAGTTGGTGATCTCTTTCAGACCTTTCCACACTGATGCTGAGTCACTGGAAGAGAATTGAATCCGTATTTTTTCAGAATAATTCGTCTGTGCCACTCTGATCTCCTTTTCCAGTGTGTATTTGGTCTGTTTATATAAGACTTTGTCCCCCTTCCTGTAAGCATCTTCTTTGGCCTGACGGAGCTGTCTGAGTTTTGCAGTGAACCACAGTTTGTCATTGTTGTAGGTTAAATGAGTCCTGGTAGGAATGCACATATCTTCACAGAAACTGATATAAGATGTGTAGTAAAATTGTATTAAGTAAGTTAGGGTTTAGCTTTTAAAGAATCGAATCAATTTAACTGAACTGATTCAAATTTCCTATACACTTCGCCGGCTCTGTCCAGCGAATAGCTCGACTCAGTGTATTTTTACCAACTCTGTTAATTCTTGGCCACAGAATAACACGAAATTTGGTATTTAGTTAATTATGAGCTATTGTAGCGTTCTTGTTTAGGCAATGTTTGAATTCTAAGACTCACAACACAAGACAACGTTTCTTTGTAATACAATACAATTTATTGAGCTATCTCCTACGGTTACATGAGACTAAATCATCTAAACACACATACGACCACACACACACACATACACACACAAAAGTCAATGGAATTATGCAGAGTTGTGAGTTATGAAGGAAGTCTAAACTTCAGTGGTTATCAGAAAGTCAACAAAGCAGAGCTTAGTTCTATCTTTCCCATTATTAACAACTTTGCGCCGTTTTCAGCCAATAGATAAGAGATTTTGTTTTACTTGTTTAGAAGGTTGTGGCTGAGTCTCGTCCTCGTCTCGTTGAGGGAATCCCCGGGCTTAGCTGATTGGCTGGCGAACCGTTGTTTGTCTGACATCTCTTAGGGAACCCCGGCCGTGATTGGTGGGTTGCCTGGTTAGATGAGACGCGCTAAAAGTTCTTCTTTCCTTTCTCGGTTGCAGAAGTTAAAGATTTCAGAAGTCGCAAAGTTTTCTTGACGAGCTTGAAGTTTGGAATGAGGTGATGGTTTGATGCGGCGTATGAGCGCACAAGTTGAAGCAGTTTTCAAACCATGGCAAAGAGCCCTGATCCTTAGTTGAATATTAGAATTTAAGCAGGCCACGTTAGGCCCACCCCGGAGCCGGGGTAGCAATCCGCTTGTTGCAAGGAGGAGCTCAGCTTCCTAGGCTCTGTTTCTCTGCATAAATTAACGAGCTGCCCGTGTTATCACATGACCGAAAATCCTCGCAGGGTTTTGTTAATAATCTTTATAAACATTATAACGTTACGGGATTTACCTAATTTCTACATTTCATCCACACAGAGGTTAAAATGGTTAAAATACATAGGTTAAAATGGTACCGACCTTATAATGGATAGATTAAAATAGCGTATGTTTTACTAACATATCAGGCATATTTAAGGCATAACACACATAATTTGGGAATGCATTTTCATTATTTAAAAGTCCTGAATATTGTCTTTTGGAGTTTTGGCGCACTTTTGCGTGTTTTCTTTGTCTGTCTGAAAAGGCAAATTTTCAAGAATGCACCTGAGGAGGGGTCGCGAGTGTCCCGAGGTCAGAAGGTGTCCGGGAGGGGAGTTCTGGCATATGTTTAAGTCAGGCCTACAACTGTAAATCCATCGCGCGTTTGTTGATAAGTTTGTCAATTTATACATTGGCTGGTCAAGGGTCCATTTACCATCTGGATCTGGTCTCTTTCCTGCCAGAAGTTTCCTTTGTTCTGCGTTGGTGAAGTTGATTATCTTTAGCAGTTCTGATCTCTGGAGAAATAAGGATTAACAAGACAGGATTTTGGTCCAGACACTTAGGCCTCGTCTTGGATCCTTAGTTACTTTTACGACTCTCAGAGGTCAAACCAGAGATTCACTCATTCCTCTGGAATGAGTCTGTTCGTTGTACATGTGTGTCCGTTCAAGGATCTCCTACAGATGTTACAGTCTCTGTGAGCTCGTCCAGATCGGTGGCAGCAGCTTCAAAAACACTCCAATCAGTGAGAAAGAAACAGGCTTGTAAAACCCGCTCTGCTTCATTAGTCCATCTTTTAACAGTCTTTAAAACAGGTTTAACTGATTTCAGTTTGTGCCTGTAGGTCGGTATAAGATGAACCAAACAGTGATCAGAGAGTCCTAAAGCTACCCGTGGGACAGAGTGATATGCATCTTTTATTGCTGTGTAACAGTGATCCAGTATATTACTGTGGGACATGTAAGATGCTGTCTGTATTTTGGCAGTTCACGGGAGAGATTTGTTTTATTAAAGTCCCCGAGAATGATTAAAACAGAGTCCGGGTGATGTTGCTCAGTCTCTGTGATCAGATCAGCAAGTTTCTGTAAAGCTGAGCTCATGTGCACTTGCGGAGGAACGTAAACACTCATGACAATGAATGAGCAAAACTCCCGCGGCGAGTAGAAAGGTTTACAGTTTATGAAGAGCGGTTCTAGATCTGGACAACACATCTTCTTTAACATAGTTACATCTGTACACCACCTTTCATTGATGTAAAACCATGTTCCGCCGCCGCGCGATTTCCCCGTTGATTCTGCGTTGCGGTCCACTCTAAACAGCTGAAAGCTCGGCAGATGAAGCACGCTGACCGGAATGGCGTCATTCAGCCAGGTTTCTGTGAAACACAGAGAAGCAGAGTTTGAAAAATCCTTATTTATTCAGGAGAGCAGGAGGAGTTCGTCCGTTTTGTTGGGTAGAGAGCGGAGATTCGCGAGATGGATGCTAGGCAACGCCGTTCTAAATCCACGCTGTCTGAGCTTCATGAGCGCGCCGGCTCGCTTCCCCCGTCTGCTTGTCCTGAAGCGTCTGAACACCACCGCTGCTCCGCCGACTACAATGTCCAGCAAAACATCCGAATAATCGAAAACCGGTGAAATATCGGGTGGTGTGTACTGCCGAATGTCCAGCAATTCGTCTCTGGTGAAACTGATTGCAGGGATATAACTAAAGACAGGACAAACTAACAAAAACATAAAAACAACTGCGGAGCACGCCACGGAGGCTGCCATGAGCGGCGCCATCTTGGGTCGTATCACACACTACAGACATTTCAACTACAATTCACATTGTGTCATTATTCTCTACAGGTTGAGTTATTGTGGCGTCACAGATGAAGGTTGTGCTGCTCTGGCTTCAGCTCTGAGATCAAACCCCTCACACCTGAGAGAACTGAATCTGTCTGGGAATAAACTAAGAGATTCAGGATTGAAGCATCTCTGTGCTGTACTGGAGGATCCTCACTGTAAACTGGAGATACTGTGGTAAGATCATCTCTCTGATAGTCTCATGTCTTTGTCTTAAGTAAGATGTGCCCTTTTAATGTATATTTTGACTAGACACACTAAATCTCAGCACAAATGACTGAAGATGAAATTCATTTCATTCATCTTCATCACATCACATGAGCTCTTGCTCCTGTTTTTGATCCACCAAACAATTACTGGAGCGTCAGTTGCTTCTGCTAGTTTGATTAACACTACTTCACCTGCTCATCTCTGTGTAAGAGTTTATTTTCCTCTTATTTTCCACTTTTTCTGAAATCCCATGAGCTCATTGTGTTCTCACAGATGTCATACAGATTTAACCTGAATGTTCAGATATTAATGTGTGATTTAGTGATTTCTGTTCAGTTTATAAGATGCCAAACGTGACACAATGATGTGTTTGATCACAAGAGTTAATAAATAAGATGTAATGGGGAACACGTGGCTCCTGTGAAGCAAATGTCCTTTTGTAGGTGTTAATTAGAGGAGCAAGTGACTGTTTCTCCAGACAGATCCGTCCTTATATCACTATGAAACAATATCTCACATTCAGCTCTGTGTGTCTGTTCAGTCCTGAAGCACATGACAGTTTCAAACAGCACCATTGAGCATCAACATGCAGAAATCTCATTCTATCAGCAGCAGTTTGTGGCAATGCTTGCCATTATATCTCCTCTCCTGGGGTCCGTTCTTCGTACATCGCTAACTCAGTTAGCGGGATTTGATTGTTGACTATTTCGCTTGATTTTGGATCATTTGGTTCTTCGAAGCTCATCCCGGAGTTGCTGTCATAGCAACAGGTCCATCAGCTTAAACCTGATCGGGAGCGGCTTATTTCATGTAAACAGGATTAGATCGCATCTTTTTAAGCAGAATTGATACTTAAAATCTGTCCCAGCCACTGCTACTTTATTAGACGAGTACCCTACTGATCCAGGGAAGTCATTTAAAGGGGTCATATGGTGGTGCTAAAAAGAACATTCTTATGTGTATTTGGTGTAATGCAATGTGTTTACGTGGTTTAAAGTATAAAAAAAAAAAAAAAAAAAAAAAAAACGCATTATTTTCCACATATTTTACATTATTTTATCTCCTCTAAGCCCCGCCTTTCTGAAATGGGTCGATTTTTACAAAGCTCATCGGTGTGAAACAGCGAGGTGTGCTCTGATTGGCCAGCGATCCAGTGCGTTGTGATTGGCTGAATACCTCAAGCGTGTGATGGAAATGTTACGCCCCTTACCATAATATGATGCTGCGTCCCCGCGACGACACAAAAACATTAAAAGCCATTTCAAATGAGGTATTTGTTGCATCCAGTGGGGACATAATTACTGATTATAATGACTTATACTGTCTTTTTACGCGTCGTGTTGCATCGCACCACGTAAACATTACCAAGTCTGCATTTGCGATTGGAGAAACACAAACAACAAGCACTACTTACACTCGCGTTTGAATAGTAAGTAGCAGATTCTTTAAATAATAAAACTTAACGTTACTTACAGGCTGTGAGTCAGAAGCGCCAGACTGTCCTTGTAAGTTTGGAACTGCCCCACTTTAGAGTAAAAGTCTTTCTACATGTAACAGCCATGGTGTCCAGCAAGCCAGTAAACCTCACTCCCCTGATCTAGTGACTCTTAGCGCCCGTCTCCCGCGCTTAGACCGCGGTTCGAATCTCGCTCAGAGCGGGGTGAATATGACCGGTTACACACAACCGGCCTTGTACTCTCCCATGTTCAGAAAACAATCCTCCGTGAACTGAGCAGCACAAACACCAATATTTGTATTGTACTGCTCTGAGACAGTGTTGTAAATAAAGCTCAGCCACAGATTTCTTGTCATGTCCTCTTTACTCGCATCCAAACACACAGCACCTCTCCACGACATGGCGCCGGCGGAAGCAACAACATAGAGCAAGAAAGTTACGCCTTCTTTCTTTGTGTATACAATTGGGCGGTGTTATGCAAATCTTCCCACATCGTGACGTAGAGATGTGGGGGCATGTTAGAACGAGCCATTTTAGGTAGGTGTAGCTGACTCTTAACTTTAATAAAGAATATCTCTTTGGATTTGAGACTTTGGTCTTTGCAACTTTACAGATCTTCTTTATGCACCAAGAGCTTGTAACACTCCAAAGAGAAAGGAAAAATTGAAATTGCATCATATGACCCCTTTAAAATAATAATAATTAAAAAATTTATTGAAAAATAATATAGTAATATTGTGTAGTCTATAATACTATAGACATGGCCAGTTTTACTAATTGAAATATTTATTCATGATAAAATAATTACTTTCTAATTGTATTGGAGTCTTACACACATGCTATACAGTTAATCTGAATTGTGCATTAATTTGAGTGATGACAGATATTATGGGAGTGGCTTGATGGAGCACAGGAGGTGAAGATAACTTCATCTTGACCCTTAAGAAACTTTAATTAATGCTGTCACGTAACAATCTGTTCAAAGATAAAATTAAATTAATTGCTAATTACTACACTGAAATAAAAATGTAAAGCCTGTACAAATACTAGAAATGGTGAATATAAATAATTGGGAATCATGTAAAAAAATTAATAAATAAAAACAATGCACTTTTCATTTTTCTGTTATACCATTTATGTACTTTTGTTCGCTTGACTGTTTCCTTATAAAAGTCCAGAAATGTGTCAAGTTTTTCATCAGGTGTCTTTTTTGATTATATGATGTTATTACGTTGCTGTTTTGCTGCCAGTCAGTCGTTGCATTGCTGATCGTGGTTTCCGGTATCGGTACATCTGCCCTTTTCGGGGAACACGAGAACGCGCAGTAATCTTTGACAACTTAATCCAGATATTTTAATCAAATCTGCAAATTCATTTAAAGAACCAAATTAGCCAGAGATCAGTTATCACGATTACAAGATCTGGCATCTTTCAAATCATCTCAGTGTATTAAGCGAGGTACGAAGAACGGACCCCTGCTCTGAGACCAGAGTCAAAAACAAACTACAGACACGAACTACAATTCACACTGTCATTGTTCTCTACAGGTTGAGTGATTGTGGTGTCACGGATGAAGGTTGTGCTGCTCTGACTTCAGCTCTGAGATCAAACCCCTCACACCTGACAGAACTGGGTCTGTCATTGAATAAACTAGGAGAATCAGAAGTGAAGTTACTCTCTGATCTGAAAGATGATCCACATTATAAACTGGAGATAATATCCTATTGTGAGTATATTATTATTTAAATCTTAGTTTAGTAACAGGCCTCATATGTGTGTAATTGGAGAATATAATAATTCAGCTTCACTTTAGTCCCAGTACATTAAACTGTGTTTAATTCTGATGATCTATGAAATATATGATTATTTTCATCTCTTCCAGTGTCTCTGTGTGTAAATGATAAAAATAGAGTTGTTGATCATTCATTGTTATTAATCTATGATCAGTTGCTCAATCATATCTCTGGCTGTAATATGAATATACTGTGTTTTTCTGAGCTGGATCTGCTGATGTGATGTGACAGCAGTAATGTCTCATACTCATATCTGACTGTCTGTGTGTTTTATTGTAGGACTCTCAGTATTTAGACGTCAGTCCAGTTTCTTCAGGATCAGCTGATGGTGAATAAGGAGCCGCTACAGAGACGTCACAGTCACACAATCAACAGAGACTGAAGACACAGAGACACACAGCATCACACTGACATGTGTGTCGTCTTTCACTGTCTTGTTTTATAGGTAATGGCTCATGAAATTGAGTGCAGAATCATGTTGGATTCATTAGATATTGTCTACAATGTAGATCAGGGGTGTCAAACATCCGGCAAACAAAGATGTCCAATCTGGCCCCTGAGATGATTTGAACAAAAATATAAAATAATAAATAACACAAATACAAGTGTATTTGTGTTACAAACTGCTCCAAGACTTGGGTTGAAGATCCAAACACAGCTTCAATAAGGGGAATCCACAAACATAATCCAAATACCAGGCAAAAGGTCAATCCAAACAACAGAGTCCAAAACACAGGCAAACAGGGAAATCCAGGAATCCAGACACATGATCAAAATCATAACACAGGTAACCAGAGAGAGCTCAGAAATCAGTGTAACACAAACAAGATTTTTATTAAATCCTACTCCAATTTTTTGCTTGTTTTCTTTAGCAGTAGAGAAAACTGCTTTGGTTTGTTCATTTATTTAATACATTTCTTTTGGTGTTTATAGTGAATTCTGTCTGTCAAACTAAATTTCTGTTTAATTTTTAATTTGTGATTTTATATAAATTATTCATTACAATTACACCCTCTGTTTTTATTACACGGCTATGTGTAGGGTTGCCAACTGTCCCGTATTAGCTGAGACATCCCATATTTTGGGCCTAATTGATTTGTCCCGTACATGACTTCTGTTGTCCCGTTTTTTGACTACTACGCTGATCTAACCACTGACTGATACAACAGCAGCAGTACTGATCACTTGAGAATGATCACTGATGCCTGTTATCACTTACAGCCCCCCTCACACGGTATACGTTAAGTAAATCAGAAATCGTGAACACAACTGTTTGAGGAAGGCTGCAGAATCCTCTGCCGGCTCGTCGCTCCCGCCTCACAGCAAGTGGCGCTCGTGCTGACGCCAATTCCGTCCGTGTTTTCACCTCAGTAAATCAGTTTTGGTGAATACAAACAACATGATTATTTTTCATGAGTCCAACATCCCGCCGCACAAGAGACGTGATCAGTAAGGGAAGTCATCTTTCACTATTGTAATGTTGTTAAATAGAGAAAAACATTTTGTTTAAGTAACTAGCATAATTATTAACCTTAGACCTTATTCTTGAAAATCAAAATGACCAATAAAAAGGTGTCAAGCACCAGCCCATATTAAATCTATAAGCTGTATTTAATCGAAAAATACACATTTTCATGCATACTATACATATATATATAAAACTACAAAACACACACACACACACACACACACACATATATATATATATATATATATATATATATATATATATATATATATATATATATATATATATATATATACAGTGGTGTGAAAAATTGTTGGCCCCCTTCCTGATTTTTTATTTTTTTGCATGGTTGTCACTTTAATGCTTCAGATCATCAAACAAATTTAAATATTAATCAAAGATAACACAAGTAAACATAACGTGCAGTTTTTAAATGAAGTTTTTTATTATGAAGGGAAAACAAAATCCAAACCCACATGGCCCTGTGTGAAAAAGTGCTTGCCCCCTAAACCTAATAACTGGTTGGGCCACCCTTAGCAGCAACAACTGCAATCAAGCGTTTGCGATAACTTGCAATGAGTCTGTTACAGCGCTGTGGAGGAATTTTGGCCCACTCATCTTTGCAGAATTGTTGTAATTCAGCCACATTGGAGGGTTTTCAAGCATGAACCGCCTTTTTAAGGTCATGCCACAGCATCTCAATAGGATTCAGGTCAGGACTTTGACTAGGCCACTCCAAAGTCTTCATTTTGTTTTTCTTCAGCCATTCAGAGGTGGACTTGCTGGTGTGTTTTGGATCATTGTCCTGCTGCAGAACCCAAGTTCGCTTCAGCTTGAGGTCACGAACAGATGGCCGGACATTGTCCTTCAGGATTTTTTGGTAGACAGCAGAATTCATGGTTCCATTTATCACAGCAAGTCTTCCAGGTCCTGAAGCAGCAAAACAGCCCCAGACCATCACACTACCACCACCATATTTTACTGTTGGTATGATGTTCTTTTTCTGAAATGCTGTGTTACTTTTACGCCAGATGTAATGGGACACACACCTTCCAAAAAGTTCAACTTTTGTCTCGTCAGTCCACAGAGTATTTTCCCAAAAGTCTTGGGGATCATCAAGATGTTTTCTGGCAAAACTGAGACGAGCCTTTATGTTCTTTTTGCTCAGCAGCGGTTTTCGTCTTGGAACTCTGCCATGCAGGCCATTTTTGCCCAGTCTCTTTCTTATGGTGGAGTCATGAACACTGACCTTAACTGAGGCAAGTGAGGCCTGCAGTTCTTTGGATGTTGTTCTGGGGTCTTTTGTGACCTCTTGGATGAGTCGTCGCTGCGCTCTTGGGGTAATTTTGATCGGCCGCCCACTCCTGGGAAGGTTCACCACTGTTCCATGTTTTCACCATTTGTGGATAATGGCTCTCACTGTGGTTCACTGGAGTCCCAAAGCTTTAGAAATGGCAAACACTTTTTCACACAGGGCCATGTGGGTTTGGATTTTGTTTTCCCTTCATAATAAAAAACTTCATTTAAAAACTGCATGTTGTGTTTACTTGTGTTATATTTGATTAATATTTAAATTTGTTTGATGATCTGAAACAATAAAGTGTGACAAACATGCAAAAAAATAAAAAATCAGGAAGGGGGCCAACATATATATATATATATATATATATATATATATATATATATATATATATATATATATATATATATATATATATATATATTTTCGTATGCATCCCCCTCCCTGGAAGGTGATTTGTCCCGTATTTTCATTTTCTGAAGTTGGCAACCCTACCCCAGTGTGACAACATGCTCCTATTAGTGTCAAAGTGTGTAAATGATCGGTTTCTTTTTTACCAGCTGGATAACAGTGGAAACATTTAGGTATGTAGTTGTAGTTTTTGCAGTATTAAGGTTTGTGTCTGTACAGAAATTGGCTTGCAAAAATATTCATATGAGGAAGACTTGCCCCACTTATCTCTCCAGTAGTTGTCCTGTCTCAAATATGATGTTAAAATCCATTGTTTTGATCTCAGGAGAAGCAGAAGTGGTCGTTCTTGTTTCTTGAGTCGTGTTTGAATCCTCAAGAGAGTCACATGTTGTTCTTGGGTGGTCTGAGACTGAACATGTAAAAATCACACTGGGCCTCATTTACTCCAGTACTGTGTGTTTTTATGTATATTTAATGGTTTGAGGTTTTAAAGAGTTCTGATATTAAAGTGTTGCTGGCTTCATTAAGTGAGTCTATAAATCCGTTTTCCCCACAGTGTGCCTTTAAACGTCGGAGAACGCCAAGAAAACCTGTGATGAATGTGCAGTGAGTGATGTTTTTATAGTCCTGTTAAAACTCATGTCTATCCTTTCATGATTTCAATAAATAATTAGTTTAGATTAGATTATCAATAAATAGATTAGTTTAATCTGTTGTATGTAGATGATTCCCAGCAGACTGGGTGTTTTAAACAGAAACGTGGAGCCATAATAGAGAAATTCCTTTCTACAATCCAGAGTGCGTTGGTTAAAATAGACCCCCCCCCCCCCCCCCCCCCCCCCAACATAAATGCAAAACTGTGCAAAAGTCTTAGAACACTAGTATTTTCAGCAGCTAAAAATAGTTTTAAGTTTAAACTTTAATTTATTCAGAAAGTATTCATTCAGAATACTGTGTAGTCATCGCTTTGAATTTATTGGTGTTTGCTGTTCTGCCATAAGTGAAAATTGTTTAATATATTTTAATTGCTAAAATATTCTATGTTGTAGCCTTATTTATATTACTATCATTTGTTATGTTCATAAGTTCACATACGTGGGAAGTTGACATCTGGCCATGTGACAAGTTATACTGAAAATTTAACAGTTTGAGAAAATGTATTACATATTTATTTGTTATTTGCTAAATTGTATTAATATTACTGGAGTATGTTTTACAAGAAAATACTATTTCAGTCTTTTTAGTGTCTGTTACTTACAGTGTCTTTGTAATTATTTGTTAAAATTACTAATTATTGAGTGAAAATTTGAGCTTCTAAATATAGAGAGACTACATGGAATATTTAAAATATATATACTGCCATTAAAAAGTTTGGCATTAGTAAGATTTTTAATGTGTTTTTAAAGAAGTGTCTTATGCTCATCAAGGTTGCATTCATTTGATTAAAAATACCAAAAAACAATAATACTGTAAAATATTATTGCAATTTAAAATAATGGTTTTCTATTTTAATATAATTTAAAATAAAATTTATTCCTGTGATCAAAGCTGAAGTTCCATCAGCCATTAAACTGTTATTTTAAACTTTTTATTAATCAGAGAATCCTGTGATGTATCACAAAAATGTATCACAGTTTCTACAAAAATATTGTGCAGCCCAACTGTTTTCAACATTGATAATAATCAGAAATGTTTCTTGAGCAGCAAATCAGAATATTAGAATGATTTCTGAAGATCATGTGACACTGAAGACTGGAGTAATGATGCTGAAAATTCAGCTGCGCATCACAGAAATAAATTACATTTTACAATATATTTTTTAAAAAAACAGCTATTTTGAATTGTAATAATATTTCACTTTTTTTTTTTACTGTTTTTCTGACCAAATAAATGCAGCCTTGATATGCAGAAGAGACTTATTTAAAAAAAAAAAAAAAAAAAAAAAACATTTAAATTCTTACTGATCCCAAACTTTTGAACTGAAGTGTACTGTATATTATTCACAATTGAATATTTATTTTAAAAATGAATTCATCACACTGCAGCACCATTTAAAATGAACTAGTAAAGCCAAATGATTTGTTATGTGACCAGTCAGATGTAAAAACATACAGTTGCTCTTAAACATTCATATACAGTACATTTTAACATTCAGTCTTTATGGCCGCAGTAAAATGGCAGCTGCAGCTTTATACGATCAGGAATCTCTCAGGTGTTCTGTCTGTCTGGATGTCTTCAGAAACCCAGTCATTATTCCCTGTGGACACATTTTCTGTGAGGACTGCACTACAGGTTTGTGGGATCAGGATGTGTGCAGATGCCCTCAGTGCAAACAAACCTTTCCCAACAAACCTCTCATTGACTGGCAGCATGTGAAGGAGCTTTCTGAGAAACTGATGAAGATGAGACCAGAGTCTGAGGATAATGAAGATGCTGAAGCTCATGAAGTCAGCTGTGATTCCTGCACCTCCAGAAGAACCAAAGCCGTGCAATCCTGCCTCACCTGTGTCTCCTCATTCTGCAGAAATCACCTGGAGAAGCACAATGATCTCTTCGGATGGAAGAAACACCTGCTGACCGAAGCCACGGATCTTCAGAGCAAAACCTGCTCTGTCCATCAGAAACTGATGGATGTCTTCTGTCGCACTGATCAGAAGTGTGTCTGTCTGCTGTGTGCCATAAATGAACACAAGAACCACGACAGCGTCTCAGCATCTGAAGAAAGAGCAGACAGACAGGTAGATCCTCACTGATCTGATAACTGATTTATAATATTTACATTTACATTTAGTCATTTAGCAGACACTTTTATCCAAAGTGACTTACAAATGGAGGACAATAGAAGCAATCAAAATCAACAAATTATATGCAAGTGCTATGACAAGTCTCATTTAGCTTAATGCAGTACAAACAAGGTTTTTTTTTTTTTTGTAGAGATGGCTCAAAATGGCAATTTTCAGCTGAGATTCAGAGCAAGATTACAGGAGGGTAAAAATGACTTCAGAAAGATGGCAGCATCATGATGTTATTTTAACACAGAGATTGGTAGCTCTATTAGTAAAATCTGTTGACTTTAATAATCTTTGCTGCATTATATGCCAACAGTGACAGTGCAAAAATGGGGAAAAAAAACTTTTGTTTTCCCCAAAGTTTGTTTATCTGGAACTCAAGAAGCATTAAAGGGATAGTTCACCCAAAAATGAAAATTACCCCATGATTAACTCGCCCTCAAGCCATCCTAGGTGTATATGACTTTATTCTTTCAGATGAATACATTATATTGAAAAGTTCTATTGAAAAATGTCCTGGCTCTTCCAAGCTTTATAATGGCAGTGAATGGTTGTAGAGAATTTTGAAGCAAAATAAAGTGCATCCATCCATCATAAAAAGTGCTTCACACAGCTCCAGGGGGTTAATAAATGCCTTCTGAAGTGTTTGTGTAAGAAAAATATCCATTTTTAAAACTTTATAAACTGTAATCTCTAGCTTTTCCACTAACTATCACACTCGTGTTCACGAGAGAGTGGCGTTCCAGCTTGAGGGCGAGTAAATCATGGGGTCATCTTCATTTTTGGGTGAACTATCCCTTTAAATATATTTCAATGTCCTTGTAGATTTTAGTTCTTAACAAACTTTCTTTTGACGTCTTCATTTAAGGCCCTGTATGGTTAATTCCCAGAGATATGGGGATTTTCATGTGGCCACGTTGTGGCTCCTTGAGTAAATCGTTAAATTGTACCCATTTTCAGAGGTCAAAAACCAAATGTGGGTCAACTTGCATACAGATGATACTTTTTTCCTTTTAAATAAGAATGTGTGAAGAACAAATAATGTTGAAACTAGAAATGTATTGGTTGCCAGATTAACGACACCAACGGAAACGAGCGCACATGATGATGAATGATATTAAATACGCTGTGTTTTCCGCCAACTGGCAACCCGGGGTACCGAAATACAATTGGGTAAACTGGCAGTGGGGGGTTTCACAAACCATAACAAACACAGACATTCCGGACCGGAACTCACATTTTCAAAGGAGAATAACTGACTGTAACATTGTTTTTCAGATAAACAAGTATGTTAACTTAGCATGTTTCTTAAATATCTGCAAACACATTATAGTATTTTTATGCTTTAGTAGAGTCAAAATCCTACATACAGCACCTTTAAAGTCCGCGTGAACCGGAAGTTGTTGCCGACTTTATTTCGACAAGGCACTTGCTGAGGAGGCGCTCCAGGCATTCCATGCAGTTTTGACAAGTATCTGGGAAGAGGAAGATATGCCCTCGTAGCTCCGTGATGCCACAATAGTTGCCCTGTACAAGAACAAAGGCGCAAGAGCAGATTGCGGCAACTACAGAGGTATCTCTTTGCTCTCCAACGCAGGCAAGATCCTCGCCCGCATTATGCTCAATAGACTACTGATATCAGTCTATGAACAGAACCTGCCTGAGTCACAGTGTGGCTTCCGCCCAGATCGCAGCACCATCGATATGATCTTCACTGTGAGACAGGTGCAGGAGAAATGCCTAGAACAGAACATGAACCTCTATATAGTCTTTATCGATCTGACCAAAGCATTCGACACGGTCAATAGAGACGCCCTGTTGGTCATACTTAAAAAACTCGGCTGCCCAGCAAAGTTCCCCAAACTGATCCAGCTATTTCACATCAACATGACAGGAGAAGTCTTGTCAGGTGGAGAGCTATCTGATCAATTTAGCATCTCCAATGGTGTGAAGCAAGGTTGTATCCTTGCTCCGGTGCTCTTCAACCTGTTCTTCACCCAAGTGCTGTTACATGCTGTGAGAAACCTGAACCTGGGAGTGTACATCAGGTACCGTCTTGACGGCTCACTGTTTGACCTTCACCGCCTGGCCGCCAAAACAAAGACAATGGAGAGGCTCTTCACAGAAGCTCTCTTTGCAGACGACTGTGCTTTCATGGCGCATCAAGAGAACCATCTACAGACCATCGTAGATAGTTTTCCACAGCAACAAGCTGTTTGGCTTAACCATCAGCCTCAGCAAGACAGAAGTTCTATACCAGTCTGCGCCAGGGAGAGCTGCAGACCAGCCGTGCATCACCATCGATGGCACCAAGCTCTCAAATGTTACCACCTTTAAGTATCTGGGCAGCACAATCTCCAGCGATGGATCTCTGGACCAGGAGATCAATACTAGAGTCCAAAAGGCCAGTCAAGCTCTTGGAAGACTGCGCTCCAAAGTTCTACAACACAGTGGCATTCACTTCTCCACCAAGCTCAAAGTATACAGAGCAATGGTCCTCACCTCACTTCTGTACGGCTGCGAGACATGGACGCTCTACCGGAGACACATCAAACAGCTGGAGCAGTTCCACCATCGCTCCCTCCGGTCAATCATGAAGATCCGCTGGCAGAACAAAGTCACCAACCAAGAAGTCCTGGACAGAGCTGGCTCAACAAGCAATGAATCCATGATTCTGAAAATGCAGCTCCGATGGTCTGGCCACGTCGTCCACATGGACCCACAGAGGATGCCAAAGCAGGTGTTCCTTGGAGAGCTGGCCGCAGGGTCCAGACATCAAGAGCGCCCAAAGAAAAGATTCAAAGATAACCTCAAATCATATCTTAAATGGGCTGACCTGAATCCAAAGCAGTTGGAGCTTGCCGCCTCTGATAGAGCCAGTTGGCGTGCCCAAACTAATAAAGCAGCCACCGCATTTGAAGAGGACCGTCACCATCATCTTGCAGATGCAAGAGAACGCAGACACAGAGCCGCCGCTGCCCCTGCCCCAACTACTGGTGAACCTTGCCCCCTTTGCAACCGCCTCTGTGCTTCTGCCTTTGGGCTTCGAAGTCACATGAGGACCCACAGATGACTGCGCAAAGCCTCGATCGTCATTCTCGACTCCCAAGAGACTACCTGCATGCATGTATATGTTACTGAAAGTACTTTTTACAACGATTTACAACATAGCTTAGGTTAAACATCGGAAAAACAACATCAGTTTTGAGCCCAGCCCTGCCTCCAGGTCTTCTGGGGTCTTCAGGAGGTAAATCTCTTGGTGAATGGCCAGCACCTCCTCAGTGATTCAGAGGACAATGTGGTGGACAGTGGAACAAGGCATGTCCAACACTCTGGACACCTCTCTGTAGGATGCACCACTGGCAGACAGAAAAGAAACACCAGAGTCTGGATTGTGGCACCCAATCTGTGTCATCATTCACTTTTCAGAAGATCCAGCAGCACTGTCAGGACCTCCCTGCTCAGCCCAAAACCATTAAACACCTCTCCAGCGCTGGCACATTCAGCTTTATCCTGCAGTTGTAGAAGATTTTTATGGTTGAAGATATGAATTAATCAAGTATAATCAGGGTGAATCTTGCCTTTAATATATCTATTTAATCTTCCATTATGTTCTAAGGCCCCTGTGTAAAAAATGCGTACGTGATGAGCATACGTGGCTGAAAAATACAGACAGGAACAGCTGGAAGAACTTAAAGGGGCTTTCTTTGTATATACCATAACAGGTGTTGGAGCCCCTTCTCTAGGGAGGTATCAGATTGTATGTATAAATAGAACTATAGGGATGGCACACGCCTTAAAGAAAAAACTGTATAAAAGAGACAGCCCTAAAGCATTCGGGAGACTCTTCTGCAGAAGGGATCTCGGCTTTATTCTCGCCATGTAAGATAATAAAGTCTTTTCTTCTGGCACCAAACTCCAAGTCTGAGGGTGATTCTTCGAACTCGCAGCGGAAGACACTACACAGTACAGGGGTCTGCTCTGATTTAGGGAAAGAAGGAAAAGAGAAACTGTTTAGAGCTATGACAAAGTAATTGGTAGAAGAAATATTGAGATACTTTAGTAAACTACTTGTAGGAACTACTAATACCACACTGTGGAAAAAGTACTAGTCATATGTAAAACTTTAGTTATAGGGATAATTCAACCAAAAATGAAAATTCCAAACCTGGAACAACTTGAAGGTGAGTAAATGATTACAGAATTTTCATTTTTGGGTGAACTATCCTATAAGTAAAAGTATTATCTTGCATACTCTAATATACGTAAGGTATTGAGAGTAAAAGCAAAGGTATAGGCCTACAGTATTGTTCTGAAAAAGAATTCGTCAGGATGGTTTTGCATTAATATTACTGCTGCACTAATGTGTATGTTGCATTTTACTTCTGAATATGTTCAAGGTTCTTAAATTTAAAGTTGCCTACTTCGTATACTGTTGGGTTTAATCTACAACAATGCATCATGTTGTAAAAGACCATATTTTTGTAGTGTTGCTGTCCTGTGAGAAAAAAGAAAAGAAAACTTAGTACTTCATATTTGTATGAGAATACTTAACAAATATACTTCCTTGCAGTCCACCACTGATTATTTTGAAAATGAAAGCAACAACATTTTGTCAGAATATTAACAAATTGTTGCTAACTATATCAAAGGCTGCATCTGAAGGACTCGGACCGGTCATACAGAGCACTGGTCAGCTGTCACAGCTGCCGCTGAACATTGAGCTGTACAATGCCCTATTCATTTATTTATTTATTTATTTATGTTTCACAGTTTTGTTTTTATGCTTAACTGCCTAAAAAAATCTGGGTTGCAAACCTGTCTACATATGCATGGTCAAGACAATGAACTATATAAAATCGCACCTTTGTAAGATATCAGTCAGCATTTGAACTGCTGTGTGTGTGTGTGTTTTGTAGTTTTTCCATTATTCAAGTAATCTCCAAGCAATACCTGCATTTAAAGTTGTAATCCGGCAATTAAGGAAGCAGCAAACCAGTGTAACTTACCTGGCCTCGGTCTTGGCTAAGCCTGAGGTACATCACCGTCTCCTCCATTATGACATAAATCAAAAACAAAGATGATCAATTCTGGCTCCACCTGTGCTGGCAGGATGACAGCTCTCCTCTCGCACCGTTGCTATGCGACAGAAGCAGTAATCAGGAACACCTGGCGGTGATCCAGTGAAGGTCCTTCGTGCACTTCGGAGGCGTGGCCTTCAAAGTCCATGCACTCCGAAGTGTGTGCACTCAACATTGGGACACAGCTATAGAAACCTAACGGTCGGAGGGGTGTGTTTAAGGATATTCTGCCCAAACCGTCAAACTGACGTCATCAGAAAAGGAATGCCATTCCAGAGCGGAAGTAAATGTTCAGATTTTTGAAAGTGAAAGTGAAAGTCGTGACGTATTGTCAAGTATGGTGACCCATACTCGAAATTGGTGCTCTGCATTTAACCCATCCAAGTGCACACACACAGCAGTGAATAGTGAACAAACACACACACACACACACACCATGAACACACACCCGGAGCAGTGGGCTGCCATTGCTCGAGCGCCCGGGGAGCAATTAGGGGTTCGGTGCCTTGCTCAAGGGCACCTCAGTCATGGTATTGAAGGCAGAGAGAGTGCTGTTTGTTCTCAATCCCCAGCTTCAATTCCTGCCGGTGTGAGAATCGAACCGGCAACCTTCAGGTTACAAGCCCAACTCTCTAACCATTAGGCCACGACTTCCCCAATACTTCTTTTGATTAAAGATTACCAAGACAAACAATTTTTTTTCAGCGGATTAACTTGCACGGATTTATTGTTCACATCAAGACGAGCAATGTGCTCTAGCAAAGTAAATAGTCAATTTTGATTTCATGCGGACTTTAAGATTTCTTTAATACTTCTTGACTTACAGACACAGACTTCAGGAAAACACACAAAAAGTACTTTTTTCCCCATTTTGAATTATCACCATTGGCATATAATAACAAAGGTGGCTAAAGTCAACATATTTTACAAATAGAGCTACCAATCTTTGTGTAAAAATAACATCATGATGCTGCCATCTTTCTGAAGTCATTTTTACCCTCCTATAATTTGACTCTGAATCTGAAAATTGTCACGTCTTCAAAATAGTGCATTGATCAGTAAAAATTAATCCATGGCATTTAATCTTTTAGCTTTTAACATGATTTATGTTTGTCTTTCTTCGGAAAAAATATCAACAACATCAAAAATTTGAGCCAGTTGATTTGACACAGAATGACCCATGTGTCTTTGTCAGATACCGGTTAGTTCGGATTATTTGTGAGCATGCACATTTATTTCTGCAGATCTTAGAAAGTCTCAATTCATCCTTGCACACATTAAAAAGGTCATAAATCACAGCAGAAAGTCTTAAATTCACAAAGTCATCACATGAAATGTTGCATGCACTGCAAAAAGAAGTATCTTCCTCAATATTCCTATCTTGTTTTCCAGTGCAAATATCTAAACATCCTTAAATCAAATCATACATTTACTGGAGATGCGTTTGCATTGTAAAAATAAGACAAACAGTGTTGCCAATACAGCCCATAGTGTTACAGTTAGAGACCACACCCTTCAATTTATTCCTTAAATTTTCTTTAAAAAGGTCTTCATATTTACCTTCATAAAACCTGCAGAAACCCTGTATTGATAATGAGCACTTTGGACTTTTATTTCATTAAACCGAATGTATATTGTAATCCTAGTATATAAAGGTTAACAGTATGTGTGATTAGAAGTTTTAATAAGATGTTGAAATCTAAAATATATAACTCTTTTCTGTGGCCAGAGGAAGTTAATGGAAATACGTGAGAAGTTTCTGCAGAACGTCCGAGACAGAGAGAAGGATTTCAAAGAGCTAAAGCAGGCAGAAGAGTCTGTAACAGTGAGTATTGATCAGCTTGATTTCATCGCTTCTTTCATAGACATAAATAATATAATTCTCTATTATGATTCATCTGTATGTCCACTTTGTCTCATGTGTTTCTCCTTAAATTCCTTGGGAGAAATACATTTTTAATAGCTGAGAAGCTCAGATAATTTGCTCTTGGAAGAATTTGTTTGAGTTCATATTGAGATCTCTGACTTTTGATCTCAGACTTTGATATGTTGCCAAATCTGAGCACATAACCTCACGTTAGTCTGAGAAACAAAGATGTGTTTCTGTGTGTGTACCTGTGGAGCAGTGTTCAGCACAGACGGCAGTCTCTGAAAGCGAGCGGATCTTCAGTGAAGTGCTGTGCTCCGTTCAGAAAACAAGCGTCCGCGTGAAAGAACTGATCACAGAGCGACAGAGAGATGAACTCAGTCGCATCGAAGGACTTCAGGAGAAAGTCCAGCAGAAGATCTCTGACCTCAGGATGAAGGTGTCTGAGCTTGATCAGTTCTTGACCACTGAAGACCACATTCACTTTCTGCAGGTACAGCATCACACACACTTACCTTCAGAGTAACCAACAAAAACCCATTTGCAGATCAAGAGATGAAGCTATTAAAACAATAATTTCTTCAGTTTATAACAGAACAACACTTGTTCCTTGGTTCATGAGAAAACTGCTTGATCATATTTACTTTTCATTCAATGTATTTTTGAATTTAGGATATTGACAAAGTTTCCAATCAATGTGGAAGATTTTTGTTTGGAATGTATTTTCCTCGTTCTGTATTATTTGTAATCTGTAGAATTACCCAACTGACTGTGAAGAATCCACGTCTGAAGAATTTGAAGATCTTTCCAACATTTCTGAAAATCCAAAAGCATTTTTTCACAATGTGGAGCTGCTGCTTTCTAAAAAAACAAGAGCGTTTGATGCACGTCACCAAAGAGACCGAGATCAAGATCAAATCTGGAGAAGGTGAGAAGACTTTCCATTCCTATGTCTCATCTAGATTAGGTTAGGTTATTTTAGTATCAACGAGGTACTATTCTATTTTTTATTAAAATATTGAATTTGTTTTTTATTTTTCATTTTTCATTGTAAGTAATTTTTTTTTTATGTGTATAAAAATATTTATTCATTATATTTCAGCTTTAGTTATTTTAATACATGAACTAAATGAGAAAGGTTACCTTAGCAACTAGCTAAAATACATTTTTAAAATATTTTACTTTAGTTCAAGTTTTTTTTTTTCAAGTAACCAAAACATTTTTTATGGTTTTAGTTTCAGCTAATTATAATAACCCTGGTAACATCTTGATATTAAAGGATTAGTTCACTTCCAGACTAAAAATTTCCTGATAATTTACTCACCCCCATGTCATCCAAGATGTTCATATCTTTCTTTCTTCAGTCGCAAAGAAATGAAGTTTTTTGAGGAAAACATTCCAGGATTTTTCTCCATATAGTGGACTTCAATGGCGATCAATGGGTTGAAGGTTAAAATGCAGCTTCAATGCAGCTTCAAAGAGCTCTACATGATCCCAACTGAGTAATAAGGGTCTTATCCAGCGAAACAATCTATCATTTTCTTAAAAATAATTAAAATTTCTATACTTTTAATTATTTTAACTATAATTAAAATAATTAAATTATAATTATAAACTCCAAAATTATTATTAATTATTATTATTATAAGAAGAGCTTTGAAGAAGCAGTGGTCACTTCATTTGATGGAGCAGAAAGAGGTGGCCATCTGTAATCCACTCAAAATGAATACATGCTTTCATTTCTAATTGATTGTTCAGTACTGTCCTTTTTATGCATTTATATGGCTATTAACGTTAACGTGCATTTATTTTTATTCACAGAATAAGTAATAAATCTTAATTTAATCTTGACAAACTATACGTAATTAGAAAGGTCATAGTCTTGAGATTAAATTTTTGACCTCTGTTTTGTTATAAATATCTACAGTAATATTTAAAGTTTTGTCAGGAGGCATGCAAAATTAAAATTTGCAAATTTGTTTCCTTTAAATGTGTAGAAGCTTGTTTCTGCCTGAATTGCGAGATATGAATCCTGAATTGTGAGATTTGAGCACTGAATTGTGAGATAGGAATGCTGAATTGTGAGATTTGAGAACTGAATTGTGAGATATGAACGCTGACTTGCTAGATGTGAATGCTGAATTGTGAGATTTGAGCACTGAATTGTGAGATATGAACGCTGACTTGCTAGATGTGAATGCTGAAGTGTGAGATTTGAGCACTGAATTGTGAGATTTGAGCACTGAATTGCGAGATATGATTGCTGAATTGCGAGATATGAACGCTGAATTGCTAGATGTGAATGCTGAATTGCAAGATATAAATGCTGAATTGCACAATTTGAGCACTGAATTGCGAGATTTGAGCACTGAATTGCGAGATATAAACTCTGAATTGCGAGATATGAATGCTGATTTGCGAGATGTGAACGCTGAATTGCAAGATGTGAACACTGAATTGCACGATTTGAGTGCTGAATTATGAGATTTGAGCACTGAATTGCGAGATATAAACACTGAATTGCGAGATATAAACACTGAATTGCGAGATATGAATACTGATTTGTGAGATGTGAACACTGAATTGCACGATTTGAGCGCTGAATTGTGAGATTTGAGCACTGAATTGGGAGATTTGAGCGCTGAATTCCGAGATATGAACGCTATATTGCGAGATTTGAGCACTGAATTGCAAGATTTGAGTGCTGAATTGCGAGATATGAGCGCTGAATTGCAAGATTTGAGCACTGAATTGAGAGATTTGAGTGCTGAATTGCGAGATTTGAGTGCTGAATTGTGAGATGAATGCTAAATTGAAAGATTTGAGCGTTGAATTGTGAGATTTGAGCGCTGAATTGCGAGATTTGAGTGCTGAATTGTGAGATGAATGCTGAATTGCAAGATCTGAGGACTGAATCGCATGATTTGAGTGCTGAATTGAGAGATTTGAGCGCTGAATTGCAAGATTTGAGTGCTGAATTGCAAGATATGAATGCAGAATTGCAAGATTTGAGGACTGAATTGTGAGATTTGAGCGCTGAATTGCAAGATTTGAGTTCTGAATTGCAAGATGAATGCTGAATTGCAAGATTTGAGGACTGAATTGCACGATTTGAGCACTGAATTTAGAGATTTGAGCGCTGAATTGAGATGTGAGCGCTGAATTGCAAGATATGAGCGCTGAATTGCAAGATATGAATGCAGAATTGCGAGATATGAATGCTGAATTGTGAGATATGAACGCAGAACTGCAAAATATGAATGCTGAATTGCAAGATAGATATGAGTGCTGAATTGTGAGATATGAGCACTGAATTGCAAGATATAACTGCTGAATTGCAGGATTTGAGCGCTGAATTGCGAGATTTGAGTGCTGAATTGCGAGATGAATGCTGAATTGCAAGATTTGAGTGCTGAATTGAGAGATTTGAGCGCTGAATTGCGAGATTTGAGTGCTGAATTGAGAGATTTGAGCACTGAATTGAGAGATGTGAGCGCTGAATTGTGAGATATGATTGCAAAATTGCAAAATATGAACGCTGAATTGCGAGATAGATATGAGCACTGAATTGCGAGACATGAGCTGCACAAGTTCAGTCTTTTTATCAATAAAACATAATATGATTATTCTGATGTTTTTATTGAATAGAAATGTGTTTGTTTTCTCAATCAGAAGAGAAGAGCACTCCGGAGCGGAGTGATACTGATGTTGAGATCGTGTTTGAGCGAAAGCCCACAGCAGAACAAGTCGAACTAGCAGCCAGACTGATGCTTCCTCACACGTTCTTCTGTTACAGAAACGAGCCGGGATACGCAAATGATGAGGATGATGATGGTGAGAAATACGAAGGGTCTATTCAGTTGATCAAACCTACAAAAAATACTTCCGTTTATGTCATTTGTCAGGTTGATATAATCAAATTAAATTACATTTCTGACTTGCATGAAACCAGTCAGTTTAGATGTTACCATGTAAAGCACTCTATTTAGATTACTTGGGAAAAAAACATTAGTAAATACTGTCTGGGGAAGTTAAACGTTAACTAGCTGCAGCATCATGCAATTACGTTTGTTTCTCTCACTTAGATGAAGACTTTGAAGCGGCTGTCAGATCTCTGAAAGGAAAGTTGTATCCTGATGCAGTCGATGGTCATGGTAGGTTGTTCTGATTGCACTGAGATTAATGAATTATTTGTTTTTATTGAGATTGGTTTAAAGACAGTGAGAGAAATAGCGTGCTCCAGTTTGCCTTAATACTGCTAATAATGCTGTTATGGTTATCTTTATCTTTATGTTTATTTTTATAGATGCTGGAGCTGCAACAGAGACACAAAATCATGATGAGGAAGAGATTAGTGATGATGATGAAGCAGTTAACCATGTAGATATCTAATCACTTCCCTGCTAGAAGCAGCCTTTTATATTTGCCTGTGTAAAAGTGCATTGAAATTTCACTTAATTTCACCCAAAAAAAACAAATTCATACTGTAAAAAATATAATATAGTAAATATGCATCAACTATAAAATATTTATTTTCTATGTTACATCATTGCATTTTTTTTATACTCACTATAGTATTGTACTGTTAGATGTATTAAGTTTTTAACATGTATTTTTTAATATTTTCAGTTTATTTATTTCAATCATAATTATTTATTTTAATGAAATGTTTTATTTAATTATTTATTATTTATTTAGAATTGTATTTTAATCATTTTTTTTATTTTTTGCAAATATATAAATGTATTATCTTTCATTATAATCTTCAAATCAGATTAGATTGATTTTAATCATTGTTTATTTTAATTAAATTTATTCATTTATTTTACTTCATTAATTTGATCTTATTTTTTAGTATTATTTATTCTTTTAGACTGTTTCTCAAAACTTTTCCACAGATCCCTTATCACTCTTTGAACTAACCTTGAAACTCTTATCAAACCAACATTTAGTTTTTCTTAATTTTTCCTCTGATATTTTCATCATGTCATTGTTTCTGTTAAGGTGGAACTTCCATCGGTTGAGGAGAGTGAAGAGGAGATTTTGTTCAACGAATGAACCAAACTTTTCCTCTGGGACTGTGATATTAAGTGGAAATCCTGTGGTGCAGGAGACATTAAGATGCTTTTCCATCCTGTGAAGAAGCGCTACCGTGTGTTTATCTGTCAAGAGAGGGATAAAAAGGTGCTTGTCAACCACTTCATCACAAGAACCACTCAAACTAAACCTCTGAGCACCAACACAAACGCACTGACCTGGACGGCTGAAGACTACTCAGGTAGAAACTGCAAAACCTCCACAGTTTTACATCTTGTTTGCCAGTTAATTTACTCATTTTGTGCTCATAATTCCCACAGATGGAGATGCTGTAGTTCAGCAGTTTGCTGCCAAGTTTAAGACTCCAGATCTGGCTGATTCCTTCACAAACACCTTAACAGACTGTCAGTGTCGCATGTCAGAGTTCATGCAGCGATCAGAAAAGTAAAGCTGTTCCTGTCTAATAACTGTTTCTGTTCCTGTCTAATAACTGTCACGCTGACAACTGAAAACCTTAATATTAATGTTAGAACAATATCACTGTGCAGGATAGAAGCTTTGACATTATAAAGTCATAAAAACAACTTATATTTGTATGTATTTTTCATTGTTTGCATTAATAATAATGTATGCACTACTATCTGCAAAAACAAAAACAAAAAAACTTAGAAATACTTTGTTTTTTTTGTTGTTATTTTTGTTCTGTATGTATAAAGTTTTCTTTTTTGGTTTTTCAATAGAATATGAGACTGGAAAAAAGTGATGTAAATGAATAAATATTTTTATAAACGGTATTTTTTTTTGGATTTCATACAGTATATATATACTGTATATATATATATATATATATATATATATATGTGTGTGTGTGTGTGTGTGTATGTGTGTGTGACCCTGGACCACAAAACCAGTCTTACGTCAAATGGTATATTTGTAGCAATAGCCAACAATGCATAAATTATTATTACAATTTTTATGCCAAAAATCATTAGGATATTAAGATCGTGTTCCATGAAGATATTTTGTAAATTTCCTACTGTAAATATATCAAAACTTAATTTTTTATTAGTAATATAACAAATCCTAACAAACCATACATCAATGGAAAGATTATTTATTCATTTCAGATGATGTATGAATCTCAATTTTAAAAAAAAATGTGGTCCAGGGTCTCACATGCACACATGCACACACACGTATACATACATACAGTATGTGTGTATGTATATATATATATATATATATATATATATATATATATATATACACACACTGTACATAAACTTCAAACTTATCTCTTGTTTTTAACTTTCAGAAAACATTCAAAGTCAGTTATGGACAAAAATGCACAAAAAATGTTTGTAGGTGAAAAGGAGGAACTAATGTTTGATTGTATTCCTCAGTCCTGTCCTGCAGGTTTTCATCAGTGACTCTGGTATGAAGGAATAGTTGTGGTTGATGTTTTTATTACTGAATTCCAAAAACATTTCAATGGAGACATTTAAAAAACACCATAAATCCAAATAAGGGGGCACCAGCTACATTTATATTCAAATTAAAGGCCATGACAAACATATAGTAACTTTATTTACTATATGCTTGTTTCACAGGAAGGAATTGTTGCTCTTCTCTGGAGGTTTATTTACAATCAGCTGCACGACAATGAGTCCATCTACTGGAAACACATGATACTGCAGCAGGGAACCTTCTCACAACTTTCACTAATGATTTTAATAGTTATAAATAATAGGACAAAATATTCTTAAAATAATGTTTATGGAACGTTCTTATAACTTTATTAATATTTGATATACATTCTCATAACGTTGAGAGAAAATGTTCTTAGATCAGCATTCTCAATATGTCTTTATAATGTTATTTGTACTTAATGAACGTTCTAAGAAACGTTTTTGTAACCTTTAAATGGCGTTATAATCATGACAAGAAAACTGGACATTTTAATGTTCTTTAACATTCTTAGAATATTAAAACTAAACGTTAAATAACATTATATACTGGGTATATTTAGTAGAATGTTGTAAGAAACGTTTTTGTAACCTATATAAATATCCTAATGTTGTAATGTTATGTTTCAGTTTTGTCTGTATGGAATATTTTTAGAAGCATTTTCTTGAAATAACGTGCATAACCAAACGCTTTTGTTTCGTACAAGAACTTCATTTCGCGTTGGATATTCGGCAAATATTCGCAAAATAAATTTGTTTCCAAACCGTATTATAGAGATCGACAGTCCACATAGAGAGTGGTGCATAAAAATGAAAGAGAAACAGAGTTCTAAAACAAGCCACTCCTGTAGCGGAGGCACTCTATGGAGTCAAAACAATGCCAGAAACTGAAACGCGCAGAAACGTGAAGCGCGAAGGGAAAACGGTATTGCAAGCTCACACTTGACTGAAACACTAAATAAAAGTAGCGTTGCAAAGAAATTAGTAGCTGTGGCCATGGAAAATATGTGTAGCAAAATCATTGCTTTTGCTCTGTTCCATTTATATTTTTTGCAGTTCTTTATTTTTTGTTTGCCAAAATTCTTTTTTTTTCCCCCTCGCAATACTTCATTTTCCTTTGCAATTCTTTATTTTTGTTTGCAAAAAGCACATTTATTTTTTCTCAATACCTTAATTTTCGTTTGCAATTTTATTCTTTTGCTATACTTCAATTATTTTGCAAGTGCATGTGGCATTGGTTTGACTCCATAGAGTCACCGTTTCCAAACAAACGAAACTTACGCGTCAAAGTTTCGTTTGCAGCTGTTCTGTCAGAGGGGGAAGACTTCGACAGAACACAGGTGTTCCAACAAAATATGGCGGATGATCGCGATGATCTCAGGTGCTGCGTCTGTCTGGATTTCTTTAAAAATCCAGCGGTTATTCCCTGTGGGCACATTTTCTGTAAGGACTGCATTACAGGTTTGTGGGATAAAGATGTGCGCAGATGCCCTCAGTGCAAACAAACCTTTCCCAAAATACCTGTTGTCACTGACTGGCTGCAGATGAAGGAGCTTTCTGAGAAACTGATGAAGATGAGACCAAAGGCTGAGGATGATGAAGATGCTGAAGCTCATGAAGTCAGCTGTGATTCCTGCACCTCCAGAAGAACCAAAGCCGTGCAATCCTGCCTCACCTGTGTCTCCTCATTCTGCAGAAATCACCTGGAGAAGCACAATGAGCTTCATGGATGGAAGAAACACCTGCTGACCGAAGCCACGGATCTTCAGAGCAAAACCTGCTCTGTCCATCAGAAACTGATGGATGTCTTCTGTCGCACTGATCAGAAGTGTGTCTGTCTGCTGTGTGCCATAAATGAACACAAGAACCACGACAGCGTCTCAGCATCTGAAGAGAGAGCAGACAGACAGGTAGATCCTCACTGATCTGATAACTGACAATCCAACCCGATCTCATGAAAGCGCGTATCAATAGCAGAGTTTATGTTTGAGTTGATGTACTGTTTATACTCAGACATTGACTGTGGTGTGCATATGATACGCAGTGAGTAGAATTAGGGTTGTTGTGGGGTAGATGCGTATTATATGCACGCCAAAGTCCACTTTAGCGTATCAGTACCACGATTTTCTGTTTTTATTTGGCATACTATTTACATTATATACACATTTTCACGAGACCAGACTGGACAATCTACCCAGCTAAAAAAAACAAAATGTTAAGAACGTCACGAAACCTTTATTTTCTCAGAACGTTCAAAATGTGCAGTTTTTTTTTTTTTTTGTAAACGTATTTTTCTTGATTTTGTGAACGTTAGAAAAACATTAAGTGACTGTTCAGTTTTATAAATTTGCAAACATTATGGGAACGTTAGCCTACTTAATGTTCTCTGAACATTCTGAAATATTAGTAACTTTTAAAGAACATGAGATGAAAGCTGGACTAAAATGTTTCAGAAAAACGTTCCATGAACAATGTATAAATAATGTTTTTGTGCTAACGTTTTCTTAACATAAAAAGTATTTTAAATGTACTGTAAACCATGTAGTAACTTTTGAAAAATATTAGATGAATGTCTAAATAAATAATAATAATGTTGACGTCGCTTGAACAATGTTTAAATGATGTTTTTGTGCTCAAGGTTTGAGAAAATTATTAAAGACTGGGCAACTTATTAACTTTACTGGAACAATTTTTAACTTTGAGAGAACCTTTCCAGAATGTTCTGAGAATGTTCAATGTTAAAGGGATAGTTCACCCAAAAATGAAAATTCTGTCATATATGTATTCAGGTTCTATTTGCTATTTTCTGTTGCCAGACGAAGTTAATGGAAACACGTGAGAAGTTTCTGCAGGACATTCAGGACCGAGAGAAGGATTTCAAAGAGCTAAAGCAGGCAGAAGAGTCTGTCTCTGTGAGTACTGATTGCATTCATCTCCTCAGGAGACATCTTTTTCTGAAGAAACATCTGAGAAGCATTTGTTAGTCTATGAGAAACAGCGATGTGTTAATTGAAGAGTGTGGTTTGTGGTTGTTCTTGCTGTGGAGCAGTGTTCAGCGCAGACAGCAGTCTCTGAAAGCGAGCGGATCTTCAGTGAAGTGCTGTGCTCCGTTCAGAAAACAAGCGTCCGCGTGAAAGAACTGATCACAGAGCGACAGAGAGATGAACTCAGTCGCATCGAAGGACTTCAGGAGAAAGTCCAGCAGAAGATCTCTGACCTCAGGATGAAGGTGTCTGAGCTCGATCAGTTCTTGACCACTGAAGACCACATTCACTTTCTGCAGGTACAGCATCACACACACTCACCTGATGATGATCACAGATGACTGTTCATTAGTTTTGAAGAACAATTTATTGATGAGGAAACCACTTGATTATATTTATGTTTCGGCATTTAGGCTTTTAAATATAATATTTATTTTCTTCATTGTACATTATTTGTATTCTGTGTGTAGAATTACCCAGAATGCATGTCTGAAGAATTCGAAGATCTTTCCAACATTTCTGAAAATCCAAAAGCCTTTTTTTGCAACGTGGAGCTGCTGCTTTCTAAAATGCAAGAGCGTTTGCTGGATGTCACCAACGAGACCGAGATCAAGATCAAATCTGGAGAAGGTGAGAAGACTTTATTAAACTTTCTATTCCCATATCTCATCTACATAAGACTAGGTTTGGTACTTAATATACTGTATACTTGTATACGGGGAAGTCGTGGCCTGATGGTTAGGGAGTCGGGCTTGTAACCTGAAGGTTGCCGGTTCGATTCTCGCACCGGCAGGAATTGAAGGTGGGGATTGTGAGCAAACAGCACTCTCTTTGCCTTCGATACCATGACTGAGGTGCCCTTGAGCAAGGCACCGAACCCCCAATTGCTCCCCGGGCGCTGGAGCAATGGCTGCCCACTGCTCCGGGTGTGTGTTCACGGTGTGTGTGTGCGTTTGTTCACTATTCACTGCTGTGTGTGTGCACTTGGATGGGTTAAATGCAGAGCACCAATTTCGAGTATGGGTCACCATACTTGACAATACGTCACGACTTTCACTTTCACTTTATATAACTTATATTAGGAGTGGGAATCACCAGAGGCCCCACAATTTGATGTTATCATGCTACTTCATCCACAATATTACTGCAATTTTAAGCATTTTGCAATAGATTGAGTATTGCAATAACACATTGGGATACATTACAATGTCTATTACATTACAATTTTCAACCGCAAAATATTTGATGTTTAAAAATTCGATAGTTGAAGGGTGAGTTGAATAATGTCACCTCATACCCAGTTTTTGAAAATGCTTATTATTGTATTCAGTGTGAACCTGTGCTGATTGTTTACGGTTTAACAAAAGTTACTCCCATTATTAACATTATTAACACTATGATTTGCTTTCTTCCTCAGTTGTGCCTCCTAAAGCCGATGCACCAGTCTCATTACCGTTTACAGGTTTTGCCAAAAAAGATGGGCAGTGGGCATGTGAAGTCTGCCTGGTGAGAAATGAAGGCACGTCTAACCATTGTGTCTCCTGCCTGACGTCAAACCCAAATATAAAAAGCAAATATGCACCTGCATCTGCATTTAATTTTGGTTTTGGTAGTCTTCCCAACCAACCTGCTACAATAGGATTTGAAGGCCCTCTAAATGGAGGGTTTAATCTGAGTAAAGATAAAGCATCTTTGATCTTCGGTGCTCCTCCTGCTCGCGCCTCCGGTGGATTCACGTTTGGTGGCAAGCCTTAATCTGTTCTCAAATATGAACTCACTGTCTGTGTCTGTAATCTCCTCTGATAACATGAAGGTGTTGTTTGCTCTCACCTGTGATTGTGAAGCTGCCTGCTTTCAGCTGACAGTCAGAAACAGAGCTGACTGTGTGAGTAAGTGTTGTGTAATAAGGTACAGCAGGGGTTTATTGCTCAGTGTTATAGGAAATATAATTGTTGCTTTGTGAACTCAGAGAATAAACTTTGAAGACAATGAAGTCATCTCCTGTGTTTCATTCTCTTCCCACGATCACGTCAGAGACTCTGGCAAATGTGAACAATTTTAATCAGATTTATTTATTTATTTATTTATTTTTTAATCCATTTTGCTTATTCAATTATTATATATTTAAAAACATAAATTTTTATCTATTTTATTCAAATTTATTTATACATTTACAAATCTTTAAATATTTTATTTACTTATTAACTGTATTTATTTATTTATTTATTTATTTATTTACAAATCATATTTATAAATATACCCAGTTATTGTTTATTTTAATTTTAAATTTAATTAATTTTATTTTTATTATTTCTTTATTTTTACAGTTTTTTCCCCTAACCCTAAACCTAAGCAATGTGGAAGATAGAAGCGGATATTAATTTCAGAACAATGATATTACTATGCAGAATAAAATCTAGGTTTGAGGATGAGGATGATGTTTCACAATCTTGTGGTGACTTTTATTTTGACGCGCGAGTGCAGCGCGTTCACTTCCGGTGGCTGCGGCGGGTGTTTACGTTACTAGAGAAGAGCGGCGGCTGTTTTGAAAGAAGATGAATAACGAATCTGACTCTGATCTCGACGAAAGAATAGAAATATTGAAACAGAAATATCTACAGAGGAGCAACCCGGTGAGTTTACTCGCGCTGTGTGTTTATCGGAATGACTGCTGTTTACAATCATTAAACGAGCGTTTCATTCTGAGGCAATCTTTGTGTTCTTATAGCTAGATTTCAGTTTGAGTTATGAAACAATATATAATTCTTTGATTTTGTCGTCATATTCGAGTTTTCCAGAGGGGGTTTTGGATTTGTTTTCATCACACATAAATCAGAAAATACTGTCATCAGACGGAAAACAAAGACATTTTCATCCTGTTTTTAGGAGTAAAGTATTGTATAAATCAGTGTGAATGATATCTGAACAATCCTTCAGAATACAGAGAGGAATAAAACTGTAGAGTTCAGTGTTTGTAAGAGAAAAAACTCTTTAAGGCGAGACACTGCAGGTGAATAGAGTAAAAATAACTAATAGTTACTAATAACTATAGTTATAGTAATATATTACATTGATAATTGCAAACATTTTTTTGTATTACAAGTGTTCTAAAATGTTAGGTTTAAATATGCAAATGAGTTATTATTTAATGACATATGCGCTAATTTGCATACAGATCTGAACACTGGATGAAGTCAGTTTCAAAATTAAATTTTTTTGGACATATTAGAGTCTCATTTTTTTTACATTTTTGTCACTCCATAATTCAGGAAAACAATATATTTTCACAATTTTTTGGGGAGTAAAATGTATATAATCAAGCAAATTCCATATGAACAAATCCCTCAGTAAAAACCTTCAGCGTATAGACTATAGGAATAAAAATGTAAAGTTTGGTGTGTAATAGTGCTTCTGAAGTAGAGATTTATGGCTCAGTGCAGGAGAAAAAACTCATTTTGAGAAAACCGCCTTTAAAAATATGAATTATAATTGAAATCTATTGACGCAAATAGATAAAGTGCTATAAAAGAAACTCTTAACAGTGTCTTTAGGATGTTTTCTTTCCACTAGTCTGAAAAAAAGGTGCACTATGAAAAACCAAAAGTCCAAAATCTCAAACTGGACAGGTGCATGAAAACAGTGTTTTTGCCTGCAGTGTCTGCCCTTAAAGATTGAAATCTACAGAAACAAACCGATCAGGTGCTGTAAAACAAACACTTATGTATGTATTCTGGATGTTTTCTTTCCTCTGAAAGTCTGCAAGAAAAGCTGAATTGATCAGTGAACGAGTGTATCTTTGAGCCACAGGTTTTGTGTGTAGTGTCTAAGCTGAAATGCGGTGTCTCCGCAGGTTCCAGACGCGTCGGCTGATGATGGAGGAGCAGGTGAGTGTAATAATAGACGTTCTCTCAGATCTGACCCGTCCAGTCCCTCAGCAGTGACGTGTTTGATGTGTGATCCTGCAGGACTCACCAGAGACTATCACACGGCCCTCAGAGACTTCTACAGGACGCTTTCTGACCCGCCACGAAGGTATCATCTGCTGGAATTATTATTATTATTATTATTGCGGTGAATTGACAGCTGTCTCACTATGTTCCAGCAGACCGGACAGCGCTGAAGACGAGCTGAGTGATGAAGATGATTCTCTTGATGAGATGAATGTGTTCTGCACAGAGACAGGTATCAGACTCAGATCAGACGGAGCTCACAGAGTCGTCTCACACTCATTCATGCTCGTTTATGCCTCTCCAGACGTGACTTTACCGTCCGATCTGGTCCGGTCGTCGAGTGTTGTGGATCAGAGCAGCGGCGCAGCAGCAGTGCATGTGTATCAGGAGATGCTGCACATTTATGAGAAGCTGCAGGTCAGATATTCCTCTCTGTGTGAAATGATGTGTGTGTCAATCAGGGTTATTATAGTTAACTAAAAAAAAACATTTTCAAACTAAATTTCAAAAAAGATTCAAAGCGTTTATTGTCTTGTGCACAGTGAGGAAAACAAGTTTCCCTGTACAATTAAATTCTTTCTTTGCTGTCCACAGTGAATGCCAAGACAAGTGCAAACTATGAAAAAATACACACCTCAGTTTAGGTCCCCACCGTGACACGAGTCCCCATGAGTCTGTGTGTATTCAGGTTTAAGTCCCCACCAGGATATACAGTGGGGAAAATAATTATTTGATCCCCTGCTGATTTTGTAAGTTTGCCCACTTAAAAAAAAGAAGGGTTTATCATTTTCATGGTAGGTTTATTTTAACTGATAGAGAAAAAAATCCAGAAAAAAGCAGCATACAAATGTTAAAAAAAGATTTACATTTTAGTAAATCAAATAAGTATTTGACCCCTTCGCAAAACATGACTTAGTACTTGGTGGCAAAACCCTTGCTGGCAATCACAGAGGTCAGACGTTTCTTGTAGTTGGTCACCAGGTTTGCACACATCTCAGGAGGGATTTTGTCCCGCTCCTCTTTGCAGATCCTTAAGGTTTGGAGGCTGACGTTTGTACAAGCTAGAAAGGGAAGGAATAAATAAAGAGAAAGCCAAAGATTTATTTATTTATTTTTTTAAATAATTTAAGATGAAGTCAAGTAGTGTCAAAAGAGATGAGTTTTCAGTTGTTGCTTGAAGATTGTCAGGGATCCAGCACTCCGGATAGGGGTGGGAAGATCATTCCAGCAGCCAGGAATGGTGAATGAGAATGTTCTGGAGAGTGATTTTGAGCCTCTCTGTGATGGTATCACGAGGCGTCGCTCACTAGCGGATCTCAGACTTCTGGAGGGGGTGTAGATTCGTAATAGTGAGTGGAAGTAGGCGGGTGCTGAGCCTGTGGTTGTTCTATATGCAAGCATCAGTGTCTTGAACTTGATGCGAGCTGCGACTGGTAGCCAGTGCAAGGAGATAAAGAGAGGTGTAACATGGGCTCTTTTGGGCTCATTGAAGACCAGACGTGCCGCTGCATTCTGAATCATTTGTAGAGGTTTGATTGTGTTTGATGGAAGTCCAGCCAGAAGAGCATTGCAGTAGTCCAGCCTAGAAATGACAAGGGCCTGGACAAGAAGTTGTGCACCATGCTCTGTCAGAAAGGGCCTGATCTTTCTGATGTTGTGTAGTGCAAACCTGCAAGATCGAGCGGTCTTTGCAATGTGCTCTTTGAAAGTCATCAAAGATTACACCAAGATTTCTGACCGAAGTTGATGGGGCAATTGTTGATGAACCTAACTGAATCGTGAAGTCATGCTGTAGAGCTGGAGTAGCAGGGAAGACAAGAAGCTCAGTCTTTGCCAGGTTGAGCTGTAGGTGATGATCTTTCATCCATGCCGAGATGTCCGCCAGGCAGCCTGAGATCCGTGCAGATCTTCTGGTTGAAAAGAGAGATAGAGCGGTGTCTCATCAGTGTAGCAATGGTTTGTTGTCTTGGCCGTGTGTTTTGGGTCATTGTTATGCTGGAATACCCATCCACAACCCATTTTCAATGCCCTGGCTGGCTTCAATGCCCTGGCCCTGACGGTACATGGGCCCCGTCCATCGTCCCTTTGATGCGGTGCAGTTGTCCTGTCCCCTTAGCAGAAAAATACCCCCAAAGCATAATGTTTCCACCTCCATGTTTGATGGTGGGGATGGTGTTCTTGGGGTCATAGGCAAAAACACGGCGAGTTGAGTTGATGCCATAGAGCTGGATTTTGGTCTCATCTGACCGCAACACTTTCACCCAGTTCTCCTCTGAAGCATTGGCAAACTTCAGACGGGCTGTACATGTGCTTTCTTGAGCAGAGGGATTTCAGTCCTTCACGGTGTAGTGTGTTACCAATGGTTTTCTTGGTGACTATGGTCCCAGCTGCCTTGAGATGATTGACCAGATCCTCCCGTGTAGTTCTGGGCTGATTCCTCACCGTTCTCATGATTACTGAAACTCCACGAGGTCAGATCTTGCATGGAGCCCCAGACCGAGGGAGACTGACAGTTATTTTGTGTTTCTTCCATTTGCGAACAATCGCACCAACTGTTGTCACCTTCTCAACAAGCTGCTTGGCGATGGTCTTGTAGCCCATTCCAGCCTTGTGTAGGTCTACAATCTACAATCTACCCTGATGTCTTTTTTGGTCTTGCCCATGGTAGTGGAGAGGTTGGAATGGAAGATACAGATTCTATGGACAGGTGTCTTTTATACACACAGCGAGCTGAAATTAGGAGTATCTTCTTAAAGTGACAGGACTAATCTGTGTTCCACATGTGCACATAACCAATCTGTGATAGCCAAAATTCCTGCTGGTTGGTAGGGAATCAAATACTTAAGTGACTTACTAAAATGTAAATCTTTTTTTTTAACATTTGTATGCTGCTTTTTTCTGGATTTTTTGTTTGATATTCTGTCTCTATCAGTTAAAATAAACCTACCATAAAAATGATAAACCCTTCTTCTTCTTTTTTTAAGTGGGAAAACTTATAAAATCAGCAGGGGATCAAATGTGACCCTGGACCACAAAAGCAGTCTTAAGTCGCTGGGGTATATTTGTAGCAATAGCCAAAAATACATTGAATGTATTTTTCTTTTGTCAAAAATCATTAGGATATTAAGATCATGTTCCGTGAAGATATTTTGTAAATTTTTTACCGTAAATATATCAAAACTTAATTTTTGATTAGTAATATGCATTGCTAAGAACTTCATTTGAACAACTTTAAAGGTGATTTTCTCAATATTTAGATTTTTTTGCACCCTCAGATTCCAGATTTTCAAATAGTTGTAACTCGGTCAAATATTGTCCTATCATAACAAACCATACATCAATGGAAAGATTATTTATTCAGCTTTCTGATGATGTATAAATCTCAATTTCGAAAAATTTACACTTAAGACTGGTTTTGTGGTCCAGGGTCACAAATAATTATTTTCCCCACTGTATAAACCTGTACACACACACACACACACACACACACACACACACACACACACACACAAACAAACATAATAAAAGTAAAACTATGCTGCAGAAGTAGAAATATAGACTATGTACATCTGTATGTGCAAGTGTGCAATATTGACTTATGTGCAAAACAATAGTACAGTAACGTTGCAAATTGAGTGCAGCTACATGATGATAATAACATTAACAAATGTGCAAATTGAGCTGTAGCATTTCAGTCCAACTATTCTATGAGATAGATGAGACTAGTCTGTGTTACCTGTTTAAAAGTCTAATGGCTGAGGTGAAGGAGGAGTTCCTTAATCTAAATAAACCTTAATCAATCAAAATAAACTTTAACTGAAATGAAATAAAATATATAAAAACTTAAACTTATTTTATTTCAACTGAATAATTTTTAAGGCAAAATTGTTAAATTATTCTAAACAATGTGTCGGAAAGATATTGTAATCATAAGTGTTTAAATTTTTTTTATTGCTTTTGCCATGAATATAGCCAATGTATTTCAGCTAGTTGCCAAGGCAGCATTTCTCATTTTTATGTAGTTTAACTTGTAAAATAACTAAAATTGAAATCAAAATTAATTCAAAAATATATATAGAAAACTATATATAAAAAAACTATAAAAAATGTCACTTCCTAACTAACCAAAATTAAGACACCGTAGGTGAATATGGTAGAACTTTCCTCAGTTGATTAATCACAGTATATTAAGATAATAGTTTTGTATTACAACTTTTCTAAAATGTTATATTTAAATATGCAATTAGGCATCATGTAATTAAACATGCACTAATTAACATACATTACCAGAAAATAAATATGAACATTAAAGCAGTTTCAAAATTCTGGTTTTATTTTGTTGTCAGGTTTGATAATGTTATGTTATATAAATCAGGGAAATTATATTTTAAGAAACCTTCAAAAACTGAGCAGTGCATGAAAAATCAATGTTTTTTTTCCATTAGTTTCTTGCCTTAAAATAAAAATGTAAAGTGTGTGTGTGTGTGTATATATATATATATATATGTATGTATATGTATGTGTGTGTGTGTGTGTATATATTTTTTTTGTTTTTCAAAATTTTAATAAAAACTATAATAGTTTCTCTTTAATGAGACATCATCACTGACATTTAAACTACTGACAGTCAGTTAAAAGCGTTTATCTGCATGAGTTTTTAAAGTTTTTGTTTCCAGTTTCCAGTAACCAATACATTCAACTAATATTGGTTTTATTTCTAGTCTTTGAAACAATAATGACTATTAATGATAATCAATAATTATTTATACCATTAATTTTATGCAAAATTGTTTTGTGATCTGAATGGTTTCTTCTTGTATTGTTATTTTTCTCACTGTCAAGCTGAAATTGCAACACGTGTCCGTATGAGTGATTGAGTACTAAAGTCTGCATTTAGGTTAAAAATATCACTTTATTACCAACCTGTTGTTCTCACATCACTGTTATTGGTTATATAGTTGTCATATTATGTGTGTGTGTGTGTCTCTCTCTCTGTGTGTGTGTGTGTGTCTCTGTGTGTCTCTGTGTGTCTCTCTGTGTGTGTGTCTCTCTCTTTCTCTGTGTGTGTCTGTCTCTCTGTGTGTGTCTGTGTGTCTCTCTGTATGTGTGTGTGTCTCTCTCTCTCTGTGCGTGTGTGTCTCTGTGTGCGTGTGTTTGTCTCTCTCTCTCTCTGTGTGTGTGTGTCTCTCTCTGTGTGTGTGTGTGTGTGTATCTGTCTGTCTGTCTGTGTATCTCTCTGTGTGCGTGTGTGTGTCTCTCTTTCTCTCTCTCTCTCTCTTTGTGTGTGTGTGTCTCTCTCTCTGTGTGCGTGTGTGTGTCTCTCTCTCTCTCTGTGTGTGTGTGTGTGTCTCTCTTTCTCTCTCTCTCTCTCTTTGTGTGTGTGTATCTGTCTGTCTGTGTGCGTGTGTGTGTCTCTCTCTCTCTCTCTCTGTGTGTGTGTCTCTCTCTCTGTGTGTGTGTATCTGTCTGTCTGTCTGTGTCTCTCTCTGTGTGTGTGTGTGTCTGTGTGTGTGTGTGTCTGTGTGTCTGTGTGTCTCTCTCTCTGTGTCTGTGTGTCTGTGTCTCTCTCTGTGTGTGTGTGTCTTTCTCTGTGTGTGTGTGTGTCTCTCTATGTGTGTGTGTGTGTGTCTCTGTGTATCTATCTGTCTGTCTGTCTGTCTCTGTGTGTGTGTGTGTGTGTGTGTGTGTGTGTGTGTCTCTCTCTCTCTCTCTCTCTGTGTGTGTGTGTGTGTGTCTGTCTCTCTGTGTGTGTGTGTGTGTGTGTGTGTGTCTCTCTCTGTGTGTGTGTGTGTGTGTGGCTCTCTCTCTGTGTGTGTGTCTCTCTCTGTGTGTGTGTCTGTCTCTGTGTGTGTGTCTGTGTGTGTGTGTGTCTCTGTGTGTGTGTGTGTGTGTGTCTCTCTCTCTCTGTGTGTGTCTGTATGTCTCTCTGTGTGTGTGTGTGTGTGTGTGTCTCTCTGTGTGTGTGTGTGTGTGTGTATGTGTGTGTGTGTCTCTGTGTGTGTGTGTGTGTGTGTGTGTGTGTGTGTGTGTCAGGCGGAGCGTCTCAGTCAGCAGGTGTGGGCGGCGCAGCTGTGTGAGCGAGAGCGTGATCTGCAGCAGAGAGAGACTGTGTTCCTGCAGCAGCAGCAGCGCAGTGTTCACAGACTCAGAGTCCAGCAGGAGGAGCTGAGACGCGTCCAGAACCTGCAGCAGGTCTGCATCAGATCTCAGACGAGCCTCGTTCACTCACAGCACTGACTCAGTGTGCAGTATGCACACCGTCAAACCATGCAAGCTGACTCAAGCGCACTACTTCAGGACCCACTCATATATAAATCACATCCATTAATTCTATATTAAACACATTTTTCTGGATCCTGCTGCTCAGAAAAAAATGTTTTTACTCTCTTGATACCCTTAAAAAGGTTTTTAATCATGTTAATACAAATTATAATTTTTGAGTTTTGAGGAAAAATGGGTCTTAATTATCATCTATTTTAAGTTTTAGTAACTCAAATATGGTTATGAAAATCAACAAAGAAGCTGACATGGCATTAAAAAACAACAACCACATTGAATTCATAAACAAATAAATTGAATGAATAAAATAATTAAAAATTCATACCAAATATGTTTTTTTCCCCTACAGCAATATCAGCAGGAGAAAAGTGAGCTGGAAGCGGCTCTGAAGCAGAAAACCAAAGAGAATAAGAGGATGAAGGCCAGTTTTGATTCCATGAAGGAATTAAATGATTCTATGAAGAAACAGGTGAGAAATCTGACATCATGTGATGTGTTTTTATATATATATATATATATATATATATATATATATATATATATATATATATATATATATATATATATATTTTTTTTTTTACTCTGGAAATTCAATGAAAAAGAATATTCTGTATGAAATAATCATGTTGTAATGTCTGTGTTTTTATAGTGCAGTGAATGAAAGGTGTTTCATGTCATTTGATTATTTTCTCTTTTCATTTGGATTTTGATGAAGCATAAACAATTAAAAAGCCCTTAATAACAAGCTCTCTCTCGTCTCATCCTGTGGTGTAAATCTGGACTCGTCTGTCGTCACACTGTATATACTGTAAATAGCTCTCAGCGGTGTTGATGTTACAGTGAGACTCGTCTGATTCTGTCTGTGATGATGAGTAACGAGAGCTCGTTTGTGCAGCTTAATGAGGTCAGTGAGCAGAACAGGAAGTTGGAATGTCAGTCGCGGAGAGTTCAAGCTCGACTGGAGAACCTGCAGGTACAAGACAAGCACTGTGTTTCTAACACATTCACTACTGACTAACCAAAAGATTGGAGTAATTCAGATTTTAAAATGTTTCTGAAAGACGTCTCTTCTGTTCACCAAGGCTGGATTTATTTGATCAAAAATACAGTAAAATTTGTGAAATATTGTTGCAATGTTAAATAACAGTTTTCTGTGTGAATATCTGTTAAACTGTAATTTATTTATGTGATCAAAGCTGAATTTTCAGCATCATTACTCCAGTCATCAGTGTCACATGATCTTCAGAAATCATTCTAATATTCTGATTTGCTGCTCAAGAAACATTTCTGATTATTATCAATGTTGAAAACAGCTGTGCTGCACAATATTTCTGTGGAAACTGTCATACATTACCATTCAAAATTTGGGGTAAGTTTTAAAAAAAAAAAATTATAATATTTTTATTCATGAAGGATTTATTAAATTGATGAAAAGTGAGAGTAAAGACATTTATAATGTTGCAAAGGATTTCTATTTCAAATAAATGCTGTTCTTTTGAACTTTCTATTCATCTGTGAATCCTGAAAAATAAAATGTAAGACGGTTTCCACAAAAATATTGTGCAGCACAACTGTTTTCAACATTGATAATAATCAGAAATGTTTCTTGAGCAGCAAATCAGCATATTAGAATGATTTCTGAAGATCATGTGACACTGAAGACTGGAGTAATGATGCTGAAAATTCAGCTTTGATCACAGAAATAAATTACAGTTTAACAGATATTCAAATAGAAAACTGCTGTTTTAAATTAGAATAATATTTCACAATTTTTACAGTGTCTTTGATCAAATAAATGCAGCCTCGCTGAGCAGAAGAGACTTCTTTCTAAAACATTAAAATGTTAATGATTCCAAGCAGTGGTGTAAATATTCAGGACAAATGAACTCTTGTGTGTGTTTGTTTTTGCACAGAGAAAGTACGAGTCCTTCACGACACACAGGAGCCGAGAAACAGCTGTTCTTAAAGCGTACGAGCCCAAACCCAGCAAACCAGAGAAACCTCCGTCAAATAAAGCAGCAGGCAAGGTAATGTGTGTTCTGTGTTTGGTGTAATGAGCGAGTGATGATGAAGCTGTTTACACCATCTGTGATTGCAGCGTTCAATCAGAGGAGTTCTGTTCATTATGAAGCATGCTGGGAACTCTAATGAGGACCAGTGTTGGGGAAAGTGTTACTTTTAAAAGTAATGCATTACAGTAATGCATTACTCCCTAAAAGAGTAACCATTTACGTTACTTAGTTACTTTTTACGGAAAGTAATGCGTTGTTACTTTTGAAATCTGGGCAGGGCTTGCTTGTTTGTTTTTAATATAAAATGCTCTTCTTTTACAAATGTAAAAGCCCTTTCACAACAAAAGTGAAGTGAATGCGCCTCAGGCTGAAGGAAATGTGAATTCAGGTCTGTACAGTAGAGGATGCCACTCAAACTAATCACATGAAGAAAATGACACAGGAGAAGAAAGTTCAACACTGTTCAGAAATAACAAAAATCAAACACAAATGTGTCATTTTTGTTTATTAGTATGGTTGAATTGGATCATCGAAGGTCAGTAGCAAAGACATTGGTTAATAAAATGGGATTAAATGCATAAATGATATTTGTCTTTTTTAATTATTGCAGGTTTGTATAATATTCTGAGTTTGCATTTGACTGTTTTTATTGATTTTGAGGAACAGTGAATGTGTTTTTGTGCAGTGAGATGAGTAAATACATGTTGATATTTAGTCTAGAACTACAGTAAGATCATGTTAATTACTCCTGATTTCTCTCAACATGGCAACACCAGAGCTGTCAGTCAGAAACAAAGTAACTGGAGTTACTGATTTGAAAAAGTAACTCAGATATTTCCTTCTAAATTAAAAAGTAATGCATTACTTTACTAGTTACTTAAAGTAATCTGATTGCGTAACTTGCACTGCTGAGGACTGATGGAGCTGCTGTGTTGTGTTGGTCATCAGGCCGCTGCACACGGGCCGTCGCTGAAGCTGCTGGCGCTGCTGTTGGATTGGCTGGTGGAGGGTCAGCTGATGGAGGTCAGAGACGGTCCGAGGCCTTCACTGCAGGAGAGATGCGCCAGGGTCTGTCACGCGTCTTTTCTTATGAACGATGGGATTCATGAAAACCCATCCAGATCACATTTCACAGGCAGTTTTGCATGATAAAAATGAAGTCTGTTTTTAAAACCATTGATTTCTTTACATCATGACATTATGGTCATGTTAATTAAACACATTTCCTCTGTTCTCATTACTGTGATGTGGAAACACCTCGTTCTCATTACTGTAATGAGTCACTCGTGTTTGTTTTGTTCGTCTAATGAGAATCAGCACTGATTCATTAGACTCATTAGATTAACGGCTGTAATCGGACATAGTGATATAACGTACAGCGGGATTGATTTTACTGATTGGGGTTTGATTGCTAGTTATTTTTTCCAGCCACACATAAGCAGAAAAAGAGCTTTATGAATGATTATGAAAACTATTTTTTTTTTCTTTAGAACAAAGTTAATTGAGTCAGTTCTGAGTTCATGGGTTTTTAAACCATTATAAAAATGAGAATTCTTAAGACATTTCAGAAGTGTAGCTGCCAATTCTGATTAGAGCTGTGCAATTAATTAAAATATATAAATACATAAAGAAATATATAATTTTATTATTTATGTGAACTTCTAGAATCACAGTCTTAAAAAGGGTTAAATTATGATTCACTTGTTGCAGTGAGCTTCAGCAATTATAATGAAAGCATCAAAATGAGTATTTTTGAATTTTTTTTTTAATTGAACCTGTTTTATTATATAAACGTAGCGCGCGTTTTTATTGTTTTAGTGAAAGCGCATTTTTATTGTTTTATTCCTTTATTAGGGAATAAAACAGATAAACAATTAGAAATGTAAAAAAAAATGTTGTTGCAAAAAGTGTTAAAATTTACATCTGATTCAAACATTAAAGGAAAGACAGTAGAAGGAAAAAGTAAATAAAACTAAATTTAAGCTGTAATTTCACATCAAGTTTACACTATGTTCTGTTACTTTATACATTAATATGCATTCAAGTTATTTTAAATAAATAAATTTTAATTGGTGCCCATTTCTGTTGAATAAAATCAGTTTCAGTCTTTGTGTCCATTTTGTTAAGTAGGTACATACGGTTTTACAGTAATCATCTTCCTAGCAATCATTAATAAAGTGTATTATGAATAGCTGGCATTTGCTAAATCGGTCTAAAATCCATCAAGTAGAAAATACAATGGCATTGTTGGTACATTCGATTTCCCTTGTCACCCCCGCCAAAAATAAGTGTTTTAGATGTGCATTGTATTAAATAAAAAAAAAATGAGTCATAATTGTGTGTGTGTTGAATGGAGAGTAGATGGTGGGCGGTAAAGCAGCTCACTGCTTGGAAACAGAGGTGTAATGCAGCTGTGATTGTGGTGTTGTCAGATGAGTTATGTGTTGAAGCGGCTGTGATTGTGGTGTTGTCAGGTTCTGCCGATGCTGGTGGAGCAGCTTCATGGAGCGATAGAGTCGTCTCTGTCTCTGCTGCGCTGCATCTACTGCTGTCTGCTGCATCTGGAGCGCAGCTCACAGGTACAAACATCAACATCTGACACAAAACCTGACCAACGCATGCACTATGACCACACATGAAACTATATTACACTACTTTAGTCTCTGTTTGATCTAGGGATGCACCGAAATGAAAATTCTTGGTCGAAGCCGAACAAAATGAAACCCTGAATACCGAACATAATTTTTCGCTTTTTGTCTTTACCCATGCATAAATTGAATAACCAAAATGTGCTTTTTACTGTTTTGTCTTACTTTTCAAAGAAACAATCAATTACAATCAAAAACACTGAACATTTTTTAACATTCTAGCAGACATTATACCAAAACAAAGCACAATTTAACTTAACATTAATAAGTTAGTAAAATAATATATTTTTGGCCATTTTTGAGACCCCTTCTATGTATTTTTACTGTACAAATAAATGCAGCCTTTCTGAGCAGAAGAGACTTCTTTAATTTAAAACATTAGAAAATATTACAGATCCCGAATTTGAAAACCATGTGTGAATGTTATAATAAATGTATTAATAGAGCTGTTGTAATTATTGTTATCATTATTATTGTCGTTATAATTACAGAACAACAGTAAAATACTAACATTTATGAAGGTTGATGGAGTTCTTGCTTTTTCGCAGCTTTTGTTTTGGCGGAAACCCGCAGGAAGATCTCAGTGCTTCTTTTTGTTGACAGCAGCAGATTTATAAATGATTCTCATTATGAATTTGGGAAGATGTTTGTCGCACGTATCACACTTGTAAAAATTCATAAAAATGTGACTGAGCATCTGACGAGTATCACAGTTTCAGCGCAAATTTTCCTCTTTTGGACTGTGAACCCTGGCTAATGAGCTCGTGCAGCGCTGTCAAAATACATGCAATTCGTCCATGTGTTAGAAAACATAACATTCTGCAGTTTATTGCTTAATTTCACGATTTCAGTCATCATACAGTAACCACCCTTCCTCTTCTCATGGAAGACATGCGATGCAGTGCTAAACAGTCTCTCGCTGTCGGTGCTTCTAATGATTTTTGCGTCTTTCTCGGACACGTTTAAATGCTTCCACACTGACGACATGTTTGCTGCATTATAAAGAGTGCACGCCTCTCACTCAACGCTGGTTGCTATTTGGTCACGTTACGTCATTGTTTGGTACAATTTATTCTGTCTCTTCGCTTATTCGGTCGAACACTGACAAAGCATTTTTTGCAGAATAATTGCATCCCTAATTCTTAAACTTAGACACAGTTTTTACTCCTCAAAGCCCATTCTTACTCCAATATGGTGCTCTGTGTGATTGATTGATTATTTACAATAATCCTGAACTTAGTTAATATCTAAACCAGCCCTCAGATCATATGATAAGCAGCTATAGTTTACTGTATTTTCTCAACCTCACCCTGATTTGACCGTGTTTAAACGTCCTCTTTTCAGGGTAACAGAATTGAGTGGGTCATGAAGTTCAGAAGTCGAACTGAAAGTCTCAATCTTTGCATTAAAATCGACCGATAATCGGTTTTACCGATATTTTCTCAGATATTTAAGTCTTTTTTCTTAATCTGATATCAGTTTTGTAATGTCATATCTACCGATAAATGCTATCAGCAGGTATTTCATAATCTAGACTGACAAAAACATTAATAATTCTGATAACATGCCATTGGCAATGGACTCTAATGTAATGTATTTACTGTTCTGTTTGTTACTTTCCTGACAATGTGTGATTATTAATCTTTAGCTTAATAAATAACCCTAAACTGTAGTTTAAGACAAATTATTGTGTTTATGCAAAGCTGATCATTTATGTATAAATTGTACATTTTATAATATCAATATAACAACTACACTAATAATAATTGAAAATAATAAATTTAACAATTTATCAGACATGCGCAATTATATCAGTATTGTTTATTAAAAAGAAAGTCAATATTGGTTGATCTCTAATTAAAAAGCTACATATTATTACACATTATTAAATGGCATCATTTGTACATTTTATACATTTAATCTTGTATGTCTGCTGCATGTCCATGAGCTAGTTTGTATGGAAGCTTGTTTCTGCCATGGAATAAAAAAAAAAAGCTTATTGCATCTTTTTTTCTTAGAATTTTTATTTTACATTTCACAATACTGACTTTTTTCAAGTTATAAACGTGTAATTTAATAATAAGTTTACTATCTCACAATACTTTTTTTTTCTGCCATGGAATTAAAAAAATAAAAATTGCAACTTTTTTTTTCTAAAGCTTACTATTCTGACGTTTTTTCTCATGACTTTTCTCTCACAATTCTGACTGAATTCTAAAAAACAGTCAGAGTTGTGAGATTTGTAGTCCTGTGGTGGAAACAAACTTCCTTAAACTTTAGGTCTCTGTTTTGTCAAATCTTTAGTTTTCAGAGGTTTTGCACCAAACATTGACTCTTTTCTTTGGCTAGCTGTTGTCTTTCATCCAGTCAGATGTTCTCGGTCCAGAATGAAAGCGTGTGTTTTGATTTCTCTCTCTCTCTCTGTCTCCAGCATGCTGTCCTGACCTCCACATTGAGGAGGCTCGGTGAGGAGGTGTCTGGAAGATCACGCGTCTCTCCGCTCTTCAAGAGCTCCTGTCTTCACACGCGCTTCTTGTGCAGCCTCATCATCATCAAGACCATCAGTCAAGGTCAGTCCAGAGATCATAGGCGTAGCTTGACGTTTGAGCTTGGGGGGGGCCAAACCAAGCCAGTCGATTTGGTCAGTCAAACTTTTAAATACATTTTAGCATTTCAGTAGTAAACGAACAAATTCACTATCTGTGTACCTTTTTTAAGCGGTTTTACTATGATTACATAGAGCAGCACTGCAGCATCAAGCATGTGAGGTTGCCATGGCAACCAGATACATTGCACGCAAATTATTTGTAGAGGCTGCGCTGACTATTTTTGCTGCCCTACCAATAAACACGTCGAATACAATGCGCTATAAACATGTTTGCCAACAGAATCGCAAAGTGGACTTTAAGCAAATCAACGAGTGAATTACCCACTGCTTTAAAACAGATATCTGTTGGACATGATTCAAGTTAAACCAGGGTTCGCACTAGGGCTGTCGCGATTCGTCGATTTTAGTCGACTAGTCGATTTTTAAAAATTGTCGACATCATTTTGCTCGCGTCGACTAACCGGTAAAATACCGGAAGTGGCGCATTTCACAGACGAGAATCCATAAACACATTATTATACTATTTTCCAAGGCTGCATGATATATTAAACCCATTTAAAAATCATAATTAAACATAATTGTGAATTCACAAACACTTTGATTTAATTAAATAATTATATGCAATGCAGTTCTAATACAGTATATGTGCTTTAATTATTAACATGCGTGTAGGTTAAATTACGTGCGTCACACAGCGGCTCCGTTCACAGTAGTTCCACAGAAACTGTTATCATTTACAGGTGTGGAGCGTCTCAAACTCCATCTCTGCATGCTGTTGAGAGTTTGGGTTTATTAACGTTCATCTGGGAACACAACGTGTGCCATTTCATCAGATTTGTAAGGTAAATCATTTATAAATCTACGCAAACACAGGAGAATACATTGCGATTTCAAAGTAAAAGCTCAAACCCTCACTCTGAGTTTACACGTTTTGATGTCCACATATTCATTTAATTACAGTGGCTATAGCATTTCTGTCCTAAAGAAATGGCCAAATATTAAAGATTAAGTGGACATTTGAATTAAATGGTGCTTGGTCAAGATTAAACAAGTATTAGATCGCACAGTAATGTGTAAAAACAATCATCAGGCCGTTGGTGCCCCCTGCAGGCTTTTGTTGTAATGCATAATCTACATTAGCTCTATTGTTTATAATACATTGTATTTTAACAGTTTTGTTCAATAAAACCATATGATTTCTTGCTTTTGATACTTTATTTGAACTAATTATTATTGCATCATTGCTATTATATATCGTCGCTGTCGGACGGAATCCTCGCATCTCCAAAACCATTATTTTTCAGGAAATTAAAAAAACGGCATATTTTTTGAGTTATTAAACATTGTATCGTTAAAGTTGGTATTATACCTTATATTGCTATCATATACTGTTGTGTACCAACATTAACACAACATTTCCCCAAAATCATGTTTAATCGGAGATACGAGATTTATGACTTGGGAGCAGGGAGATACGAGATTACGCTGTCATTGATAAGAATGATACGAACACAGACGCCGCTGCTGCCAGCAGTGTTCATCAAAGTCTGCGGTCGCGTTGAGCCTTTTGACAAGAGACAAGGCTTTAAGAGCTAATCAGAGCTAATGATTGTGGTTACATACATCTTCCTAAACTCTATTTTAAACGTTAGAGCTATGAGTGATACAATACCAAAATAAAACGATAAACTTGACTAGGCTGTCTAATAGGCGGAAATTAATCTGCACGCAAAGTCGGCGGTCGCGTTGAGCCTTTTGACAAGAGAAAAGAGAGTTCCTCAGGGGCAGGGGCTCAAATGTAAAATAGGGGCAATGTAAAAAATAAATAAATAAATAAAAATTATACACACACACATATATGTATGTATGTATGTATGTATGTATGTATATATGTGTATATATATATATATATATATATATATATATATATATATATATATATATATATATATATATAGGTCAAATGTTTGGATACATTACCATTTTATATTTTTGTAAGAAGTTATTTATGGTCATCAAGCCTGCATTTATTTGATCAAATTTTTAATATACTTTAAAATACATTTTATGCAATTCTGATTTATTATCAATATTGGAAACCTGTGATCCTTTTTTAGGATTCTTTGATTAATAAAAAGTTAAAAAAGCACAGCATTTATTTAAAATATATCTTTTGTAACAATATACATTGAAAAGCTTGAGGTTTTGAATAAATGCTGTTCTTTTTATTATTTTTTTTTTATTTATCAATGAACCCCAAAAAGGTTCCAAAAATAAATAAATAAATAAATAAATAAGGTGCACAACTGTTTCCAATATTGATAATAAATCAACATATTATATCTGAAAGATCATGCACTGAAAACTGGAGTAATGATGCTGAAAATTCAGCTTTGATCACAGAAATAAATGATATTTTAAAGTATATTACAATAGATAAACATTCTTTTAAATTGTAATAATATTTCACATTATTACTTTTTTTTCTGTATTTTTGATAAAATAAATGCAGGTTTGATGAGCATAAGACACTTTCATAATGCTGCATAATTATCAAAAATGGTAATATAATAAAATCCTTTCATGTCACCATTTCGCCAGCCTACACTTCACATAATAGGCCTGTAGGTGGCACTTGGGCTTCATTAATTATGATAGTTTCATGAAATAGTAAACCGTGCTTCATACATAAACGTAAGTGAACTGAATACTGATTTCTATTATTGTGACTTTTGACTCTGCACGGTTTTGTGCCGTGCTTTTGTAGTCATTTAGCATCCATTTTCTCAGCGATGCAATTTGATTTATAAAATGAGACAAACCGCAGATCCAGATCGCTCTACAAATAAGCTTGTCTGCCCCATGTCATTTTCAACCGATTTATGAATAAGAACGGAAAATGTCTGCTCCAATTCACATTATTGTCCAATGAAATGTGTCAGATCATGATTGGTTGGTGTATTATACATGACAAACGGGCATTGATGAATTATGTAATATTCTCTAAACTATATAATATATGGATTTTTAATTAAATCGACACACTAACTTTGATTACTGATGGGAAAAAAAGTTTAAAATATTGTTTGGTTTATTTTCTTTCCTTCCCGTCGATCTATTCACTGAAAGAACCATATATGCTTGAGAGCCTCTGTTTCCGGACAGACTGTGGAATATCAGTCAGTCGAGCAAAACGCATGCAACCCATAACAGCCTCAGATTGACAGATATCTAAAAATAAACAGGAATTTTCCGACTTTTGAGCGATTAGTTACCATTTTGTGCATATTGTCATGTTAATTATAATTCAAATGCATTTTGTTTTATTGACTACAATATCATTGCTATTTGTCTGAGAGGTTCACTTTTGAATAATTTTGATAAAGGGCAGGGGCTTGAGTCCCCAAACCCCCCCCTTCTGCACGTACCTGTTGAGGAGACATAATGCCGCGAGGCTCCCGCGGAGTGAAGAAGAGGCGGAGTTACGAGGATTCTCAGACAGTTGAAGTGTCCAATGAAGTTAAGAGATTTGTGCTCAAACTATTTTCAACACTTTAGATTGGTTAATAATTTGTAAAAATAACAGACCCACGTGGGGACTGACCAATAGCATCGATTTGTGAAAAAATTTGAAATTGACAAAATTTGGACATAGGAGGTTTCCGCCCGACAGCAACGATATGTATTTTAAGTCATTTTAAAAGCTATTGTTCACTTACATCTATTTTTATTATAACAAAAAAAAATGTATTATAATTGTAGGGCCCTATGAAATCCATTTTATTTCCAAATTCAGTTTTTTCCATTTTCTTTTTTCCATACTCTGTTTTAATGGTTAAATTAAATTTTATTAATCAAAAAGCCTGTCTAATTAATTGAGTTTTACAGTTTTATCTGTACTAAATTCTGTTTTCCATTATTTTCTGGATTTCATTTTAATGGTTCCATTAAATTTTAATAATCAAAAGCATCTCCAATTAATTGATTTTATATTAAAAAAAAAAAAAAAAAAAAAATTTCAGAAGTACTGCACATTTACATTTTTCACCTAAATAAATTCTGGTAAATAATATTTCTGGTAAATACTCCTTTAAAAAGTGTTTTTTGATTATAATTTTATTATTAGTAGACTAGAACACGTGGATATGTTGTCATTCTTGCACTATAATACTGAACTTTGATTTCAGTGATTTGGACTATGAGATGGACTCTTGCTTCTTGCACTCTGTTGCACTTTACTTTTGCTTTAAAAAAGGGTTTCATAGAAATTTGGAATTCATTTGGTTTAATAAAATATTCTTAAGTAAAATTGTTGATTTTTTTTTTTTTGTTGGAAATCAATCGTTTAGATTAATCGACTAATCGATAAATTAGTCGATAGATTAATCGAAATAAAAATAGTCGTTAGTGGCAGCCCTAGTTCGCACAAGGTGCTTAACTCTTAAATGCATGAATGTTTCGCCAATAATTCTTATATATTCGGGTCTTTAGCGACCCGGACCTATATATCCAGCACGGATGGATCTCTAACTGCTGCAATAGCAAAAAACTCTCTTAATATTTTAAGAACAATTAGAGAAGAATAAAATAAAGCATATTTTGTTACCTTTTGAAACTTAAAAGGGTTAAATTTGAGCAGATGATTTTACCATCGCTGTCATCGTCAGAGTGCACTTCCACATACATTCAGCATCTGGCTCATATTTCATATATCTCAACCATCATATATCTCAACCATATTCTCAAAACAATCATTTTCAATGACTTGATATTCAATATTTTGATCACTGGCAGCTTATTCACCACATCCAGCATCAAATGGCAGTGACTTTTATATTTCATTGCGTATAGTAATTGCTCTGCAGTAAAGCCATTCAAACCAGTTAAATTTTTTGCTGATGATATTCCTTTGTTTTATGCCTGTGGTAATTATGAGTGAAACATCACGTCATCATTGTGTATCAAACAGTGCCATCTTGAGGAAAAAAGATGCATTGCAGGTATTGAGTCATCAGATATGTAAATATAGCTGCGCAGAAAAAAATACTTACACATTTACATACCTCGGGTCTCCAGCGACCCTATACACTTTACAAAAAATTAATCAGAAAACAGGCATTCTTTTATATTTTACTATTTTTTTTCTTCTTATATTGTTTATAATGAATAGATTGAGGAATAATAAGAAAGTTGATGTCTAACTTTAAAAAATGAAGGAGGGAGAGGGTAGAGAACGATGTACCGGGTCGCTAAAGACCCGAGGTATGCATTTAAGGGTTAAAGTGCTTGAAGTACTTGAATTTGACTTTTTGAAATTTAAGTCCTGGAAAACCTTAAAAACAGCCATATTTATGAAAAGGTACTTGAAAAGTACTTGAATTTTTAAAAGGAGGTTTATATGAAATTAGTGTTCTTTTTTGTTTTCGATCAAAACAATAATTTCACGCAAAATTAACGATGTAGCGCGTCTGATATAAATACAGAGCCATTTCACCCAGATTTCCGGAGCTCTCGCGATATTACTCCTTGATAAGGTCTCGCGATATCTGTATAAAGTTAAGTTTGTGGTAAAACCTTTGATAGTGCTTTGCATTATATTGTTCGGTTTTTTATTGCATGTGCTGTTTGTTTGGGTTTCATTAGGGAACGCATATAAAGTCTGACGTTGCACTGTTATCATTTACAAGCGTGGAGCACGTCTGCATCTCAGCCGCTCCATCCACAAACTCTTCCTCTGCGTATGCTGTGAGTTTGGGATGCTTAACGTTCATCTGGTAAAATCTCACTAGATTTGTAATGTAAATCATTTATAAACCTATGCAAACACAGGAGAATATTTCTAGATCAACACATTTCTAGATATGCGATTTGTTGTACATCGCAATTTCAAAATAAAAGTCGTTCTGAGTTTGCTTGTGTCCAAATATTAAAATTAAATGGATTTAAACGTTGTTGAATCACGCTGTAAAGTGAAACATCACCAGGCCGTTGATGCCCTCTGCAGGTATTTGTTATAATACATAATGTACTTAAGTTGGTTATGTTCATATTATATATACCGGTAGGCATATTACATTGTGTATTTTAACAGTGTTGTTCAATAAAACCATGTAATTACTTGGATTTTTAATACTTTATTTGCACCAATTATTATTGCCTCATCGTTAGTTTATTTATAAATAGTCATATTAAAGTCTGTTTTTCACTTAGGTCTATTTTTATTACTAAAAATCGTAGATTACTTGATTGCCAAAATAATTGTTAGTTACGACCCTAGATTAGTTAAAACATTTCAAAATACAACGTCATTGTTTTGCATTTTGTGATTAAAAGACAAATGTTTTGTAATTGAAAATTTCTTAAAAATAGTATCTCGTTCTAGTGAACCAAGTATCTGTATTTTGTCTCATTTCATGAGCTAAGTTTACTAAGTGTCTACGAGTGTGATATAGCTCATAATTTTCCAAGTGTATGATACAGCTATCATTCTTCAGGTCAATCAATGTATTCATAAAATGAAATCAGTTTGAATAAGGAACGCGATATCTTTGCCATAGTATCCTTTTAAATGTTAAAGTGGCTACAGTCATTGCATGCTTTGCTTGTGCTGCACTTTATTTGTACCATTTTGTTTTATTAATTTATTTATTAGAATTTGAAAGATGACAATATTGTTTGATAAGTGAGGTCTCTGATTTTAGTCCTTGAAAACCAAAAAATAAAAATAATAATAGTGCTTGAAAAGTCCTTGAAAGTCCAGGAATTTAATTTTGCAGTATCTGTACGGACCCTGTTAAATGAACAAAAGCAGGCACACACACATATTTAGTAACGTTAAATCTTACTGAAAATGGCAGATTAAGCCGTTTATATTCTGAAATCTATTTCTAGGTTTTGTTTTGTATGCATTAAATTACATTTGGATGTAAATGGTCCTCTTCCTGACATAAATGTAAAACACTGAGCTGCTATCTGGCGGATCACCTTTATGAGATTGTCCGGGTCTGGAGTCATCGAGCATCGACATCTTCATCTGACCTTATTTTGGTTAAGTCTAGATTCCTCTGCAGTTGTTGTATGTTGTAAAAAATGCAAAATTTCCGTTTACGCCATGCAACAGGCAAGCAGTATATAACATAGGCTATTGTCCTCAAATGCAGATTCGTCACGTGAAAACGAGATTGGGGAAGCCATTAGTAAGTTTGATTTTATTTATTATTTTATTTACAAAATAACATTTTTAAATGTATTAAAAAAACTACATTATGTGCATATTTACTTTTGAGTGGAAAACATTAACAGGTATTTAGTATAATCTTTCTGGCACCCCTGCAAGCTCTGCCCATGGAAATCAGTGAACAGGAAAATATTTATTGTTTTCGTATTGTGAAAAAAAAGTTTGTTTGTATATAGCCCAGTGCTATACTTCTTCTGAACCACGATGGGATATTTGTGGCTGTCCTTTAGGTGGAGTTGAGGCTCTTCACATTGTGCTTGATTTAATATGAACTGATATTTCTAAAGTGTGATGAATTATGGAACAATTTTTGTGTTTATGGACTTTTAAAAATCATTTGTAGCAACAATTCAGAAATTGACCATTAACGATCATTACACACATCTTTATAGATGAGGCCCTGGTCACATTCACCTTCTGCTCTTCATCATGACTTCACAGCAGGTGGCAGTGTTGTTGTTATGATCAGCCGCGTCTCGCTCTGCTCCTGAGAGTCTGCAGTTAAAAGTGCTTTGCTTTTATATGCGTAAAAGACCACAGAAAGTCAATTCCCCATTAATGCATTGTTTATGTCTAACACCGGCTCCCAAAGTCATGGAAATAGTCAGTAAATGTCATGGAAATTAAGTTTCTGTAGTCAGTATAAATTGTTTGAGCTCCGCTCAGGACTAAAATATCTCTTTAGCATCAGTCTAATCTCTGGAGCAGTTCACCCAAAAATGAAAACTTGCTGAAAATGTGCTCACCCTCAGCAATGGATGCTCTGCAGTGAATTGGTGCCGTCAGAATGAGAGTCCAAACAGCTATCACAGTAATCCACAGCACTCCAGTCCATCAGTTAACATCTGGAGAAGACAAAAACTGAAACAAATCCAGCATTAAGACATTTTTGACTAAAATGCATTGAGTTCATAATCCATAATAATGCTTATTGTGATGTTTTTATCAGCTGTTTGGACTCTCATTCTGACGGCACCCATTCACTGCAGAGCATCCATTGCTGAGACACTGATGCAGTGACACATTTCTACAAATTTGATGAAGAAACAAACTCATCCTAATCTTGGATGAACTGAGGGTGAGCACATTTTCAGCAAATCTTCATTTGTAAAGAAACTATTCCTTTAATGATTAGTTATTGCTATTATTAATATGAATCTGTAAGTGTCAGTGAACAGTTGAAAGCTCCAGATGTGTGTGAAGGAACAGCTGGTTTATTGTCTGTAAACACTGTTTCCGCTCTCTTTAACACTCACGGGGCTTTCAGCCGTTATTTGTCCTGCTGCGAGTGAAGCTGAGCAGATCTGATGTGACAGTGAGAACAACACACACTCATTCACCTCACCGCTAATAAACACAGCTCGCCTGCAGTGCCTTCTGGGAACTGCAGCTCTTTTAATATGCTATAATATTAATCAGTGACTCTCAGCTGGGTTTGCTTCAGGACATTGAACGTTAAGTGGTGATCAATACAGTTTATGATACAAAAGTAATTGAAGATTTCTGAAAAGTGCATTTATGCATGATTATATGTGATCCTGGAGCACAAAAGCAGTCATCAGTAGCACAGGTATATTTGTAGCAATAGCCAACAATACAATGTATGGGTCAAAATTATTGATTTTTCTTTTATGTCAAAAATCATTAGGATATTAAGATCATGTTCCTTGAAGATATTTTGTAAATTTCCTGCCATAAATATATCAAAACTTAATTTTTGATTAGTAATATGTATTGCTAAGAACTTCATTTGAACAACTTTAAAGGCAATTTTCTCAATATTTAGATTTTTTTTTTGCACCCTCAGATTCCAGATCTTCAAATATTGTCCTGTCCTAACAAACCATGATGATGCATAAATCTCAGTTTCAAAAAAAGGACCCTTCTGACTGGTTTTGTGCTCCAGGGTCACACATGTTTGTATTTTATTATTCTGTGAGTCAGTCGAGCTGATCTGGCTCATCTGTGGTGTTTTGATGGCGTCTGTAAATCGTCTCTCTTCTTCTGGTCTTCTGGACCTGTAGTGGACGTTCTGGCTCAGGCTGTGGAGGTTCTGTCCGGTGCGGTTCGGACCGATGAAGGACAGGCTCTGTTCCTGGAGTACCAGGCTCTGCCGGCGGTTCTGGCTCTGCTGAGATCTGGCAATCCCGGTCTGCTGGCTCCGTCTGTGGATGTCCTGCTGCAGATGAGCTCAGAATCACGTGAGGAACTCTTCTTTTTAATGAGTGCTCAGATGATATTGTGTGATGTCCACTAAACCGACCCCCAAACATGGTCATCCTCATGCAAGGGACCCATCCAAATATGCAAAAGACAGCTATATATTTTCATAGTGTTAAATTCTTACAAATTTTTACTGCAGAAAATGAATATTATAAATTTGTGTAAAATGTTATTGGAAAATATTTAGTTTATATTTCGTTACATCATTACATTTTTTTTCCTGCTCACTATACTAGTGTCTTGTTAGATATATTATTTTAAATCAAAATTGTATGTATATTTTATCAGTGAATTTATTTTAATCGTTTATTTATTTAAATCTTTTTTATTTTAATCAAATGTTTTTTTTTTTGTTTTGTTTTTTTTAAATCAGATGTGTTAGTTTATTGCTTTTTTTTAAAATCACGGATCATTCATTTTCTATTTATTTTAAATGTATTTATTTGTTAAATATTTTTATGTATTTAATTCATGTATTCAATTATTTATTTAAAATTAAATTATTTATTTTAATCTATTTGTTGTAAATATTAATTTACTTGTTCAAATCAAATTTTATTGATTTATCAATTTATTTCAATCATTTATTTAATCACTTTTATTTTATTGAAACGTCTGTTTATTTAATTCAAATTTGATTTATTTTAATCAAATTTATGTCATTTTACTTATTAAATCAAATTTGATTTCATTATTCATTTGTATTCATTTATTTTAATCATATGTTTTTATGTATTTATTTAAATCAAATTCAACCATTTAATGTTTTTTTTTTTTGTTTTTTTTTTTACTTGTTTAATCATTTTTTATTTTATTTTCTGTTAAATTTAGCTAGTTAAACCATATTTTATCATTTATTTATTTTTACATTTTTCAAACCTTTCCATGCACCTCATTATGGACCCCAGACCCAGTTTGAAAACCCCTGTTCTGAAAGAGTTCAGAAGGTTTATTTAATTCAGTCATGGCTTTTGTGGTTTAATAATGGCTTTAATTAAATTCCCATCACAGTGTAATGCGCTGTACACGTATCGAATGTGTTTTGGATGTAGTAGTTAGTCTGTGTGAGCGTTGTGAGTTGGTGAAAACACTCGTAAGTCGTTAAAGCTAGCATGTTAACGAGGCGGGCAGGACACTGAGCAGACGTGAGGAGAGCCGGATGGCCAATTAGCAGCTTTACAGCAGAGTGAAGGCTGGAGGTCAGCTGCGCTCGTCTGCTCTAATGTGCTCCATGTGTCCACGAGCAGCTCCTAAATCAGCTCCATCGCAGTCAAAGACTTTAACACATGCCTTTAAACTTCCCTGAGCTGAAGCTCATTCTCTGTCAAGCTGCTTTCAAACAGTATGTATTGTGAAAATTGAAGTTCAGCCATTACGTTTGAGTGAAATTATTTTATAATAATGTTTAGCATGCAGGTTGTAGCTGGTTTCTGAAAGTGATAGTCCTCATCATTCTGTTATCATTTACTCTCCATCAGTCTTACTTTCATCTGAAAGATGTATGATTTTTCTTTCTTTTGAAAGTGTATCAGCCCGATCTCAGTTTTAATCTATTTTATTCAAATTGATTAGTTTATTACTTATGTAAATAGAATTTTATTAATTTTTATTTAATTTAATTAAATTTATTTATTTGTTTTAAATTTTTTATTACATTTTTGTTATCTATTATTTATTTAAATTATATTTATTGTAATCAATTATTTAAATCAAATTTATTCATTTATTATTTACTTAAATCAGCTTTTCATTTATTTTAATTCATAAAATATTTAAATAAAATACATTTTTTATCATTTTATTTATTTTGTAAGCCACATTTTATTTATTTATTTATTTATTTTTATCAATGTATTTATTTCAGTCATATTTATGTAATCATTATTTATTTTATTTTATTTAACTGTCTTTGTTAATTTAAATCTAATTTTATTCATTTAATATATTCTTTTATTTAATATAAATCTATTAATTTGACTTATTTATTCAAATCAAATTTGATTTATTAATTTTTGTATTGATTTGTTCAATGTTTATATTTATTTATAATTGATCTAACGCAATATTTATATAATATAATTATTATATTCATTGTAATATTAATAATATTCATATTAATATGGAAACAGTGTTCCACTGTAATAATTAATATTAAAATTAATTAGCAGTATCAATGTTCTTGTTTTAGAGTAGAAAAAATGTCTGTCTTGTTGATTTTATGTTTTTCTTGCATAACGAAAAAAACCCCAAACAAATCAGTCAGTCTTATAGTAAGTGAATCTACTGTAGAAATACTGCAGCTCCTCAATCTTATGGATATTATTTACATTTACTTTTAGGCATTTAGCAGACGCTTTTATCCAAAGCGACTTACAAATGAATATTATATATGAATATGACATTATCAATATTATGTTTTCATGGAAGGCCATTTCTTTCCCAGTGCTGGATATTTGTGTCTCTCAAGACTCGAGTGTAGAAAGGAAAAGTGTTCTTGCTGAAAGCAGATGTAATGTAATGCTAAGAGTATGAGCTCTAATGTTGAAATAAGTGGACCGCACCATCTGCATGTGTTTTCTGCTCATCTAGATGTGAGTTTCACGCTAACGATTTAAAGCCACAAATCCCCTGAAGATGATATTCCAGCTCTGAATCTCAGACTAACGCTCCTCTGTCCAGCAGGGACGCTGTCGGCTTTTCTGGATCAGTGCAGCTCGGAAGGTTTCTTCCGCTGCGCCTCGCTGTTGCTCCGTAACCCTCGTCTGGAGCCGCCGCTGCTGGAGAAGATGCTCATGCTGCTGCAGAAGCTCTCCAGCATCCGGTCAGTCCTTACACTTCATCATGTGTGAGGCTCATTAGTGCAGTTTTGCCTTTCTAAACACATCTGTGTGCAGTGACTTCGCCAGAAACGCTCCTCCTTAGATTTTTTCTTTCTGTTTGGCAGATATTTGCCATTTTTAAATGATCAGCATCTGCCTTTTTTCCCCGTTTGGCCGATATTTGGCGTTTTTCAATTAACGGCATCTGCCTTTTCCCCCTGTGTGGCTGATATTTGGCATTTTTAAATTATCAGCAACAGCAACTCAATTTTCAGTTAAAGGCATTTCATTATTGAATTCAGAGATGTCATTGTCTAGCTCAGTTTAGTTTAAATAGTATCTATGAAATCAAATTGACGATAATCGTTAGAAATTAAGTGTCCCCAACTGAGCAAGCCAGAGGCGACAGCGGCAAGGAACGAAAACTCCCTCTGTGACAGAATGGAGAAAAAAACCTTGGGAGAAACCAGGCTCAGTCGGGGGGCCAGTTCTCCTCTGGCCAGGATATTATTATTTATTTTTTTACTTATTGTTTTAATTAAATTTTAAATGTATAAATGTATTATATTTCTATTTTTATATTGTTGCAATTTCTAACAATAATAGTATTATGTAGTTAGGTATTTTATTATATTTTTAGTTATTTTGTTTTATTTTATTTATTTATTTAAGTCGAGGTCTTCACTGGGGATATGTCCCCGGGGCCCATCCAGGTGTCTGGCCTCCGCCGACGATCAGGGTCGCAGACATCATCTCCCGGCGCCATCTGATCCGGACACGGACTGAGAAACAGAATAATAAAGAAACAGACAAATATTAGCGTAGATGCCATTCTTCTTACGATGTAACGAGTACATCGTGTGTTATGAGGAGTGTTCCCGGTTCCAGTTGATCTAATTAATGCAGCCTAACAATCCTTTAACGGATTTGAATAATAGAAGTGTATTAGTGTGTTATGTGTAAGCCAGGTTAAAGAAATGTCTTTAATCTAGATTTAAACTGACAGAGTGTGTCTGCCTCCCGAACAGTGTTAGGTAGATTGTTCCAGAGTTTGGGCGCTAAATAGGAAAAGGATCTGCCGCCCGCAGTTGATTTTGATATTCTAGGTATTATCAAATGGCCAGAGTTTTGAGAACGCAGCAGACGTGGAGGACTATAATGTGATAAGAGCTCTCTCAAGTACTGAGGAGCTAAGCCATTCAGGGCTTTATAAGTAATTAACAAGATTTTAAAATCTATCCGATGTTTGATAGGGAGCCAGTGCAGTGTTGACAGAACCGGGCTAATATGGTCATACTTCCTGGTTCTAGTAAGGACTCTAGCTGCTGCATTTTGGACCAACTGTAGTTTATTGATCAAGCGTGCAGAACAACCACCCAGTAAAGCATTACAATAGTCTAACCTTGAGGTCATAAACGCATGAATTAGCATTTCTGCATTTGACGTTGAGAGCACAGGTCGCAATTTAGATATGTTTTTGAGATGGAAAAACGCAGTTTTACAGATACTAGAAACATGGCTTTCAAATGAAAGATTGCTATCAAACAGCACACCTAGGTTCCTAACTGATGAAGAAGAATTGACAGAGCAGCCGTCACGTGTTAGATAGTGTTCTAGGTTATTACATGTGGGGTTTTTAGGTCCGATAATTAACAACAGCAAATGTTGTTTTTTCCTGTTTGGACAATATTTGGCATTTTTAAATGATCGGCATTGGCCAACATTTTTTTTCTGTTTGGCCGATGTGTGGGAAGCGGGACTTTTATTTTGACGGCGTTGAGACTGCCAGCACCTGAGCACACAGAGCTTCTGTTGTCCCTCATCATTAGTTTACTCTCTCTGTTCAACAATTCTGACTAATAAGTTATTATACAGAACTGTACATCAAAGTCAAAGGGATATGACAGACATTATAGTGTTTACTTTTTTATTAATCAATCAAAATATGTGTGTGTGTCTGCTTTATGTCAGCCACCTGCTCTTTAAGATATCAGCATCGGCCATTAGAAACTCGCTACGAGTTGAGCACTGATTCTGTGTTTGTTTGCAGGAAGAACAAGCGTCTGTTTGAAGCGTTGTCGCTGCATTTGCTGCTGCAGGAGATGCACAGGACCTGCGACCGCAGTCAAGCCTTCATCAGCATGAACCTCAGCTCCATGCTGCTCAATCTGGGCATGCTCACACGCTCCTGACACGCTCAGCACACACTAAACACTTCATTATATACATGCATTGATACTTTCACGCTCATGTCGATCCAAACCCCTGTGAGTGTCTTTCTTCTGGTGATTTGCAGAACGTCTGAGCTGCTGTTTCCATATCAAACCAGATGCTGATTTTATAACATCGATCTCCAAAATGATCAATGAAGCACATGGAGGAATCATAACAGTATCTGTGTTTATAATCTGTGGAGAATAATAATCACACAAAACTATCAGCTTCCACTGATGCTGTTATGATACTTCATTGGTGATTTTTGACATCTGGAGTTTAGCAGAATAAACCATCGCGAAAGAGCAGCTCGGACCTTCTGCTAAACGTCTCCTTTTGTTTCACAGAAGAAAGAAAATAATACAGGTTTGGAGCATAAATCATTCCTTGAAACATTTGTAGGATAGTGCAGTTTTATTTATTTTTTATATACATGGAAATAATGAATTTGATCTTTTATACTGTATACAACAACTTAATAAATTTTATTCAATTAAATTGCCTCTAATTTGTGATGATGTGCCTGGTTTTATTTGATCATACACTCAAGAAAATATTTAGGCCTTGATTTAAGATACATTGGAATTGCATAACATTTCCATCTCTGGATTAGACAGGTTTAACAAAAAAAAAAAAAAAAAAAAAAGATTATAAGCTTATTTAATACATAAATGAAAACATGTCAGATTTCTGTAATAATAATTAACTGAATGTTTTTTAAACACACAATAACAATTTTTATATATTTTTCATCAATAAATCCAGGTTATTTAAATCTCATACAATTCTGTCAAACTAAATATTATTCCAGAGCTATAGCCATACTTTAACCATGTTCATACTTTTTATCTGAATAAATTATTTCTACAATGGGCAGATTTATGCTGATTTGAATAAATGCATTTTTTTTTTAATTATTTAATAAAATAAAATGCATGCAAATAGTTAATAATAAGCTATGCAATGTTTTATTTTTATTTATTTTTTTATGAGTGTAGAAATCTGACCTGTTTCTTTTATGTGTGACTGACAAATATGCATCACATTACGTTTTTTTTTTTTGTTTGTTTTTTTTTTAAATGTTAAAACTGAGTAATCCAAATACATGGACATTTTATATGCAAGTTAAATTTAGGCTTAATATTTTTTGTATATGAAACATTTTATTTTTGTTTCATCACTATCATCATCAAACACTCGCAATAATGACTGTTTTCAAACAGGTTTCCTGAACACCCTGCCCTTTCTGTCGTTGGTCAGCCAGTCAGTTAGCCCCGCCCTACTCTCATGTGATTGGTTGAGTCAGAAGTTGACATGTCCGATGAAGGTTCTGGAAGCATCAGTGATTCATTCCTCAGGAATCAAACTAAAGACTGACTCACAATAACTCACGCCAGATTCAATCCGTCTCTCTGTTAAAGAATATTATCCTCTCCAAACATTGTTTTTTCTGACATTTATTTGTTTAAACGTCCCTCATTGTGTTTCAGTGTTTCTCGTCAGTTTTAAACCTTGAAAGCACCTGTGATGAGGATCTGTGTTGGTTCTCCTGTTTCTATGGACCGGGGTTTCTTCTCTCTCCTGTCACATTGTTTAGCAGCATGATGAATGTTTGCTGGAGCTGAATGAGTTCCAGGCCTGAGCGCTCTTATGTTTAGTCCAGATGGAGCAGGATTTGGTTTGGTCTGTTCTTGATCACACGTGTTGCTGTTGTAATGGAGTAAAGCTCTGCTGTCTCTGCTGCGTATCTCTCTCAGGATCCTCCGGTGAGTCTCGCTCCAGGTTTGTGTTATGTACATGTGCTGCATAGATCATGTGAGACTCCAGACAGAGTTTAAGATTGAAGTCTTGATTTCTTTGGGCAGGAACATCGACTCGTTCTCCATCCCATCGTGATCTGTATCATTTCTACAGGACAAGCGTCACCAGACAGTTACAAAAATAAAGACCGTCTTCTGAGGTGTCAAATGTAATAATAAACAAATGTAATAATAAATAATAAATGTACATTTTGCATGTTCAGAAGAAGTGAGATGCCCTGTCATGCGAAAATGTAAACAGGTTTGTGTAAGTAAATTGCTCAGTGCAAAGAAAGAAGTAATGGGAACCTGGTATTTCTTTTTTCATGTGTCTAATAGACATGAGCAAGTTCTTTGAAACACATCTATGATCTTTGAAACATGTCTAGTCTTCAGGCTCTGTTAACTATGGTTTCACTAATAATAAACATATTGCATAAAGCATCCATATTTGTCAATGCCCATGTTGATTAGAGTATTTAAAACATGAGAAGTATTAATTTAAGGTACATTTAGAACAGATAAAAATGTGCGATTAAATTGTGATTAATCGTGAGTTAACTCATGACAATCATGCAATTAATCGCGATTAAATAATTTAATCGATTGACAGCCCTAATATATATATATATATATATATATATATATATATATATATATATATATTTGAATGTATGTACAGGTGCATCTCAATAAATTAGAATGTCATGGAAAAGTTCATTTATTTCAGTAATTCAACTCAAATTGTGAAACTCGTGTATTAAATAAATTCAGTGCACACAGACTGAAGTAGTTTAAGTCTTTGGTTCTTTTAATTGTGATGATTTTGGCTCACATTTAACAAAAACCCACCAATTCACTATCTCAACAAATTAGAATATGGTGACATGCCAATCAGCTAATCAACTCAAAACACCTGCAAAGGTTTCCTGAGCCTTCAAAATGGTCTCTCAGTTTGGTTCACTAGGCTACACAATCATGGGGAAGACTGCTGATCTGACAGTTGTCCAGAAGACAATCATTGACACCCTTCACAAGGAGGGTAAGCCACAAACATTCATTGCCAAAGAAGCTGGCTGTTCACAGAGTGCTGTATCCAAGCATGTTAACAGAAAGTTGAGTGGAAGGAAAAAGTGTGGAAGAAAAAGATGCACAACCAACCGAGAGAACCGCAGCCTTATGAGGATTGTCAAGCAAAATCCATTCAAGAATTTGGGTGAACTTCACAAGGAATGGACTGAGGCTGGGGTCAAGGCATCAAGAGCCACCACACACAGACGTGTCAAGGAATTTGGCTACAGTTGTCGTATTCCTCTTGTTAAGCCACTCCTGAACCACAGACAACGTCAGAGGCGTCTTACCTGGGCTAAGGAGAAGAAGAACTGGACTGTTGCCCAGTGGTCCAAAGTCCTCTTTTCAGATGAGAGCAAGTTTTGTATTTCATTTGGAAACCAAGGTCCTAGAGTCTGGAGGAAGGGTGGAGAAGCTCATAGCCCAAGTTGCTTGAAGTCCAGTGTTAAGTTTTCACAGTCTGTGATGATTTGGGGTGCAATGTCATCTGCTGGTGTTGGTCCATTGTGTTTTTTGAAAACCAAAGTCACTGCACCCGTTTACCAAGAAATTTTGGAGCACTTCATGCTTCCTTCTGCTGACCAGCTTTTTAAAGATGCTGATTTCATTTTCCAGCAGGATTTGGCACCTGCCCACACTGCCAAAAGCACCAAAAGTTGGTTAAATGACCATGGTGTTGGTGTGCTTGACTGGCCAGCAAACTCACCAGACCTGAACCCCATAGAGAATCTATGGGGTATTGTCAAGAGGAAAATGAGAAACAAGAGACCAAAAAATGCAGATGAGCTGAAGGCCACTGTCAAAGAAACCTGGGCTTCCATACCACCTCAGCAGTGCCACAAACTGATCACCTCCATGCCACGCCGAATTGAGGCAGTAATTAAAGCAAAAGGAGCCCCTACCAAGTATTGAGTACATATACAGTAAATGAACATACTTTCCAGAAGACCAACAATTCACTAAAAAATTTTTTTTTATTGGTCTTATGAAGTATTCTAATTTGTTGAGATAGTGAATTGGTGGGTTTTTGTTAAATGTGAGCCAAAATCATCACAATTAAAAGAACCAAAGACATAAACTACTTTAGTCTGTGTGCATTGAATTTATTTAATACACGAGTTTCAAAATTTGAGTTGAATTACTGAAATAAATAATCTTTTCCACGGCATTCGAATTTATTGAGATGCACCTGTATGTATGTATATGTGTGTGTGTGTTTCATATTTAATTTTTTTTATTTTTTGTTAAAATAAAAAATGTGTGCATTTTTGTCATTTTTATTATTCAGTATTTCTATATATTTTTATTTTATTAATTCAGTTTTAATTTGAATTATTTTAGTACATAAGTTGAATGTAAATTCTGAATAATAGTGTACAGTAGTCAACATTTGAAGTGGATCAAAAAAGTTGATCAAAGTTGTCCTATAAGACAAGAATGCATTTTGGTTTTAGGTTTTGATCCACTTCAAATGTTGACTTGTGTATACATATACAGTATTATTTTAGTATCAATGAGATACTATTATAGTTTTTTTTTTTTTTTTTTTTTTTTTTTAAATAGGTTAAATTAGTTTTTTATATTTTCTATTTTAATTTTTGTGTTAAAATAAAAAATGTGTGTTTCTGTAATCTTAGCATTTTTTCAAAGATGTCTATATATATATATATATATATATATATATATATATATATTTTTTTTTTTTTTTTTTTTATTTTAGTCTTAGTTATTTGATAATTAAAATACTATACTAAATGAAAATGAGAAATGTTTTCTTTGGAACTTTCTTAACTAAAATATGTTAAAGTATTTTATATTTTATTTTATTTCAAGTAAGTTTTTTATGGATTTAGTTAACTATAAAACCCTCATGTATGTAATTGTTCGCAGGTGCGCGTGTAATGTGGTCGTGAGCGATGAGATGGTGCTTCAGTAATTTAGTCATGCTGAAGTCATGCTTAAATGAGTGTTTTGTGATGTCAGGTTCTCAGTGACATATATCATGGTTTATGCTGTTAAAAAAAAAATGGGCAAAAAATGCCAGTGCAGTGAATGTTTTATAGGCGCAGTATTGAGTTTCAGAGCATCTCTCCTTGGTTTTAATAAGCAGCCCAGAGACGTGAAGTAGCTCTGATTCCCTCGCTGATCTGTCACACACTGATTTATTCCTTTTCATTAGTTCAAGCGTTTAAGTGTTGCAGTGTGTATGAACTCTGTTTCATAGAGTCGTGTGCGACAGAGCGCTGGTTTGTCTGATTTATACGTGTGGATTCTTGGCTGACCGTAACGCCATTGGAAGTCGTGTTTGAGGCCATTTGTCTCATTAAACATTTATTTACTTGTTAAAGTATGCGTGCTTCAGCAGTTGTGTCGTTACAGTTCACCGTCCCTGACCGCTGTGTGCTTTGAGGCCCATTACAGGCCGGTTTGTGGCATTGTGAACTCAGAGTCAGTTTGGGGAAACAAGACTCATCTTGACACTAAACTGTTAGTTCTGGGTCAATTGTGAGTTTTGACAGGTTGATAATGATGATGCATTACAGCACTGAACTCACAAATATGAATATGATCCCATGAGCAAAAAAAAAAAAAAAACACTTCTGATATCACATATTACCCTGGAAATCAAATTCAAATGCATTGCAGTGTGCTAAGTAGTATATACTACAGTGTAGTAAGTCATCAAACTCAAGTGCATAACATCCACTTAGTGTGCACAGCATGCATACTAAATAGTGTGATTAGTCAGTATGCAGTTGTTAGCATGCCATTTTAAACACAGCCAGCATCAACGTAGGTATAAATAGAGATAGAGTACTAGTGCAGTGTATTTATATAGCACATTTCATACACAATGGTAATTCAGAGTGTTTTACATAAAAGGAAGTGAAATAATCATACAAATAAAAATATACTGCAGTATAGTGGGTCATCAAGAACCCATGCAGAATATCTACGTTTTGTGCATAGCATGCATACTAAATAGTGTGATTAGTATGTTAGTTTGCAATTGTGAACACAGCCAGAATCAATGTAGGTAGCAGCACACTTTGTACCGATTGTAGTATGTATGCAGTGTAGTATGTATGCAGTGTAGTATGCAGTGTAGATTGTAGTATGCAGTGCAGCATGCTCAGTAGAATATACTGCAGTGTAGTAGTTCATCAAGAACCCATGCAGAGCATCCACATAGTGTGCACAGCATGCATACTAAATAATGTGATTAGTATGTTAGTGTGCAATTGGGAACACAACCAGAATCAGTGAGATTAGTAGCACACTGTGTATGTAGTGCAGTGTGTGTTACAGTGTGGGCTAGTGTTCCCATTGTAGTGTACACAGCAGGCATACTAAAAAGTGTGATTACTATTTTAGTATGCAATTGTGAACACAGTCGGAATCAATGTGGGTAGTAGCACACTACATATGCGGTGCAGTGTACATTACAGTGTGGGATACAGTACCTATTGTAGTGTGCACTGCAGTATGGGATAGAATACTAGTGTGGTGTGCTCTGTAGTACATACTGCAATTTAGTAGGTCATCAAGAACCCATGCAGAGCGTCCACATAGTGTGCACAGCATGCATACTAAATAGTGTGATTAATAAGTTAGTATGCATTTGTGAACACAGCCAGAATCAATGTGGGTAGTGGCACACTGCGTATGCAGTGCAGTCTACATTGCAGTGCGGGATAGAGTACCCAATGCAGTATGCTTAGCAGTATATACTGCAGTGTAGTAGTTCATCAAGAACCCTCGCAGAACAACCATGCAGTGTACATAGCATGTATACTAAACGATTAGAATGTTAATTGTGAACACAGCCGGAATTTATGTGGGTAGCAGAATATTGCATATGTAGTACAGTGAGGGATAGAGTACCAGTGCAGTGTGCTCAGTGGTATATACTGCAGCGTAGTCAGTCATCAAAAATCCATGCAGGATGTCCACATACTGTGCATGCATACTAAATAGTGTGATTAGTATGTTAGTACGCAATTGCGAACAGCCAGAATCAATGTAGGTAGCAGCATGCTTCGTTTGCAGTGCAGTGTGCATTGCAGTATGGGAGAGTAGTACACCCCCTGACAAAAGTCTTTTCGCCTATCCAAGTTGTAGGAACAACAAATAATAACTTGACTTCTAGTTCATTTGGAATCAGAAGTGGCTTATATGAAAGGCAAATGCCTCTAGATTACACTTATTTTACCAAAATAAAATCTTATCATGCCTTGATTTTTAATTATTTAATTAGTACAGAAAGGTCAGACTTTGCTTAGACAAAAGTCTTGTCACATCTTTAAAGGATTCAACCAATCACAGATTAGAGCGTCACCTGTGACAAATACTGTAATTAACACATTCCCAGGTGTGTAGAAGAAGAACCCCAGCACACCCAACCTTCATTTGAGATGCATCCTGACCTCTGACAGCATGCCAAAGATTCAACCACAGACCAAAGTGCTGATCATCAAGAGCCTGAAGACCACGTCTCCTGCTGAGGTGGCAGACATCTTTAATGTATCTAAACGTCAAGTGGAGAGGATAAGAAAAAGATTTGAAGAAACTGGTGAAGTTCATGACAGGCCCAGGTCAGGCAGACCCCGTAAGACAACTGTTCGAGAGGACCGTTTGTTGGTTCGACAGTCCAGGGCCAGCCCTTTTTCAACTGCAGCAGAGCTACATAACAACTGGTCACCAGAAACCCCTGTATCTACAAGAACAGTTTGTCGAATTCTCTCATGCAGTGGTCTCAATGGCCGAATTAGTGCTCAGAAACCAGCATTAAACAGAAGACAACTAAAAAATCGTGTTGCATTTGCCAAGGCCCACAGCTTGCAGGAAGGATGGACTGTGGAAAAGTGGCAGAAGGTTGATTTTTCCGATGAATCATCTATTGAACTGCATCCCAATCATCGCAAATACTGCAGAAGACCTATTGGAACCCGCATGGACCCAAGATTCACACAGAAAACAGTCAAGTTCGGTGGAGGAAAAATCATGGTTTGGGGTTACGTTCAGTATGGGGGCGTGCGAGAGATCGGCACAGTGGTTGGCAACATCAACAGCCTGAGGTATCAAGACATTCTTGCTGCCCATTACATTCCAAACCACAGGAGAGGGCAAATTCTTCAGCAGGATGGCGCTCCTTCTCATACTTCAGCCTCCACATCAAAGTTCCTGAAAGCAAAGAAGGTCAAGGTGCTCCAGGATTGGCCAGCCCAGTCACCAGACATGAACATTATTGAGCATGTCTGGGGTAAGATGAAGGAGGAGGCATTGAAGATGAAACCAAAGAATCTTGATGAACTCTGGGAGTCCTGCAAGAATGCTTTCTTTGCCATTCCAGATGACTTTATTAATAAGTTATTTGAGTCATTGCCGAGACGTATGGATGCAGTCCTCCAAGCTCATGGGAGTCATACACAATATTAATTATTTTTCCACTGCACCATGACTTTATGTTCTGTACTGTACATTATTTCTGTTAAGTGACAAGACTTTTGTCTAAGAAAAGTCTGACCTTTCTGTCCTAATTAAATAATTAAAAATCAAGGCATGATAAGATTTTATTTTGGTAAAATGAATGTAATCTAGAGGCCTTTGCCTTTCATATAAGCCACTTCTGATTCCAAATGATCAACTAGAATTCATTATTATTTGTTGTTCCTACAACTTGGATCGGTGACAAGACTTTTGTCAGGGGGTGTAGATGCTCTGTAGTATATGCTGCAGTGTAGTAAGTCATTAAGGCACTAATGCAGAGCGTCCATATAGTATGCAAAGCATGCATACTAAATTGTGTGATTAGTATGTCAGTGCGTGATTGTGAACACAGCCGGAATCAGTGCGCGCTCCAGGTGTTTGTTGTGTGTGATCACTGGACGCCAGCAGATCCAGCAAACACATGAGTGTTTTTATCTCCACACAGAAGAACTGTGCTCACTTTATTGTTGTTATCTCTCGCACACTTGAGCTGAGGAAGTGTAAATCATTTCCCATGCGTGTTGGGAGTGATTGATGAGGCAGACGGCAGGTCACTGCACGCAGGCCGCTTCATTCCAGCACCATGTCTGTGAGTTTATTCCTCTTACTCTTAAAGGAGCAGTTCATCCACAAGTCAAACAGCTTTCTTTCCTCTCTGTTGCTGGTGTTTTGTTGTAGTGTTGTTGGTGTGAGTGTTCGTTCACGGTCTTTGTGTCCTGATGCTGAAAACACTCTGCTGCTGCCAAAACTAAAGAAATGAATTGTTGAGCCTTTATCCAAATATACAAATGAAACAGAAGATTATTATACTGCTGGTCTACACAACTAGATCTTTAAATGTGAGCGGAGCTTGACTGTGAAGTTGCTGCAGTGATGTTTGATGCTCTATTGTCTTCTGTAGAGCTGCTTTACTGCAGTTTGTTTCATAAATGATTCATTTGACAACATTAACACTGTTCCTGTTTATTACTGTGAAGATGCTTTGAAACCATCTATATTGTAAAAAGCGCTAAACCCATACATTCAAACTCGTGAGATCAAACATTCAGTTCAAGTGATTCACTGGCAAAAACCAGATCAAAATAAGTACAAGCAAAGGAAACAAAAGTTACAAGACCTGATTAATTGCATTATCGAGATTGATAGGCAGCTTCTTAATAATCCTACTCCTGAGTTACGTGCTAAGAAGTTGGAGTTAAAAACAGAATTTGATTTGCTTAGTACAAAGAATGCTGAATTTATGCTACGAAGAACTAAAGCAACTTATTATGAGTATGGAGACAAAGCCAGTCGACTATTAGCATCCCAGCTTAAGGGACTGGCTGCTTCTCGCTTAATTACTCAGATGTATGATTCTTCTGGCTCATTAACTAAGAATCCATCTGACATCAGTGATGTATTTTTCTTTTACTATTCCAATCTCTATAAATCAGAACCTCCTGAAGACGATTCTAGTATGCATTGTTTCTTAGACAGTCTAGAATAGATATTCCTCATTGATGCAGCTGTAGCCATGGATCTGGAAAAGCCTCTAGAGTTGGATGAGATTTTGAAATGTCTTCAGCTTAAGGCAGCAGGTCCAGACGGCTTTCCAGTTGATTTCTACAAAAGGTTTGCCAAACATCTGGCACCTCTGTTGTTAGATATGTATAATGATTCTTTGGTAAACGGTTCTCTTCCCTTAACTCTGACTCAGGCCTCTATTTCACTAATACTCAAGCGGGACAAGAACCCAGATGAATGTGGCAGTTGGAGGCCTATTAGTCTGTTAAATTCGAATGTGAAATTATTAGCCAAGGTGCTGGTTTGCCGTCTGGATCCCTGTCTTCCTAAAATAATCTCTGAAGACAAGACTGGTTTCATTAGAGGGTGACAATTATCATCAAATATTCAACGACTTTTAAATATTATTTTTTTCTCCACCCATTTGTACCACAAGTGAAATAGTCATATCAGTAGATGCAGAAAAGGCCTTCGACTGCGTCGAGTGGAATTATTTATTCACTATATCAGAAAGATTTGGTTTTGGCCCCCTTTGGATACGCCTTCTGGACACTGCTCCAGTTGTCAGTGTGAGAACAAAGTTTTTGTGTTCCCAGTATTTCCCCCTGAGGCACTCATCAAGGCTGTCCTCTTTCTCCACTCTTCTTCGCTTTAGCAATAGAACCGCTTTCCATAGCTTTGAAAAATTCCCTGCTTTTTTCAGGAATTGTTAGGGGAGGGATAGAGCATCGTGTTTCTCTTTATGCCGATGACCTCTTCCTCTATGTTTCGAGCCCAATCTTTTGCATGTGCTTAACACCTTTGAATCCTTTTCTGGATACAAGCTTAATATAAATAAAAGTGTATGTTTCCCAGTAAATAATTTAGCTAAACAAATCCCAGCTGAGATGCTGCCATTTAATTTATCCTCCACAAAGTTTCGTTACTTGGGAGTAAGTATTTCACATTCCTTTGATCTGTTATATCAACATTATTTTTCTAAATTACTGACTCAAGTTAAATCAGATTTGTAACGTTGGGATAAGTTACCTTTGACTCTTTTTGGTAGAATCCAGTCAGTTAAAATGAATATCTTACCTAGGTTTTTGTTTCTTTTTCAGACCCTCCCAGTGTTTTTACCCAAGTCCTTTTTCAAGCTTTTGGATGGGGCTATTTCTTTTTATATATGGCAGGGCAGGCCTCCTCTGTTAAGAAAGGCATATCTCCAGTGACAAAAAAAAAGATGGGGGTCTTGGTCTGCCAAACTTTTTGATTTATTACTGGGCAGCAAATATTAGTAAAATTCTCAGCTGGTATAACTCTCTGCATATAGATTGGTGTAGATTAGATGCTCTACATCTTCTCTTTCTGCCTTGGTGTGTGCTCCTTTGTCTAGTCGCCCCTCAATTACACTACTAACCCAGTTGTTTGTACTTCTCAGGATTTGGAGGCAATTCAGACAACATTTTAAACTCGCTGCTGCTTCTGTTTTTGGCCCTATTTGTAGTAATCATCTATTCCTGCCTTCAACCTTAGATTCTGCTTATGTTCTATGGAAAAACAGAGGCCTTTTACATTTTTCTGATTTATTCATTGATGGAGTTTTTCTGATTTTGCAGAGAAATTCAGTATTCCACAGTCTAACTTTTCGTTTTTTTTCCAAGTTCGTAATTTTGCTCGTTCCCTTTGTCCATCTTTTCCAGACTTCTTTATATGAGAAGTGCTTAATTCAGAATCATGGCTCTATATCCACTTTATATAATTTAATTCTTCCTTATACTTTGCCATCTTCCTCCCGGTTTAAACATCAATGGGAGAAAGAACTTAGACGTAGTTTGGAGCAAGAATGGTGGGAATTGGCTGTTGACAGGGTTACTTCCTCTTCTTCTTGTGCAAGACTGAGTCCGATTCAGTTTAAGGTTCTCCATAGAATTCATCTCACAAATGTCAAATTAAGTAAGATATTTCCAGGAGTGGATGTTATTTGTAATAGGTGTTCTCTGGCTCCTGCTTATCATACTCACATGTTTTTTTCTTGTCCAAAGTTGGAAGATTTTTGGTGTTCCTTTTTTGATACTTTTTCTATTATTTTCAATATTTACCTTGAACCATGCCCTTTGATTGCTATTTTTGGTGTACCGGCGGTTTTGGATGAACTTTCAAGAAAGTATGCTAATGTTCTAGCCTTTAGCTCACTGATAGCTCAGAGACAGATTTTATTGCACTGGAAGTCTTCTAAACCTCCTCCCACGTTCTCGTGGTCAGAAGATTTGATGTCTTTTCTATACATCGAAAAAATTAAGCTCACATTAAGAGGTTCCACTGACAAATTTGACGATAACTGGGATCCTCTACTTAATTTTGTCAAGAATACACCACATATCTTTGCTGATTTGTAAGGTTTTTTTTTTTTTTTTTTTACCTTTAACCTATGGATATCTGCGTTTTTTTTTTTTTTTTTTTTTGTTTCATTGTACTTTAAGGTATAATTTAGTTGCATTGACAATTCATGTGGGTGCCCCTTTTTTATTTTTTATTTTTTTGGTACGTCCTTGTTTTATTCTCCTCATTGGGGGCGTGTGGGTGGGGGTAAGGGCTCACTGAGGGTTTTGACTCTTCATGTTCACCCTTAGTAATGTTTTAAAAAAAAAAGTTTAAATTGATAATGCAGTATCCTTTCTTTACTCAAAAAAAAAAAAAAAAAAAGATCAAAAGAGCGATTCATTTTTGAATTTCGACATTGCTTGTAATGATTTTAAAAAGCACTTGGTGGGTGAAAAGGAGCTATGAATCAGTTAACCATTGCCTCGCAAAGTGATTCACTGTTTCAAAGCGCTTCAATTGGATCGCAGATTGCAAATCATTTGATTTAGATCGGGACATCAGAGCGGGTTTGTGAATAATTTTTTATTTTTTATTTTTTTTTATTCAGTTTGGAGCATGGATCGTGAATCATTTGATTTAGATAGGAACTTAGGTTTGCGAATCATTTGATTCAGATTGGGACTTCAGAGCGGGTTCGTGAATCTTTTGATTCAGTTTGGAGCATGGATCGTGAATCATTTGATTTAGATTGGAACTTAGGTTCGCGAATCATTTGATTTAGATTGGAACTTTGGAGTGGGTTCGTGAATCTTTTGATTCAGTTTGGAGCATGAATTATTTGATTCAGATTGGAAATTTGGATCGCGAATCATTTAATTTAGATCAGAGCTTCGCGGGTTGCGAATCATTTGATTTAGATTGGGACATCGGAGCGCTTATCGCAAATCTTTTTTCTGATTTATGTTTTTTTTTAAAAATTAAACAGTAGAAAACATCAAACCAGGCAGTGCAGTTATGAAAACAAAACAGAATAAAGAAAGTAAGTATACACCAATACAAATCTCTTAAGAAAATTAACCATGGTTTTATTATAGTAAAAGTGTATGAAGATGCAGTTTTGACTGCTTTAGGATTAACAGAACCTATCAGGTACCTAGACAAACTTTGAATAAAGAAAAGAGAGGTTTAGAGCCAGATTTTTGTTTATGATTGTGAAATTTAGCTAGCAGGAAACACAAATTAAGTTTAATTGTCCTATATTCTCTTTTGAGTAGTCAAACAATCCATGGAGAAATAAAGTAACTGGAGTTAATTATTTGAAAAAGTAACTCGGATATTTCCTTCTAAATTATAAAGTAATGCATTACTTTACCAGTCACTTAAAAAAGTAATCTGATTACATAACTCACATTACTTGTAAAGCGTTACCCCCAACACTGATTATTATTATTATTATTATTATTATTATTATTATTTTGTTCAAACAGTCTCCAACTTTAAGGCTTAGTGTTCGAGGTGTGGTCACTAGTGAGGACTGACTCAGTTCGCTCAGAATCACAGGCTGAGTGTTTATCAGGCCTGGCTCTGATTGAGGAGATCTGTAAGAGTCCAGTCAGAATATTCCTGCCTCATGAATGCATTAGTGACAGATCATCTTCTCATATGGGCAGAACATCTGGTCCATCTGCTGGATCTGACAGAACGAAGGTCTGCGGTTCTGCTTCTCATGAGAAACGCCAAACAGACTGTCGATCACATCTGCAGTGACCTTCAGAAAACCTGCAGTGTTTCTGCTTGTGGTCTGAATCTTCTGAACACTGTGTGCTGGGATATTAAACCATGCTTTGAGAAGAAATCGTGCCGCTGGTGCTATAAAATGGCTAGCGAGGAGTAATTCCTTTAGTTTTCTGCATACTTCAAAGTCAACATCAACTTTCAAAATTGACTTTATATTTAAAATTTTTATTTATTTATTTTTTTTTAAATAAAATTACTTCTTTTTTTTGTAATTCTTCATTATTCTCAATGGTGATTATCATGACTTTATAAAGTTATCGTATTGAAATCACCATGAGGAAACAACAAATACTACAATAATGTTTAAATACTTAACAATTTATTTTAAAATAAACAACTATATATAGATAAAAGTAAATTAATTAAAAACAATTGTAAAAATAAAATAAATAAATGAATTTTGGGAATAATTAGGACTTAAAAAAAAGTTTTTTTTTTTTTTTTTTTTTTCAAAAGAAGTCTCTTCTGCTCAGCAAGGCTGCATTTATTTGATCAAAATACAGTAAAAACAGTGAAATATTATTACAATTTAAAATAGCTGTTTTCTATGTGAATATCTGTTAAACTGTAATTGATTTCTGTGATCAAATCTGACTTTTCAGCATGATTACTCCAGTCTTCAGTGTCACGATCCCAAAATAAAATTAATAATAATATTTTTTGGCATCACAGCAGTGAGTTGGGATGTGAATGAAGAATCTGGCACTAAAATAGAGTCCACTTCTTTAAACAATCATTTTGGAGAAAAATGAACATTTTTAACCAGTTCTCACAGATTGACACTTATAATATTTCTGTGTTTTGATTATTACGTTACTCATTCAGCAAAACTTTCTCAGGATTTTAAGTGCTGAAGGAAGATTTTTATTTTCATCTTCATCTCTCTGTGCTTGAGCTGTTTTATGATTTGAGCTTCAATCTGCTGATCTGAAAACAGTGCAATATATTCAATTAATCATCTGACTCATGTGGCACACGGACAACATTGATATAATTTTCTCATTTTATTTCTTTACGTGGTGCATATGTACAATAATAAGTTATATATACAGTTGTGTTTGTTGCATTGATCCAGGAGCTCTGTTAGAAACTTGACTACGAGGTTGACGTGGCCTTTACAAGTTGAACATAAGATAAAATGCATTGTTTGTTGATATACAGAATATATATTAACGTGGGACGTGAGGAGGGTAAACAAACATGATGCAACAACAAGAAAAGCTGAAGGCAGTATCTGAAGTGGTTCTGTGTGTGATTGTCCAGGAGACCGGCTCCGTTCAGTCATTCCCTGCAAACATCTGAGTGATGAAGCCTCAAACACGAGCTGTGTGACCGTCAGAAACACAAACAGGAGTGTGTGAGAGTGTGTGTCGGTCATTAAACACTTCTGCGTGCAGTTAAAGGTCTGCACAGCTGCCTCTGCTTCCCATCGCACACTTTACGGCTTTTCCGTTTGGATTATTAGTTAATGAGGTGCTGGAAATCACAGCCGCTTTACACTCAGAGTCATAAAACACCAATTCCACACAATTAGTCCAGCAGCAGCGGCTCGCCGCAGGACACACACACACACACACACACACACACACACACACACAAGCCGCAGCTCTCTGACTCTCTTAAACAGATTTATGTTTCTGTCAGAATTTCATTGAGTCCATATTCTGAATGTGAGCAGATACAGTGAGTTCATCGTAGGTGAATGTGGGATGACACACACACACACACACGCGCGCGCGTGTACCATGTTTGAGAGTTTCCTTCACATCTCTGTGACTTTTAGGCAAGACACTACAGGCAAACACGTTTTTTCCCCCCAATGTTTTAAAATAGTTTTCTTAAAAATACATTTCTTAATAATAATAATAGGCCTATTAATAGTACCACAACTGTTTATTATATAAAAGTAACAATTTTACATTTTTTTTTTTATTATTTTTATAAAATGTATTTTAAAATTAATTTTAAAAATAAATAGTAATAATAATAGTAGTAGTTGTTTATTGTACAAAAGAAAAATGTAAATTTTTTTTATTTAAAAATTTATTTTTCATTATTACATTTAAAAATATTTTAAAGAGATTATCATTATTTTTTCAAATGCATTTAATAAAAATAGTAGTAGTACCAGAACTGTTTATTGTAACGTTTTAAATATTTAATTATTTTAATTTTCTATTTATTATTTGTTTTATTAAATGTATTTTTAAAATTGTTTTAAAATGATTATCATTATGCATATTTGAAAATAAATGTTTTAGTAGTAGTACCAGAACTGTTTACTGTACAACAGTAACAAAAGTCACTTTGCTCTTGTAAATTCTAAGATTTTAATCTATGTTGCTTCCAAAACATGTTGTCTTTCAGACTATAGTGGAAAAAGAGCATCCATTGAAGTGTTTGTTTTATTGCACTTCATCTATTTGCATCTGTAGATTTCAATCTTTGAAGAGTTTTTCTCTTACAAACACCAAACTTTACAGTTTTATTCCTCTCTATATTCTAAAGATTTGTTCATATTTCATATGATGACAAAATCAGACAAGAATTATGAACTTGACTTTATCCAATGTTCAGATTTATGTTCAAGAAATGAATGCAAATTAGTGCATATTTAATTAGATAATGCCTCGTTTGCATATTTAAAGATAACACTTCAGAAAACGTTTAGTTTTAATGTACTGTGATTAATTAGCTGGTGAAGTGTAGAGATATCGATTAGTTAACCCCGAGTGTCTTGCCTTGAAACAGATGTGTTGTTTGCCAGGTAGCTCGTTATGCACATTTAGAGCGTTTAACGATCTTGAACTCACTCAGTGAGATTCTTCAGTCTGTTGTCGCAGCAGAAAGCAAGCAGACGGTCACTGTAACGTCTCTTGTGGAAACACTGAGAATAAAACACGTTCTTGAAATCACTGCTTGAAGACTCTGTTCACGTGTAGAAACGTTTCAGAGCGTTTGTGATCGGTCGCATTTCTTCCTTCTGTCATCAGAAATCAACAGCGTCTATTGCAAGTCCATTTCAGAAATACACAAACTGGCCAGTTGTGACTTCAGGGGCCTCATTTATAAAGCATGCATACGCTCAGATTTGATCTTCGAGAGTGCGTACGCTTAAATCCACACCAACGCTAATATTTGTAAAAACTGGCTTTGACATAGGCACTTCTTCTGCAGGTTTTTGTAAATGTAAGCTGATCTTGCAGCTCTCTGTTCTAAATTAAATCATTTGGATGATGACTGGTGATCTTTTATGTTAATGACATTAATTAGGAGTCGTTTGCAAAGCAGAGAGCTGAAACCATTCAGTTGCACACAAGTTCAAGATCATTTGCGATTCATAGATTTCACATCTGAAAGAGACAGATATGTGCGTTTTCTGTGCGTACGTTCATTCTATGAATCACACGTACGCATATTTGAGCGATGATTGCAAGATCAAATTTCCCAGGTAAAAAAAAAAAACATTACTTCCATAATGTACTTAAAGTGCTCTATTTCCGCGCACTAATTTTGTACTTAATACACTAAATATGATTCTTTAGTACTTCTTAAGTTTAACTAAGTGTACTCAGCTGTGCTATTATGGACACCATAATTATGAACTAAAATGCACTTTTAACATTATCTCTATATTGAAAAAATGCATTTAGTTACCACTTGTAGTACCCATCTTTCATACACTAGTACACTCAAGTGCACTACAAGTGGTGACTAAATACATTTTTAAAATACAGAGATAATATGATAAAAGCGCATTTTAATTTTATTTTTGGTGTGTGCAATGCTTGGATTTGTGTGTAAAGTTTTGGAAAAAAAGAGGCAAAGTTTTGAAAATGTGTGTAAGCAGCTGAAAAACACTAACATTGTGGCAAAGGTGTTTGCAAATGTTTGCTTTTGAGGTGTGTTTGTGATATTTTGAATGCAGTGTTTCATTTTGCAAGAGATGCGAGGCATTTTGTATTTTGTGTGTGCAATTCTTGGATTTGTGTGAAAGTTTTGAAAAAAAAAAAGAGGTAAAGTTTTGAAAATGTGTGTAAGCAGCTGAGAAAAACTGCAGTTATCCCGTGAACTCATTCTCTCAGACGGTCTGAGTATGCAGAGCATTCGCAGCTTATATGGACGGAACGCCACTGATATTAGTGCACGAAAATAGAGCGCTTTATGGAAGTGTACTTTTTTTTTTTTTTTAACCTGGGTTAGGATGGTTTCTGCGCAACACTTTATAAACAGGCCCCGGGTCTGGTGCGGATGGGTTCTGTCAGACGCTGGCGCAGCGCGAGGTGAGATTGGGATGGTGGCTGGATGGAGGGACGCTGTTCTCGGGGCCCAGAATGTCGAAGCAGAGGGCCTCGACGGCGTCCAGCCGCTCGATCTGGACCAGACGGGTCAGCAGGTCCGGGATGCTGTATCCCGCCGTACTGATGCGGTCGAAGAGCTGCATGCCGTCCGTCATGCCTCCGATCTCGTCGCGCTTCAGCCCGAAGCTCTCGGCGAGGTGCCTCCACGTCTTCACCACCGCCTTATCTGTGCTGTAGGTGGCGCTGAGCATGCGGCTGGTGCGCTCCAGACAGTCGAAGGGCAGCTCGGTCGGACTCAGACCTGCAGAGATGAAGAACATCATCATCATCATCATCAGAGTACACTCGGGCCTGGTTTCACAGACAGGGCTTAGGTTAAGCCAGGGTTAGGCAATAGTTCAATTAGGACATTTAAGTAGATTTTATAAACATGCCTTAGAAAAAAACATTACTGGTGTGCATCTTGAGACAAAACAAAGGCACTGATGTATTTTAAGATCAGTTAGTGCAAGTTTCTTCAGTTGAAACAGCTCAGATTTACATTTTAGTCTGGAATTAGGCCTAAGCCTTGTTTGTGAAACCGGAGGTATGAGTAGGGTTTATGACAACCAACACACTTCCAAAACTAACTAAAATTCTTACAATCAGAAAATTAAATTGTGATTTATTATTTTTATTCATATTTAAATGTAAATGTTTTTAATAGTGCTGTCAAACGATTAATCGCGATTACTCGCATCCAAAAAAGTTTTTGTTTACATAATATATGTATGTCTACTGTTTATTTATGTATATATAAATACACACATACAGTATATATTTTGAAAATATTTACATGTATACACATTTATATTACTATATATTATATATAAATATATTTAATATAAACATTTTTCTTAAATATATACATGCTTGTTTGTATTTATATATACATAATAAATATACACAGTATACACACACATATGTAAACAAAAACTTTTATTTTGGATGCGATTAATCGCAGTTAATCGTTTGACAGCACTAATATATAAAAATACCTGGCAGAACTGTTTATTGTATAAAAACAACAAACATTTAAAAGTTTTTAATTGTTATTTTTTAAAAATAAATTTAATAATAACAATAACAAAAATACCACCAGAATTATTTCTTAACCAAATTAACAAAAATTTGATTCAAAATAAAGATGTATATGAAGAGTTTATTTGCAAAAACAGATAACTCGGTTTTTAATTTTTTTTTTTTCAAAAATCATGTTTTTTATTATGTTGTCATGTATTTATTGTGTTGGTTAGCTGTATTTTTTTTAGTTATTTCTTAACCTAATCAAAATAACCCAACTGTAGTTTGATTGAGATTAATTGGAATGCACAATGAAGAAAGTTGTTAAAAACGGAGTTATCTGCTTTTGCAAATGAACTCTTCATATATTTTATTATTTTATATTTATTATTTTATCAAATGTATGATAAAATGTAAAAAAAAAAAAAGGTACTAATAAAACTAATAAAATGTCAATTAAAAATAAATGTAATAACAGAATTGTTAAAAAAATAAAAATAAATAAATACAAAATAATAATAGTACCAGAACTGATTACTGTACAAAAATTACAGAAATCTCCTTAAAATGTTAAAAATCCTTAAAATTGTGATTATTTATTCATTTTTATTTATTATTTGTATTACATTTAAGTCAATAATTCTCACAGAACTGTGGTCAAGTAAGCCATGTTTATTCTCACTGTAAGTGAACTCATACTTCACCTTGCGTAGTTTTGATCATCATCTACCAAGTGATGAGTTTGTGTCAAACATTGAGTTTGATTGACTGAACTCATCAACAACAGCACGTCTGTGAGGAGTTTCTCCTCTCTTTTAAGAGCAGATAAGTGTTTATTTTAATTGTATGTGATTATATGGGTCCCATCAGAACAGTCCACTGGGATAAACAATGATAAAATGCATTTGATTTGACTTCATTTCAATGAAAAGAAATCAATATTTTTCCCTCTTCAATGATCTTGCTGCTCCATTATTTCTCTTTTAATTTTCTGAGAGGCAAGATGAACTCTGCATGATTTGATGTACTGTAATGTGCTTCTGTAAATGTTTAGTGTGTTTGCAGTGAGGTGGAGATCTGTTTGTCACACACTCCTGCTCATTACAGCTTTAACACAGCAGCAGTCACCAGTGTTTTACAGGCTTGACATAATCATGAATTCACGGTTACTGTTACACTCACCCTCCGCAACACTGCAGGCTTTTGTGTACAAATCCAGGATCTTTTTCCTTCTGCTGTGAATCTGCAGAAACAGGAAATGTTTGGATGAGTCACACAAAGCAACAGAGATCAATCTGAACCTACAGAACAAGATCAGATGTGGAGCAGAAACTGTAGCTCTGCTGAAAAACTTAACTACAGAGTCAAAGAACAGAACATTACATGTTAGAGGTGTGATGAGATATACCTTACGCTTTTAAAATACAGTGAAATATTACTATAATTTAAAATATCTGTTCTCTATTTGAATATCTGTTAAACTGTAATTTATTTCTGTGATGCACAGTTGAATTTTCAGCATCATTACTCCAGTCTTCAGTGTCACATGATCCTTCAGAAATCATTCTAATATGCTGATTTGCTGCTCAAGAAACATTTCTGATTATTATCAAAGTTGAAAAGAGTTGTGCTGCCCAATATTTTTTGTGGAAACTGTGGTACCTTTTTTTTTTTTATTAGAAGGTTCAAAAGAACAGCGTTTATTTGAAATAGACATCTTTTGTAACATTAGAAATGTCTTTACTGTCACTTTTGATTAATTTAACGCATCCTTGATGAATAAAATAATTTCTTTTTTCAATCTTACCTACCCCAAACTAGTGTATTACTATTTCGACAAAAATACTGTGCAGCACAACTGTTTTCAACATTGATAATAATCAGAAATGTTTCTTGAGCAGCAAATCAGCATATTAGAATGATTTCTGAAGATCATGTGACACTGAAGACTGGAGTAATGATGCTGAAAATTCAGCTGCGCATCACAGAAATAAATTACATTTGAACAGATAATCACACAGAAAACAGCTATTTAAAATTCTAATAATATTGAATATTGAATATTGTTTTTACAATATTTTTGATCAAGTAAATGCAGCATTGGTGAGCAGAAGAGACTTCTTTCAAAAACATAAAAAAATCGAAAAAGACTGTAATATGCATGTGGTGTCATATTCACCCCAGTGGCTCTGCTGCTGGTGTTGATGTAGTTGTTGTTGTTGTTGTTGCTGACGGTGTTGGTGGAGCAGGTCTTGTCCCGCGTCAGATGCACCAGAGACAGAAGGCAAAGGTCAGCGGCTCCCTGTTTGTCCTGAGCTGCTTCCTCGTCACTGTCGATGCTGCGACTCAAAAGCTGCTCGTTCTCTGATGACGCGTCGTTCTCACTGCAACAGTGCAAGCGTTTAGTGTTTACAAAGAATTATAGTGATTCTGCCAGAAATCAATCACAATCAGTGGTTCTCAAACATGACTTGTCAAAATATAAATGAAATGCAACTCCAACTCCTCAAAGCAAACCGTCTACAGAAACAGATGAATCCTGCACTGCACACTGCTGCTCTTTAAAGAACCATCTCTTTCTTACCTTTTTATAATCTGAAGAACTTTCTTTCGCCACAAAGAAGCTTTTGTGAAACAGAAAGGTTCTTCAGATGTTAAAGGCTCTTTATGGAACCATTTAGACAAAAAGGTTCTTCTATGGCATCGTGAAGCACCTTTATTTTTTAGAGTGTAGCTTGCGAATCATATTTTAATACATTTCAGTCATGCAACGTTTATCAGACATTGTATTTTTACTTTTCTCAAACATGACTTATTTTAAAAATAAGACAAAACATGCTTTAAAATAGGCTAAAACAACTAAAAATCAAGTAATGCTAAAAAAAAAGTTTAATTTATAAACATTAATTAATATAAATTAACAATAAACAAAATTTTTTTTAAAAATCTTAATGTTAATTTCAACATTTATTACTACATTTCTAAAATAATTTAACAACTGTTTTTTAATTAACTAACATTAACAAAGATTGCTGCAAAAATATATTGCATTTTATTAGTTCATATTAACTAATGCATTAATTAATCTTACCTAATGATACCTTATTGTAAAGTGTTATGAATGTTTATTTAATTCACTCTTTCAACAACTGAGCAGATTTTGTTTTTTGTTTTTTTCTGAGGAAGAGTTCATGTTGAAAACTATTACATTATTGTAATGTTTTTTGCCAGCCACAGTCACTGTGAGCTGCATGAAGGTTCTTCAGGGTTTGAAACGACTCTATTGCTTGATGAAAGAGCCTGATTTAGACATTTGCTTTTCTGCCTATTGTGCTTTACAGTAATAATTATCATGTACTGACTAGCCTGTTGTTTTCAGCTTCTCAACAAGCACCTGTTGACAAAGACGGCTCAGAGCCGCGCACAGAATGTCATTGTTTTCAGACACTCGATACCTGCGCCAGTCTGGATCTGCATTAGCACATACTCTGGCATGAGTCAAATCTCCCGCTTCACGTCTACAACAATCATAAACAGATGCAATCTATCTACATATTAGTCCATCTAGAATATATCTGACCAATTGGAATCAGTCGGTCAATTTTGAGCTTTTGGGCTATTTCACTTTCATTACATGTTGTTTCAGACGTGGAAAGAAAAAAAAATCCAAAATACACATTTAAGTTTTTATTTTATTGCACTTTATCTACTTGCATCTGTAGATTTACAATCTATATCTTTAAAGAGATTTTTCTCCATTTCAGTAGCACTTACATAAACCAAACTTTACAGTTTTATTTGCTATCCATATTCTGAAGGATTTTACTGAAGGGTTTGTTTATAAATCATTTGCCTGGTTTTATTTTTACACACTATCTATTTGCATCTGTAGATTTCAGTTCCAAAACATATCTTTAAAAAGTTTTTTCTCCATTTCAGCACTACTTCCAAACACCAAATTTTACAGTTTTATTCCTACCTGTATTATGAAGGGTTTTACTGAGGGGTTTGTTCATATATCATTCACCTGGTTTTATTTTTACACTTTATCTTTTTGTTTCTGTAGATTTAATTTACAGTACATATCTTTAAAGATTTTGTTTCTCCACCTCAGCAGCAATTATATACACCAAATTATAAAGTTTTATTCCTCTCTATATTCTACAGGTTTTTACTGATGGGTTTGTTCATATCACTTACCAGGTTTTATTATTGCATTATTATAATTATTATTTATCTTTTTGTGTCTATAGATTTCAATTTCAATACACAAGGCCTTTTTTTCTCAAAATGAGTTTGTTTCTCCACCTCAGCAGCACTGACGTATACCAAATTTTAGAGTTTTATTCCTCTCTAAATTGTGAAGGTTTTTACTGAAGGGTTTGTTCATATATTGTTTGCCTGGTATTATTATTGCACTTTATCTATTTGCATCTGTAAATTTAATTTGCAATACAATCTTTAAAGGTTGTTTTCCCATAATGAGTTTTATCTCCATTTATGCAACGGTTACATAAACCAAATTTTATAGTTTTATTCATGTCTATATTCTGAAGGGGTTTGTTCATACATCATTTGCATGATTTCATTTTTACACGTTATCTATTTACGTCTATAGACTTCAGTTCCAATACACATAAGGCCTATTTTTCCCTCAAAATGAGTTTTTCTCCACTTCAGCAGCACTTACATACACCAAATTTTAGAGGTTTATTCCTCTTTATATTCTAAAGGTTTTTATTGAGGGGTTTGTTCATATGTTGTTTGCCTGGTATTATTATTGCACTTGTACAGTGTCTGTACATTTCAATTCCAATACATATCTTCAAAAAGTTTGTTTCTCCACTTCAGCAGCACTGACAAACACCAAACTTTACTGTTTTATTCCTATCTTTTTATTCTGAAGGGTTTTACTGAGGGGTTTGTTCACTGATTTAAACAACTTTTTATTCCTAAAAACAAACTGAAATGTTTTTTTTTTCTGTCTGTTTTCAGTATTTTTTTTTTTTTGGTTTATAGAGTGATAAAAAGAGAAATCCAAAGTTCCCTCTGGAAAAACCTATAACTCTAATGTCAACAAAATCAAGAATTTTGAACCTGGCTTCATCAAATGATCATATTTACAGTATGTGCTGTAAATGTAGTGCGTATTTAATTAGATAATGCCTCATTTGCTTATTTAAATATAGCTTTTCAGAAAACTCATAAAAACAAACAAACAAATGTTTGCAATTCTTAAAGTAATTAAACAACTGGGGAAGTATGATGATATCTATTATTTTTTTTTTATTTTTTTTTTTTACCATATTCACCTGCAGTGTCTTGCCTTAGAGAAAAGACGAGAGACAGTGTGTTATTCACAGCAATCAGAATTAATCAGTGTAAAGCAGGGGAAGTTCTCATCTAATTAGTGTGAGGAAAGCAGTTTTATTTCTTTATTCAAGCTTCTGCTGCTCCTTGGGAAAAAAAATGAAGAAAAAAAAGGGTTTGAGGCGAAAAAGTGTCATCATATGTTTGAAGCGGAGCTATTTTCACCTGGTGGTTTTGGCTGCACCACTGCGTAATTATCACACGCTTGATTACGTTTGTCTGAAATGAACATCTCCTGTGGAAAGCGTAGCTGCAGGCTGGATCTGTGTTCGACTACCTCATCCTGTCTGTAAGCCACATAATGTTTCCAGTCAGAAGAGAAGAGAAGAGCTGCAGCTCCGAGCTGCTGCACAAACACGTCCTGCGGTGGCTGAATTACTGGCACAATCTCACATGAGACGAGGAAACGTGTTTGACGCCTCCGTACGAGGGCTTCACTGTGCTGGTTAAACCCTGTTTGTCTTGCAGTAGTTAAAGGTTTGTTTAGCTTGAGTGAAGACTCACCTCTTTGCGGTTTTTGGAGATGAAGGCTTGAGCTTATCAAATTCATCCTTTTCTGCAAAGATCACCACGTTTTCTGGAAAAGACAATGTGTGAAGATCAGTGACGTGCTCATTCATCTCAGACCAGCTGTTGTTTTATTTTAAACTTTTTTTGAAAAGCTTCTCTGGACAAAAGAGTTGATAGTTTTGAGTGTAATTTCAGTAAAAATAGAAAATAAATCTATTATTTGTTAACAGTGAACCTATTTCAATTTGATTTCCAAATCTGATCTGGATGATTGACTGTTTAATGCATGAATTATGAATATGCATTATGCATTCTTCATCACTGTATGTCATTTATTTGAACAGTTTATGCAATAATACATTCAAGTATATGCTTTTACTGATTACAATACAAACAAATGCATTTGGCAGATGCTTTTATCCAAAGCGACTTCTATTGCATTTAAGGTATATACATTTCTATATCGGTCCATGCATTCCCTAGCATTGGCATTGTTGTTGTAAATGCCATGATTTACTGTCTGAGCTACAGGAACTAAACAGTTATGAGTTGGATATGTGTAAAATTAAATAAATGGTCTGTTTTGTGAATGCTCATCTGAAGTCAGAGATGTAGTTGTGAGTGCATGAGTGGCTCTTTCTCATGTATTCTGTTATTATAAGTGGCTTAGCTGAGAATATCCGGTGGGAAATGGGATAAACGCGGATGTCTAGCGGTGTAGGTATTTGCTCGTCCGCTCTGAAGCAGGATTAATGTTGTGACTTACAGTAACATGAATGCATCTGCTTTTCTTCTGCTTTAGTCTTTTACTTTTAGGGCTGTTTCATGATGAATTTCAAGACTATTTTTACATATTTTTTTTTAAAGGATTTTTTTAGTGAATGCACTGCAGTGAGCTAAATGGAAAAACCCATTCAAGATGAATCAAAAGAAACGTTTAATATACATAGAATTCATTAAATCGCAAAAACTATAAATAAAAATGCTCACAATATTTGTGTGTTATGTATTTCTACTCTTCTGACAGTGATGGATTGATGGCTAAATGAGCTGCAGTGAGAGTGAGTGAAAGCTAATTTTGAGGGGTTTTTCTCCAGACGGAATGAGATGGTTATGCAGAGATATGTTGTGAACGTTCGGTGCCGTCAGCGAGAGCCGTGGGCTGAAGGAACATTCCAGATTCACCTCGTCCCGTCTGCCGTCTGTCACGTCATCTTAAGCAGTTTAACACGTACAGATGTCAAACCAAGCGTTCGCTCACCTTCAACCTCTTTCTTCTCCTCCTGCTTGTTTGTTTGGTCTTCCACTGTTTTTATTATTTGTCCAGAGCAGCATGCTGGGAAAGAAAGAAACAAAGAAAGAAAGCGCTGAGTTAGACTCACAGCACTGCTATTCATTTAATGTCTGGAGCAATAAGAAAGAGTTTGAAATCTGGGAATGAATGATCTCAAGTAAATGTAGAGCAGAAGGACTCAAACTGCGGTCAGAAGAGCTTCCCTGTAGATTCCCTGTACACACATCAGTTATGAGGAACATTCTCACACACACACTCACACTCACACACACACACACACACACACACGTGTACACACACACACATGTGTACACACACACACACACACACACACTCACTCACATGTACACACACGCACACGCATAATGAGTGTGTAGTTCTAGCAATCTTACCTTGTCCACTCGGTTTGGACTTCAGGATGTAGAACATAATAATCATCACTATAGCGATGGCCATGATGAAGATGGTTGACATGGCGATGATGAGGGCCGTTGCTAGGTGACCTTGTCCTGTTGGATCTGGAACACATTAAAAGATGTTGCTTAACGACTGTAAAATGCTACAATTGCACTGATGAACTGACTTTTTGTTTTGACCGATTGTTTATAGACCCTTTTTGTTCCGACGTCACACTTACATCACAGCTCTAGCTGGAGGCAAAACAGAGGAAACTGGAGGCGGCCCATTCAAACCAGCACAGATTGGGCTACATAAGGAGCTTAAAATATCATCTTTTTGTGACGTTGGGTGCCAGAATTGACGTAGCACAGGCTCCAATTTGAAATTTTATCACATACCTGCTGCCACTGCCAGACAAAAAACTGACGACAGCTGTGGTTAAACGCGATAAAACGAGCGGACTGGACAGAAACGATTGTCAAAATGCTCGCGTTTGCAGCGCACACTTCTTATTAGAAAAGGTTCAATAAAGTATTGTCTTTTGTTGTTATGGATTATGGTTTGTGTTACGCGTCTAAAGATTTCTTATGCATCTCGTGTATGAAATAATGTCTGTGTGCATGTGTGTAAAACAACAAACTGACAATTTATATGCTTAATCATCTGTAATTGTATATACATTGTTGAGATTGATTGAGGCTGGAATTTAAGAACTTGGTAAGAAAGAATAATCAAATACAGAAAGTTCAAAATTAGTTTGAACCCATTATTTTTATTTCTAGAAAATATTCACATCGTTTAATGTACTGGAAAGTAAAGATACTGTAATGTCACTGTAAACTTACATCATTTACAGGAGGTATATACTTAAAAATAACTATTTGTCCATTACATGATACATACATCTTCAAATAATATACCCATCACATTGAATGTTTAACTTTTTTTTTGTATTTTGGCTCAGTTCACTCTCATGTAGCTGTAACAATAGTTGCCTGCTGAAACTGAAATCTTCATGACTAGATAGACACCGGTGAGTTTCTCTTCACATTAGGTTTCTCTATAGATGTGTCACTCAACCAGAGGGAATCCTGTCGTCCATCCTTTGAGTAAAAGCGTGTACGGGTCGGCCAATCTGGTACATATGCAGGTAAAATCGGATTTCCTCCAGTCATTATTAAAAAACAAGCTAACAGACTTCATAGCTAGTGTTAGTGAAGCGGAGGGGAATCTTTCTGCCTCCAGCTAAGCTCCGCCCACAGAAAAACATCACAATATTTACTAACATTAAAAGGGTCTATTGTGATGATATTATTAATACTGAATGTACCTTTATATCTCTCATATTCTATAATATTGCTAGTGTTTTGTCTAAGCAATTAGGCTGTATGTAACAGTGATTTTACTTTGTTTAAAACATCCATGGTAAATCTGCTGCGTTAAAATAAAACATGTGACTCTGGAGCACAAAAGCAGTCATAAGTAGCACAGGTATATTTGTAGCAATAGCCAACAATACAGTGTATGGGTCAAAACTATCCATTTTTCTTTTATGCCAAAAATCATTAGGATATTAAGATCATGTTCCATGAAGATATTTGATAAATTTCCTACCGTAAATATATCAAAACTTCATTTATGATTAGTAATATGCATTGCTAAGAACTTCATTTGAACAACTTTAAAGGTGATTTTCTCAATATTTCGATTTTTTTGCACCCTCAGATTCCAGATTTTCAAATAGTTGTATCTCAGACAAATATTGTCCTATCCTAACAAACCATACATCAATGGAAAGAATATTTATTGTGCTCTTGCCTTTCTCTGCGTGTGGGAATATGGTGGTGCTGCTGGACGACACGCTCGGAGCTCGTCCTGATGACGGCGGCGTCGACTGCATGCCTGTAAAACAACATTCAATAAAATCAGTCAGTATACTCATACATCTGCTGAACACTTGTAAATCTCTCATTCTGCTCTGTTATCACCAAATCTCAGATTCAATCGTTTTGTCCACTTGTTTTCTTTCAATCAGCACAGGTTTTGTGTTTCTTTTTGGAACTTATTAATCGTAAGAATTATTATTAAACGTAGATCTCATTGATCTGAGCTCATGAACCTCAGTTCATGAGTGAAAAAAAACATTATTTATGCATAATTTTGGCTCAAAAAGTAAACTGCATGAGTTCAGATCAATGAGGCCTGCGATCAATCAGATACAAAAAGAAACACAAAACCTGTGCTAACTGAAAGAAAACAAGTGGACAAAACGTTTGAATCCAAGATTTGGTCATAATATCACATAATGAGAGATTTACAAGCTATTTAAGAAGCAGTTATTTTTAACTTGGGAACACAAGAAGTGGAAGAAAAATCCCCAAAGGCATAAAAATGATCAGATTTTTGAGGGAAGTTGTTATACCCTGTGTGACCAAATTTAGTGAGTTTTAGTCCAACAGGGTTATTATAGTTAACTAAACCTAAAACCATAAAAAACACAAAATAAAATAAACTTAAACTGAAATAATCCTGAAAAAATCCTTAAACTTATTTTATTTCAGCTAGTTGCCATTTCTCATTTTCATTTAGTTTAACTTGATAAAAAAACTTGATGAATAAAAACTATATTTAAACTAAACTAAATTGAAAATGGAAATATAAATATAAAAATTAATTTAAAATATTAATAAAAACTATAATAGTATCTCAATATGATACTAAAATAACAGTGCAATGCGTTCAGTGCTGGGTAGTAACTCATTACATGTAATCTGAATTATGCAATCAAATTATAAAAAATATGTACTTTGATTATTAATTATGTTGTAATATTATATAATATGCATAATATTATATAATTAGATTACAATACTCATAATCAGAGTACAGTTACTTTATTATTGATTACATGATTACATATTATTCACACAATTATTAATCATAATTTATTGATTCTGTCTAATTCTTTTTTCATCTTTTACATTTTCCTAAACATTACACATTGTAATGCACAAATTCATTATTTCTTATCAAATGAATTATTTCTTATTTACATGCACTGTAATGCAGGGATTCCCAAAGTGTTTTTTAGTCATCTGAATCTCTTTCACCTAAAATATTTTCTTGAAGCTCCCCCTGAGATTTTACACATCACATGCAGGTAAACAAATGAAATATTTCATTTTTTAATTAGTTTTATTTTGATTGTTATATTAAAATGATTTATTGTAATTTTACATTTTTATGATTTAATAATTAGCTTTTCATAAAACTCACAAACACCCTGCAGTTCTTTTACGAAGCCCAGTCTGGGAAACCTTGACCTAATGTAATGTTTAATGCATGTTGTTAATTATGAGTGGAATGGAATTTTCTTACTCTTTTTATATCAATATGGTACAAAATTATCCTATTTAAATAAATGTGATGAATGAGTAAGGTCAAAAGTAATCTAAATGTATATTACCTAAAATGTCTAATGTAATGGATTGGCTACTAATGTCATTTGGAATCAGTAATTTGTAAGTAATCTATCAGTAACATTAACTCACGTTTTCAGGAAACAGAAAATCCTCTCCAGGTCAAAATGACCAGAAAATACAAACAGGAGTTATTCTAAATGATGAAAAGCTGCTGATTTTTCTTCACTTGAAGTGAAAATGTTTTTTTGATGGAGTGCAACTTGATGCCGCATGACATTTAGTGTACAACAACCCAACATTAAATATGGGACGCTAACAGTCTTAATGGACTAAAACACAAATCTGCGAGTGTTTCAGCTCTGGAGTTGAAGTATTGATTTAATTAAGCCCAACAGGAACAGCACCGTTTGTCAAAGCTCTCATAGGTTTGAGGTCTTTGCTTATTTCTTTCTCATTGCGAGAGTCAAACACACTGTAAACCAAACGAACGCCGCGAGGATCGCTCTGCCAAACCCCATCAGTCTTCTGACTTCATTAGAAACCATTAGCAATCTGATTCATTACCACATCCATTTAATGCCAAATCATCTGTTGAGATCACAGATCCTGAAATCACGCGCGAGGTCCGCCGCTGGACGCATGTTTCCATGCCTGTCGACTGCAAGCAGCAGCAAGTTAATCATCTTTTTATTCCCTCCAAACTCTTAATTATCAGACGCTGCGGGCGAGCATAATCTGCAGATTACCCGGCGAGTGTGAGCATGTCTTCACTCCCTCCGCATACTTTCACATCTACAGCTTTAAAAGACCTGTTTGTTATGCTTTTTTAATTAAATAGAATTCCCACCTACTTCATTTCTGTCACCGCACAATAGAAAACAATTAAAGAGGCTCTGACCGGCGCAGACGTGTTTCTCAGCACAAAGACCCCTTCATTTACAGGATGTTCATCTTACAGGAGCAAAACTATTCATCAGCAGTATTCATAATACACCACACTTCCAGATTTATAATGAACCGTCGTTCTCAGAGCGGATAGAAAGAAATAAATCAATTATGGACGCTTTAGGCAAGATCAAGTTCTTCTTAATAGCATAAAAGCCACAACTTAATGCACATAAAAATTAATAAATAATAATAAATTAAATTAAATTAAAAATTAAAATTAAATAATCTAAATCAAATAAAAAATAAAATAAGGCTAATAAAATAATCTAAATAAAATCAAATAAAATAAAAGCAATTCATCAAAAACCCAACATTTTTTGTAATATACAGTATAATGTCAGGTTTATTGGACAACCACGGATCTGAAATCTGTCACTAAAAATGTAAAGAAATTAAGAATTTATACAAGCAGGAAAAGTTCATCTTGATAGTGCATTATATACACAACAAAATGTTTGACAAAGAAAAAGCCAAAATTAAAGACAAAAAAGCCACAACTAATATAATTTATGGGCACAAAAATAAAAAAAAAGAATCAATTTGTGAAAGGGCCAGTAATACTCATGATGCTAGGTTTATTAGACTACTAACAAACCATTGTTCTCATTCTCTCAGAGGGGATCTGGAGGAAAAAAAATACATTTTTTTTGAAGAGGCAACAATATTTGTGATATACAATACTAGGTTTATTAGACTATTAGATTAGGAAGCATAGGCTACTAGAGAAAAGAAATGTAATTGAAATAGTGTGTAAATAGTGTCCCGGTTATGTCCAAAACAGAGTTTCTGCTCTTTAGATTTATGAGTAAAAATATTTCTTTGCGCAGTCAGCATGATTTTGATTAGAAATCTCTGTTTTTGCTGAAATCGCTAGAGTAAGAAGCAGTTTGTTGGTCAAACGGCCTCTCATCAGAGTTTCCACTCTCTTTCTGAAGAAACATCTCATGGCTGAAGACAAACAGAGATTTAAAAAAAGAAATTAGCAAAACAAAACAATAAAAAGCTTGGCTCTCGCTCGCTCGGTCAAACCTGGAGTTAATTAGTTTCCCTCTCTTGCACAAACGACGCCATTTCATCCCAAACAGAAATCAGAGCCCTGAAGCTGAAGGGAAAGCAGAGGTTCTTCGCGGAGATGTTTAGCGGATTACGCGGCATTAACGCTCAGGTCTGCGCGGTTCTCTGCTGGTTTCCATGCGGTCAGCGCTTCAGGTATGCGCCGCTAATCAGAGACTGCAGTGTGTTATGAACGATCTGCCAAACACCAGAGCCAGGCCAAGAGAAGGAAAATAAATCTGAGAAAGCTTCATGCACTGATGGCTGATGGAGTCCAGACGCGTTACTGATGACCTGCTGTTCGCTTCATCACAGCATCTCTGTGCTCAGATCCGGATCCGGATCCGGTTTGGGTTTGCTTTGCTTTAGTCAATCTGTATTCTGTGCTAAACTGTGTGTGGGCCTCCGGAACGGGAATGGAAGCGTTTAACGGAGCAATAGCCAACAATACAGTGTATGGGTTAAAATTATCCATTTCTCTTTTATGCCAAAAATCATTAGGATATTAAGTAAAGATCATGTTCCATGAAGATATTTTGTAAATTTCCTACCATAAATATATCAAAACTTCATTTTTGATTAGTAATATGCATTGCTAAGAACTTCATTTGGACAACTTTAAAGGTGATTTTCTCAATATTTTGATTTTTTTGCACCCTCAGATTCCAGATTTTCAAATAGTTGTATCTCAGCCAAATATTGTCCTATCCTAACATAAATGGAAAGCTTGTTTATTCAGCAAAAATGGACTCTTATGACTGGTTGTGTAGTCCAGGGTCATAAATGAGATGTTCTTACACTCTTTGATGTTTCGAGGAGCGTTCTGACAGGAGTGACACACCATGCCATAGATGTTACGCGGACGGTTCTCCAGAATGTAGTACCTAAACCAGAAAACACACAAACAAACTCACAAAACACGTACTGCTGATCACTGGTAAAGAAATGAAGAGTTAATGCAAGACTTAGACAAAATAAGATTATTTTTTATATCACATTATACAGTCAAACCAAAAATGATTCAGATAGCAGATATAATTTTTGATATTTTTTTACTAGTGGGTGCAGGACACTATAGTTGATTTATGTAAGTGAGGAGAGCAAAATAAAGTAAACTCTGATATATTATACCCAGAAATTCTTCATAAAGTGGACTACCAGTAAAATTTGGGAGCAAAAATGTGATTTGAGACTTTGACCTGAGCATGTTTTGTTCCATACCTTTCTATCAAAGTTATCTGACATTATCAAGATGAATTTGTTCTGACACAGTTTAACTCTGAGTTCTTCTCATATTTTATTACCATTTTCTAAACTATAGTGAATAAACTATGATATAATGTGAGAAATGTTGAAGGTGTCTGAATAAATTTTGGTTTGACTGTATATACAACAGTTATTCATAATGATTGACATAAAGAAAAAGACAAAGTTAAAGACACAAAAGCCACTGCTGAAATACTTTACAGGCATAAAAATGAATGTGAAAAAATAAAATAAAATAAAATAAAAATTTTAAAAATGGACTAAAACAAATAATAGGGGAAAAAATAGTAGACCACTACTGACTATTTAAAATGACTGAATATTTTAAAAAATGGACTGAAATAAATAATAAGGAAAGAAATAGTAAAAATAAAAAAGCACATTACTGACTACAGGATGTTTAACATAAAGAAAAAGCTCAAATTAAAGACATAAAAGCCACAACTAAAATTATTTACAGGCATTACAATGAATGTGTAAATAAAACAAATTATTTATTTTGAAAAATGAACTGAAACAAACAATAAGGAAAGAAAAAGCATAAATTAAAAAAGGAGAAAAAACATTACTGACTGCTGGATGTTTGACAAAGAAAAAGCCAAAATTAAATACATAAAAGCCACAACTAAAATAATTTATAGATATAAAAAGGAATGTGTAAATAAAATTAAAAAAAAAATTAAAAAAAATTAAATGTAAAAATGACCTGATACAAATAATCAGGAAAGAAATAGTATAAATATATATATCTAAAAACACATTACTGACTGCAGGATGTTTTTACTCAGAATTGTGCAATAAAAAGCCGCAATTACCTTTTTTAATGTTTTATTCTGTGGCAGAAACAAAACAAAACAAACAAAAAAAAAAAAAAAAAAAAAAAACAGAATTGCCAGATATAAATTTAAGAATTCAGAGAAAAAAACTCAGAATTGTGAGAAAAAAATCTGAACTGAGACTATCACAATTACCTTTTTTTATTTTTTTATCCCGAGGCAAAAACAAGCTTCCATAGAGAACATATGACAGCAAAGAGAAAACAACACAACTGAACTGTCAATGAGCTGATCGTGTTTAATGATCTGCTGCATGTTTAGTGTTTTTGCTCATCTGAAGTGAGTCGAGACGAACACAGAACACACACTTCACATTCAGACCGACACACACGCCTGATCAAAGCCATCATGAGCTGTGATCTCAAAGGAAATATCAGCGATCAGACTTTACGTCCCTCATAACAGAAACAGCAGAGACTTCCTGAGGCAGAGTATATTAAACACTCAATAATGTGCTTTAAAAAGCTGCACTTTGTATATTTATATTCAAGCCAATTGAAACCAGACCTTCTGCTTTAAGTGGCAACAGCAGCATGAAGCCGTCGTGTGTGTGTGTGTGTGTGTGTGTGTGTGTGTGTGTGTGTGTGTGTCTGTGCATGTGTGCTTTTGAGAGTGAGTGTATGCATGCATGTGTGTGCGGGTGTCTGCATGCGCGTGTGTGTGCGTGCGCGTGTGTGCGTTTGTGTATGAATGCCTTTGTGTGCATTTGAGTGTGTGTGAGTGTGTGTGTGTGTGTGTGTGTGTATACATGCGTGTGTGTGTGTGTGTGTGTATGCGTACATGTGTACTTGTGCGTGCGTGTACGTGTGTGTGTATGCGTGCGTGCGTGTGTATGCGTGCGTGTGTATGCATGCATGTGTGTGTGTGTGTGCGTGTGTGTGTGCGTGTACGTGTGTGTGTATGCGTGCGTGCGTGTGTATGCGTGCGTGTGTATGCATGCATGTGTGTGTGTGTGCGTGTGCGTGTGTGTGTGTGCGTGTGCGTGTGTGTGTGCATGCATGCACGCGCGTGTACGCATGCATGCACGCGCATGTGTGTGTGCGTGTGTCTATGCGTGCGTGCGTGTGTGTGTGTGCATGCATGCATGCGTGTGTGTGCATGTGTGTGTGTATGCATGCGCACGTGTGTGTGTGTGTGTGCGTGTGTGTGTGTGAGAGAGTGAGTGTATGCATCCCTTATGAAAATCAACCATAGTTTTACTACAAATAAAAAAAACATGGTTACTATAGTTAAACCATAGTAACCACAAATTAACCATAGTTTTGCTACACTGATTATAGTTTAACCATGGTTTTGTACAGTAGTAAAGCTGTGGTTATGCAAATAGCAATCAATATGCCAAAAAAAAAAAAAAAAAAAGACATTGTTACTACACTTTTACTTTAATAAAACCATGGTTATGTTTTCATAAGGGGTGTGTGTGTGTGTGTGTGTGTGTGTGCGCGCATGCAGAACTTGAGTTTTGTGATAATTCAGTGATGGTTCAGAAACACTTTACTTGAGGCCTTTAAAAATAATGCAATATAAAAGTATTGCAATGAATCATTAAAGCCTAATAATGCACATTATAATGCATCAAATGATGTCATGAATAATTGCAACCATGGTTAAAATAAATTATAATACTTATACATTCATGGTTACACCTTTAGAAAGTATAATGCATTAAAACATATGACAAACAACCAGTTTCAGATGTAACAAGGAATCTGCAAATATTATAATGCCTTTTAACTTATTACCTATTTGAGAAATGAAACATTAACACAAACTTTCTGGTTAAGTTTTCTCAAACCACTGTTGTCTAGCTCTGAACTGTGAGTAGTTGGAGTGCTATGGATTAGAGATGGTTAGGTCAGTCTGGGTCAGTCACACAAACACGAGTTAGTGTAAATGCTCCTTTAAAATCTCATAAAAGGCGAAGCTGCAGTCAGCAAACATTATTTAGGAGTGGAATAAACTCTCAGCTCTTGTTGTTTCTATGAGCTTCTGAATGCTGTGATTTGTGTAGAGTGTCCTGGAGTGTTTTCTTACCCCGGTAAACACGGTCCGCACTCGGCGTCGCTCTCCAGAGTCCCCTGCGTCAGGATAGTGGCGCGGTACAGCGAGTCGCAGTCTTTGTGGCGACGGCAGATCTCGTATTTGCCTTTGGAGAATTTCCCGGCCGGACAGGCGATGCAGGTGTAATCTTCATCTTTAGTGCCGTAACCACAGTTCTGAAAAACACACGGCACAGAGATCCCTTCACACTCCATCTACAAGTCAAGTCTCCTTCATTTCTACAGCACTTATCAGTGTCCGGGGTAATGCATTACAAGCATTGTTGGGGAAAGTTACTTTGTTACTTTTGAGTTACTTTTTAAATCTGGGCAGGGCTTGCGTGTTTGTTTTTAATATAAAAAGTTCTTCTTTTACAAATGTAAAAGCCCTTTCACAACAAAAGTGAAGTGAATGCGCCTCAGGCTGAAGGAAATGTGAATTCAGGTCTGTACAGTAGAGGACGCCGCTCAAACTAATCACATGAAGAATATGACACAGGAGAAGAAAGTTCAACACTATTCAGCAATAACTAAAATATAACACATGTGCCAATTTTTGCTTATTAGTATGATTGAAATAGATCATCGAAGGTCAGTAGCAAAGACATTGGTTAATAAAATGGGATTAAACACATAAATGATATTTGTCTTATTTAACATATTTAATTATTGCAGGTTTGTATAATATTCTGAGTTTGCCTTTGTGTTTATATTGATTTTGAGGAACAGTGAATGTGTTTTTGTGCAGTGAGATGAGTAAATACATGTTGATATTTAGTCTAGAACTACAGTAAGATCATGTTAATTACTCCTGATTTCTCTCAACATGGCAACACCAGAGCTGTCAGTCAATACATGAGAAACAAAGTAACTGGTGTTACTTTTTGAAAAAGTAACTCAGATATTTACTTCTAAATTAAAAAGTAATGTTACTTTACTAGTTACTTAAAGTAATCTGATTGCGTAACTCGCGTTACTTGTAATGCGTTACCCCCAACACTGATTACAAGCAGCATGAGTTATGTATTCAGATTACTTTTTCAAGTAAAGTCATGCATTACTTTTTAATTTACAAGAAAATATCTGAGTTACTTTTACAAATACATAATGCAAGTTACTTTGTTTCCCCATGTATTGACTGACAGCTCTCCTGTCCTCATGTGGAGAGAAACTGGTGCAGAAGCAGGATTATTCATTTCACTTTTGGTGTAAAAGGGTCTTTACAGTTGCCAAAAATATAGCTTTTGGGATATTTGTTATTAAAAAACAAATAAGCAAGCCCAGCTCAGGTGACAAAAAGTAACGCAAACGTAACAGTTCATTACGGTCCATAAAAAGTAACTAAGTAATGCAGTTTGTTACATTATTATGGAGTAAAACAATATTGAAATGCATTACTTTTAAAATTGACTTTCCCCAACACTGGTACTTAAACAATACAGACTGATTCCAAACAGCTTCACAGAGAAAAATGGGAAAATAACAGTGCTGGAAAATTATGAAACATCTTCAGTTTCAGCTGTAAATTAGGGAAGCTAATTTCCACCATGGGATTAAAAAGTGTGAGTTCATATCTCGTAATTCTGACTTTGTTTTTTTGTTTATAAATACATAAATAAAATGTCATTCCGACTTTGTATCTCACAACTCAGGCTTTTCTGATTAGGAAAAATATAAACTCAGAACTGAACGGAATTCCAATAAGAAAAGTCAGAATTGTGAGATATAATCTTGCAAAATTGCGAGGAAAAAACAGAATTGCAAGATGTAAACTTTAAACTGCAAGAAAAAGTCTTTATATCTCGCAATTCTGATTTTTTTATAAAAAAAATTTAAAAAGGTAATTGTGGCTTTTTCATTTCACAATTCTCACAATTTGCAAGACTTTTTCTCGCAATTCTGAGAAATATAAAGTCAGAATCGCAAGATATAAACTGGTTTTAAAATTGTGAGAGATAAGTGCAGATTTTTAAGAAAAATGCTTTGTCAAATTTTTATGTCCGATTTGTGACAAAGTTTAAATTACCTCTTTTATTCTTTATTCTGTTGTGGAAAGAAAAAACAGATTTGCATGATATAAAATCTGAATTCAAAAATGTAACAAAGTAAGAATTCTGATTTTATATCTTGGAATTATGACTTTAAAAAAATAAAAAGGAAATTCTGACTCACAATTAAAAATTTTTCTCTTGATATTCAGAGAAATATAATCACAGAATTGCAAGACATAACTTCAAACTGCACGAAAAAAAATTAATAATTGCAAGACAAAAAGTTGTAATTAACCTTTTAATTTTTTAATCTGTGGTGAAAATAAAATAAAAACAGAATTGCTAGAAATGAACTTGTTAAATAGCTTGTTGTTTTCCACATTTGTAAGTCACTTTGGATAAATGCATCCGCTAAATAAATAAATGTACATGTAAACTTGGAATTGCAAGAAAGTCAGACTTTTCTCAGAATTGCAAGATAATTTCTCACAATTCTAATTTTTTCTCACAATTTTGTCATTTTTTTACTCTGTAGTAGTAAAGCAGCTCTACAGAAGACAATAGAGTCATTATTCAGATCAATTCAGTTCTAGTATATTCTCATAATACTGAATATGAATTGTATCAATTATGTCATTGATTGTAATGCATTGAAGCGTGTGACAGATCTGCAGACCTCATCTTTAACTGATCAGAAATGAATCAGCACTGAACATCCAGTTGTTTTTAATCCTCAAATATGAAGCAAGCGATGAAGCAGCAGCTGCTGGAGTTTAGCGAGCTGCCAGAACCATCCGCAGAAACACGCTTAATGAGAAACACATCATGAAGAAACATCCCAGCAGCGGCGCTCAGATTCACATTCATTGTGTTTCATAATCCAGATCCCGAGAATAACATCTGAGCATGCTTTCCCTTCACTATCCACAACAACTCTTCCACAGAAAGCCTTTCAAATGTGCTTCAGATTCTCACTGATTCAGATGTTACAACATTAAAGGTTTCGTCAGAACGTCTCCCAAGGCCGTTTCAGCTTTACTATTATTGTCTTGTCATTTCTGAATGCTCTCGAGCGCTGAGCTCTTAATTAGCGTAATGAGGTGATGATGCGTCTTTGGTGGGCAGAGGTGCAGCGCTTTGTTCTTTTGGCCTCCGGTGTCGGTTTGGGAGTCTTGAGCGGAGATAAAAGAGATTGAGATGTTGGTACTCACCATCTGCTCTGATTTACAACTTATTGAGAAGTCCTTCTCCGTTCTGACATTCACCCCCAACATGCATTTCAATACTGAAGCACACACACACACACACACACGCTCGCTCGCTCGCTTCATGGGAAGTAAAACATGTTTTTAAGCTCAAACGTCTTTTATCTGCTTCTAGTGAATCAAGATCATCTTTGGCCCCTGAGCACCAGCGTTATTGGATTGTTCAGGAACGCAGCATTTCAAGCCCTTTTTCTGTTGGAAATGCTATTTTTTCAGTACAATATTTTCAAAAATAAGTAAAAAAAACAGAAATAATGACTTTCAGAAGTAATGTAAAAATTACAAAAAGGTTTTAACAACATGGGGAAAAAATGGAAAATAAGTTGCAACAGGTCAAAATGGCATTTTTGACAGAAAAAAAAGTTGCATCAGTGTAAAAGTCACATTTTGTTATCGCGTTCAGAAATAATGTGAAAATTATTTTAAAGAAAAGTCACATCAAAATTGCATTTTTGAGAGAAAAGACATTTGAATTGCAGAATATAAAGAATTGTGAGATATAATATAAAGATTATAATATAGAATATAAAGATTCTGAGAAGAAATGTCTGAATTGTGAGATAAAAAGTCGCAGGAAAAAAACAGAATTTCAAGATTTAAACTCAGAATTGTGAGAAAAAGTCAGAATTCTGAGTTTTTCTCTCACAATTATTTATTTATTGTTATAAATATAAGTCACTTTGCTATTGCATTCAGAAGTAATGTAAATAATAAAAAAGTAAACAACAACATTAATGCAAAATAAGTCACACTGGGCCACAACTGGATTTTTATGAGAGAGAAAAAATACATTGGTATTGGCATTGATGTATAAGTCCCAATTTGGTTATTGCATTCAGAAATAATAGAAATAAAAATTTTTTTAAAAAAGCATTTTTGAGAGAACAAAAACACATTGTGTTCTGAGGTTTTATCTCACAATTATGACAATGTATGATAAATAAAAAGTAAAAAAAATCAGAAATAATGTAAATAAGTTTTTTTTAATGTACAAAAAAAGTAAAATAAATAAAATGAACAATTTACAAATGTTTCAAAGATATTTAATATTCAGTAATATTATTGATCTGTATGCTGATTGATCTGAATAATGACTCTATTGTCTTCTGTAGAGCTGCTTTACAGCTGAACTTGAGTTCATTTCATAATTCATAAATTTCACTACATTAACACTGTTATTTTCATGATTATCACTGTGATTCTGCTTTAAATCAATCTGTTTTGTATAAAGTGCTATAGAAATAAATGTGACTTGGCTTGACTATAAAAATGTATTTTAGTATTTCACTCCTCAACAAATCCTTTAAATTGAACATTACAGAACAGAACTGGAATAATAAACATCAGTATAAACAAGCATAAATTATAGTGGCATTCATTATAAACACCATTTATTATAAACGCCAAGCCTAAATGAATTTATTTTAAATTCAGCATTTGTGAAATACGCTATATAAATAAACTTGAGCTCACATACAGATTTCACTCGGGACGAATCCAAATGTTTGCACATGTTTGTGCTTGACGTTAACTGCATATATATATACACGTCGCTTCACAGCAGATAATACGAAACTGTGACTGATTTTCTAGAAAATACGGCAAATGTTTCTGAATGGTTTGACACTCAGAATGATTGGTTGTTTCGTGTGCTTCAGAAACAGCACATACCTGTGTGTTTGCGTTCGAGAAGCATCAAATGAAAGAGAGCTTGATTTAGATCACAGCTCGTTTAAATTACAGGCTGAGCGTCGTTAACTCCAGCAGAAGAGAGAACGAATCAGATATAAAGCAGCATCATCTTACTTGTAATTTTCACAGCCACTCCAAACAATCACTGAGGTATAATTATGCAAAAAACACTCTTATTTCCGTAATAGTTGTTTTCTTCACAAATGGTGCCTATTTTTGCTGGAATTCATCTCAAGTGTTGTGAAGAAATATGATTTCAGAAACAAGAACATCTCTGATGGGATATGTGTTTTTAATATTAAGCAGCATGGCTTTGGTGCTCAGATTAATTCTACACACAAAAAAATTTTAAAAAATCATGCTCTTCCTCAGTATTTTTGTCTTGTTTTCCAGAACAAATATCTAAAGATTCTTGAATTAAGATAAATTTACTGAATTTGCAAAAAGTGTTGAAATTGTCAAATGAAGGGAGTTTTTGTTCTTAAGAACAATTACCTGCCAGTGAGGTTAGAAAAATGATCTTGTTTTTGCTTTGAATTAAGTGGATTTTTCTGAGCCCACTGACAGATATTTGCTCTTGTTTTATGCAAAAACTCACTTCATTCTGATGCATCTTTCAAAAACAAGACATAAGATATTAAGTAATTTTGCTTCTCCAGTAAATGTGTCTTGATTTAAGAATGTTTGGATATGTGTATTGGAAAACAAGACAAAAATACTGTCAAAGAAAATCATTTTTTGCAGTGTAATTTGAGAATTTGTTTCTGAAATACTGTTTTAGCTCTGGTTTTGGTTTTTGTTAACTATAATAATCCTCAGTCTTTGAATATGAGTGACGAAACAAATAAAAAGATTCATAAATGTGGGGAAAAAAGAGATTGTATGACATTAAACTCATCACATCTTTCATATTTTTTTAAACATTCAGGTTACAACAAAATACTATTTCAGCTTTTCTACTTCAGAATTTCATGTTTAATGTTCAGTGTGTTACTTGAAATAGAAAAACTGAAACAGTATTTTCTTGTAAAATGTATTACAATAATATTTATTTTATTTACAACTCCGGAAAATATATTTATATATGTTAACAAGTTCTACCACACTACAAAAAAAATATTTTCTTACTGTGAATTTTTGTCTTATTTTCTAGTACAAATATCTAAACATTCATGAATTAAGATAAATTAACTTGAGAAGCAAAATGATTTAATATATTAAGTCTTGTTTTCTGAAAATGTTATTAAAACGTTGTTAGTTTTTGCTTAAAACAAGAAAAATGATCTGCCGGTGGGGTCAGAAAAATAATCTTAAATCAAAGGGAAAACAAGATTATTTTTTCTGACTCCACTGACAGATATTTGTTCTTGTTTTAAGCAAAAACTAACAAAATGTTAATATTTTGTCAATTTGTGCCTCAAGTTATCTTGATTTAAGAATGTCTAGATATTTGTACTGGAAAAGAACTCTAGTAAAAAATTTAATATTAATGTTTAAAAAATTTAATATTTAAAATACATTTATTTCATACAAAGTACAGTTCAAATCTATTAACAAATTTACTGACAGATAACTTGAGACTTACTGATATAAAAATTATAATTAAACTTTATTCAGCATACTAGATGTGCACAATGCACGTTTCTTAATATTAAGTCTAAAATGTGTTTAAATGTCACTTTTGATGAGGACTGCATGATCTTTGAATAATATAATACTTTAAATGCAAAATATTTAAAGTGTACCTTAAGTATACTTGCAATAGTTCCACTTTCGCACAATTAAATATACTAAGTATATCTTTAGTTATACACTTAATACAATTAAAGTGCATTAAGTACTAAATGAGTTTAGCAGACTTTAAGTATAGCAGTTTAGCATACTAAAAGTACAATTGCAGGGCATTTTATTAAGCACATAAATATGAAAATGCATTTGTAGTATACTTAGCATGAAATAAATGTATTTCAAATACATTTAAAGTACATTTATTTTTCACTAGAGAAGACAAAAATACTGTCTTCTTTTGCAGCTTCTGCTGAATTCAGGGTGAAATCAGCCGTGGAAACCTCCTCAGATCTATAGATCTATTATATCTGAGACAAACCTGATCAACAGAACTGTGAAAAATCACAGAGCCGTCTCTCTGTAAGGGTTTGGTTAGACCTGTCGTCTCTCTTTAAGCACTCCAGATCTTCTGAAGTCATCTGATGCCGCTGCTCTCTGGGTGGTCCAGAGAAAGACCATCAGCTCTTAAAGAAGCCGTTCACAGTTAAAACACGGTCATTACTGACTCTCTCATGTCCTTCCAAACCCGTATGCTGAGAGTTTTGAATTTCTGCAGAACCTACATGCACTTCTTCTCCACACAACAACACTTCATAGTGAACATGACTGTCAAAAAAGCACCATTAAAGTCCAGTCAACTTTATTTCTATAGTGCATCATACAGTACACACTGCTTCAAAAGCAGCTCAAGTGAAGTATTATAACTAGTTATATGACTCTTAAGTCTTCGGATGTCATCTGATTTAACTGAGACTTGGAATAATATCTTTTAGGGGCCGTGTGTTTGCTTTCCACTGAGCTGCTTCTCTGTTGTTTTTGTAGGTAAACATGCATTAGATGGATGTGTTTGGCTGCTTCGTTCGCATCTTGTGTCTTTTGCATTCTACGGTGCTCAAGTTAAACTTTTAATAAGCCTCTTCATTTCTTATTTGTATTTTTGTCTTGTTTTCTAGTATAAATATCTTGAATCAAGATGCATTTATTTTACAAGTAAAATGACGTGAGATATTATGTCTTGTTTTCTAAAAAAAAAATTAAAACTGTTGTTAGTTTTTGCTTAAAACAAGCAAAAATTTCTGCCAGTGGTGCAAGAAAAATAATCCTGTTTGAATTAAGATTATTTTTCTTCCACATTGTCAGGTATTTTTACTTGTTTTAAGCAAAAACTAACAACATTTTGATATTTTTTTTCAGAAAACAAGATTTAATATCTTAAGTCATTTTACTTTAAATGCATCTTGATTCAAGAATTTTTAGATATTTATACTAGAAAATAAGACAACAATACTTCGTAAGAAAATCATTTTTTTGCAGAGAACACTTGATACTTTTGCCTTGAAATGTTGGTTTTTTTTTGTTTTTTTTTTTACTTTTTTTTTCAGGAAAATCAATGTAATGTATTTTTTTTTCAATATTATTTTTGATTACTATTTAGAAATGTGAGGGGATTTTTATGATACTATGCAATATTTGTAACATTTTTATGAGTTATTTTTGTTTCCACTGAAGCTACCAAGTGTTACTTATTTTTTCAACCTTTTAACATGTCCAAGGTTTTTTTTAGTGTGTGTTTTCACATAGCTAATGTGACAAAAGTCTCCAAGTGTTTGTCATGTTCTGATGAAGCTACGATTTTTAAAATCTCAAAATTTTCTGATCATAAGTGACCGAAGAGGCCCAGAGGGTTAAAAAACACATCTCTAGTATTTGTGTTTATTGCATTGCCCTGCTCCTCAGGTTTTAACGGCAGAAATGTGTTCTGATTGCTCGGTCTCTTTTAGAGTTTGACAGTCGTGTCCACTGTGTGTGAGAACTTCTGTTATATGGAGAAGAGCTGCATGAAGATTCCTCAAAAACCCTCCTTTTGTGATAATCAACATCATATGGATGTGAAACAGCATGAGGGTGAGTCGATGATGACAGAATGATGATTTTTAGGGTGAACTGTCCCTTTAAAGCTGGAACTGTGGATTGTTTCAGCATGTTTTTCTGTGTGTGTGTGAGAGAGTGTGTGTTTCTCACCATGTACGGCTCTTGTCCCGGCTGACACTGTGGACAGGGTTGGCAGCTGCTGATTGTGTAATTATAAAATTCATTTTCTCCACAACTCGAGTATTCGGCACTAACAAAACACATGCTGGACACCTGCAACACACACACACACACACACACACACACACACATTTTAAAATTCAAACACAAACTCACATTTGTGGCAGCTGTTATCTTTATGTATAGCAACTTGTTACTTCAGCTTTTTCAAGTTCATTTTGTCTGCTTATATAAGTACACTTGTGTATCAATGAGATCAAAGCTAACAGACATGAACTAATGACACAAAACTATCAATTTGAAGGAAATCATCCAGATCAAACTAAATGAGATCTGCATTTACACATTAAAAGTCATGTTTCTGTATTCTGTGGCATACAAAAATTCATGATTATATATATTTATGGTAATGCTATATATATATATATATATATATATATATATATATATATATATATATATATGTATATGTATGTGTGTGTGTGTGTGTGTGTGTGTATATAAATATTTATTTATTTATGGTAATACTTTAATAATTGGAGCTTTTTGTATAATGCTTTACAGTGTTCATAAGGTGTTTTAAGGTGTTGATTATGTACATTATAGTTATAATGCATTATATCCTTTAATAAACAATTGTAACCAAGGTTAAATGCATTATAAAATTTGCATATTTGCAGATATTCGTTGCATCTGAAATTGGTTGTTTATCTTGTGTTTTAATACATTATACTTTATGAACAGCAACAGTGTTCAATGAATAGATAAATATTATAATGCATTATAACTGTGGTTACAGTTATTCATGAGATCATACTACAATGCTTTATAATGTGCATATAATTAATGCATTAAAGTACTTCTATATTGCATCATATATAAAGGTTTAAAGTATATATACATGACTGACTGCTGTTACAGCAACTTAAAGGAAACATTTGTTTAAAACAACATTGATTCACAAAATTCACTTGAGACATGACTGTGCAATTTATGTTGTAGAACAAAACACAAAAGTCTCTTCAAGTGATTTTAACCACAGGCCTTACTTTACAAATCCAGTATTCTTAAAACAAAGAGGAAAACTTTGTCCTTCCAGGTTCACCTATAAACTTACATCAGTATTTTAAACAAACAAACAGCAAGAAGAAATATTCTCCGTCCATCTTCCCAGAAGAGAAGGACTAATATAAAGTGAAAGCGTGAAGGTGTTGATGTAATACGGAAATGCTTGAGTGTAGGTTCAATTAAAGAATTAAAGCTGAGAACCACAAAGCATCTCATTCAGCCCGAGCCAATCAACATCCGGCTCCACCCACACGCTTAATTACATTCCTGCTCGAGTAACGAACCGGCGGAGGGTTGAAATGCCTGTGTGCGTCTCTGAGGCTCACAAAACCAACAAACTTGTTGTTTCACCTCCATTCATGCAGTGAAATTAATTTATGTCTGAGGAAATGAATCGGGAGAGACATGAAGACTGTGAGTTTGGTTTGGAAGCACAATACTCTTGTGTGATTGTAATTAGATCACAACAGATCAGAAGAATGCATCTGTTCTCAATCGCATTGTAATGCAACACAAATCATGCATCGTGTGCTGAATCAAACCAATACTCGCTTCTGACTCATTTTGACTTAAATAATAGTGTCTGCTTTGCTGTTTCACGTCACACTTTCTCACTAAATATGATGCATTTTGTAGCATTTTTGCTTTGGACGACCATTCGTGTGGTGAATTAGTCTCATATTAATCAGCAGAAAAACAACACATGATTCCTGTCTGAATCTGAGCCACATTACAAATATCCGTTCAATTCACATGCATGACTTTATCTGATGCCTGATCCTGATCGCAAGGTCAAATTATGGAAAGAAAATGCAAACATGATCAGATGTTTTCTGCTCTTACTGCATCCAAATAGACAGAAAATTACAGATTTTGTGAAAAAAAAAGCTGATTTAGCTTATTTTGTGAAGTTCTTTGACATTAAATTGAGCATTTGAAGATATTTTTCCACTCCTTTGAGGATTGACAGTTAAATTAAGCATTTATGATATTATGATATGCACAATATGATTTATGATACATACATATAATTTGAAAAATTCTTATTTTGTGAAAAATGTGATGGAATTGATATTTTTGAACCCAGAATCATCAAATTAGGTAATATATTTCTGCAAATCAGCAGAATTAGAATGAAGTTGCAAACATGAGCCAGATGTTTATTATAGTTAACTGAAACTAAAACCATAAAAACATATGTCACTTGAAAAAGTACATTTTAATGGAAATGAAAATAATTTAACTTGATTTACTAAAATAACTAAAACTGAAATAATAATTAATAAAAACTATATGGACATATTTAAAGAAAGAAAAAAAAAGTAATATCAATGACAAAAACACAACAAAATACTAAAACTTTAACTAAAATGAAAATGAAAACAGAAAATGTAAAACTAAAAATGTAGTCAAAATATTAATAAAAACTATAATAGTATCTCAAAATGACACTAAAATAACACTGATTTGACTACATCCAAACAATGGTAGAAAAATACAGATTTTGTGGAAATAAAAGCTTATTTATAAACTTATGTAAAGTTCTTTGGCATTAAATTTTCCAGTCCCTTGGAAAAATAGTACATTTTGAAAACTACTTTTTGTCATTAAAACTGAAGGTTTTGACATTTGACCTCTTTTGTTATTTTGATAAGTGCATTAAAGCTGATACATATGTATAATAACTACATATACCTACTTATTTTGTGATTAAAACTACACGATGGGATGTTTTTAGTGATATTTTTTAACTCAGAATCATCAAATGAGATATTTTTTGCAAATCAGCATTATGATATTTTTCAAATACCACCAGATATTTACTATAGTTAACTAAAACTACAACTCAAACAAAAAAAAAAAACCTTTGTCACTTGAAAAAGTACATTTTAATGGAAATAAATTAAAATGTAAAAAAATTATTTAATTTAGCTTGATGTACTAAAATAACTAAAACTGAAATATTCATTGTCAGTTTTAGTTATTTCAGTACATCAAATAAAAACTATACGGACATATATAAAGTAAACAAAAACTAATAGAAATGACAAAAACGCAACAAAATTACTAAACCTGAACTAAAATTAAAATGAAAACAGAAAATATAAAAATAACTAAAATAACAATGGTCTGACTACATGCAAACAATGATAAAAAAAAGAAGTATTTATTTATGTGTTTATGTCAAGTTCTTTGGCATTACATAAACTGTTTGAATATATTTTTCCACATTTTGAAAACTACTTTTTGTCATTAAAACTAAAAGTTTTGACATTTGACCTCTTTTGTTATTTTGATAAGTGCATTAAAGCTGATACATATGTATAATAACTACACATACCTACTTATTTTGTGATTAAAAACTGTACATGATGGGATGTTTTAGTGACATTTTTTAACTCAGAATCATCAAATTAGGTAATATTAGGCCTTTTTTTTTTTTTTTTTTTTTTTTGCAAATCCGCAGAATTTCTTTTCAAGATGCTTCACTTCTGCAGGGTAGATTATGAAGCGCACTGCATGCACCAGTAAACATTCGTCTGATTGTGTTCTAATGTTGACTTGAGTTGGTTCTAGATCATTAGACGTGACATTATGGTGCAGTGAAGCCTTTATGTCTGGCTCTATATATAGAGAATAATGCTCATATTATGGAGCGGCAGCAGTTTTCTCTTCAACAAAGGCTGAATTGACACTGAGGGCTGATTTAGCCGTAATAAGCGGGATTATACAGATCTGCTCTCCAGAGCGTCTCACTCGCAGATAACCTGTCGTTTGAACATCTCACGGCTCTTTGGAAGGGCATTAAAAGCCTATCATTAAGACGCTGCGCAGAGAAATTACCTTCTGGGAACACAGCCAGACAGATTTGGTGTTGCAAACACGATGGAGGTGGGAGACAGATTAACATGCGCTCAAAGACGCCTTTGTAGTCGACGTCACCCGTGTTTGGATGGGACTTACCAGCAGAAGAGGCAGGAGCAGTGATCGTTTCCGTCCTCCTTTCTGACCCATGTTGATGTTGTTGTTGTCTTCCACCTGAGGAGCTCTGAAACAAGAGCAGAAACTGATGAACTGTGGGAATCAAGCGAAAAATCATGTTGTCTTGTTTTCCAGTACAAACATATTAACATTCCTACATCAAGACACATTTACAGGAGAAGCAAAATGACTTAAGATAGTAAGATAGATGTGTCAAAATCAAAGGAATAGTTCTGCCAAAAATGTAAATGTGCTCACCCTTAGGTCATCCGAGATTAGGATGAGTTTGTTTCTTCATTAGATTTGGAGAAATGTGTCTCTGCATCAGTTTCTCAGCAATGGATGCTCTGCAGTGAATGGGTGCCGTCAGAATTCCTCCAGTGAAAAAGTGTTCTGGTCTGAATCAGGAGAGAAATCTGCTCAGATCAAGCAGCGTTTACAAGCCAAAACAGCTCTAAACAAATATGTGGCTGGATTTTGATGTGAGAGACAACAGCAGATGCACTTTTTCACTGGAGGAAGCATTATTATGAATTATGGACTCAGATTTTAGTTAAAAACATCTTAATGCTGGATTTGTTTCAGCTTTTGTCTTCTCCAGATGTTAACTGATGGACTGGAGTGCTGTGGATTACTTGTGGATTATTGTGATGTTTTTATCAGCTGTTTGGACTCTCATTCTGACGGCACCCATTCACTGCAGAGCATCCACTGCTGAGACACTGATGTAGTGACACATTTCTCCAAATCTGATGAAGAGACAAACTCTCATTCTAATCTTGGATGATCTGAGGATGAGCACATTTTCATTTGTGGGTGCCCTATTCCTTTAAGTGTGCTTTTGCTTAAAACAAGAACAAATATCTGCTAGTTGGCTCAGAAAAATCCACTTAACTCCAAGAAAAAACAAGTTTATTTTTCATATCCCACCTGCAGATATTTATTCTTGTCTTAAGTAAAAACTCATTTAATTTTTTTGATTTATTTTATTTATTTATTTTTTTCAGAAAACAAGACTTCACATCTTAAGTCTTCAGTTTTTGCTTCTCCAGTAAATCCAGTATCTTGATTTAAGAATGTCTAGATTTTTATACTGGAATACAAGACAAAAACACTAAGTAAGAAAGTCATGAATTGCGTTTGTTGCAGCGCATTATTCCTCACAGAAACACTCTTCAGACTGTGTGTCTGTGCATGCATCTGTCAAACACAGTCAGTGAATGCATGCATGCATGCGAGCGTACACAGTTTGACCTTTGACCTCATACAATACTGACTGTAATGAGCAAAATGACACTAAAATGTACAGTCATTCTCACAAATGTACATGAATCCACCATAAAAGCATCATAGCAGTACACTCTAAAAACAATACATCCCAATGTGCCATATTTCACAGGAGTTTTCCATGTATTCTGGTTTCTGCATTGCATTGTGTTTTAGGGTTAAAGGAAATGTCGTGGCAGAAAATTAACAGTATCTTATCCGTTTTTCTACAGAATTTTTCATGTTTCGAATGTAGTTCATATGGCTGCAGTCCACAGGAGTCAGATTCGTTTGAAACTGCATTATGAAAAACACACTTGGTGTGCTGGTGATTTATGAGCTCTAAATGAGACATCATGAGGAACAGAACGAAAACATCCATCAGAGCGCTGATGACGAAATCCTGAGACAAACAACAGAGCGAATGACTCGCATGTCATGACACAGTGATCATATTTGATCTTCACTGTATTCAGTAACTCATTATCACTGGAAACATCCGGTTTATGGGCCGCTGCTGAAGTGAGACACATCGAGTCAAATTTATTTCTAAAGCACTTTTCACAGTGCATATCATTTCAAAGCAGCTTTACAGAAAATCATTATGTCATTTTTTTTATATCATCATGCTGTCTAGTTGCATTTAGCAGATTAGAGCCGGACAATAATATATAGTTACATTTTGCGACAATTTTTCAACTATCTCAGCTTAATGAAATAATCATGAGTCATGAGTCGTCTCACTCAACAGCTAGAACAAGTATCAAAGCTTCTACTACATCACTTGTGCTCTGACATTTCCATCAAAACACACAGAAGACGACTTCAAAATGACACAATCCTCCAGAGAGCAAAAACAAACCTCTGAAAACAGAGAAAACCGGGAGAAAAACACGAGATGATCTCACAGAACACACTGACGATTGCTTCAGAGCAGCTTTTCAGAAACATTTAATAAAATAACAAAAGCACATATAGCAAAAAACAAAACAAAAAAGTTTGTCTATTAGAAATGCATTTTAATTTTAAAATTAGAATTAGAATGAGAAGTTATTACTTATTGATGTATTTGATTATTCATTTATAATTTATTAAATAAGCTTTTGGTGAAGTACTAAAATTACTAATACCAGCGGTGGAATAGAAATAAATTAAAGCTAAATAGAAATAAATAAAAAAACACATGCAGAATACATAAACTTAGGTTTATTAGAACTTTAATTATTAAAGTACAATTAAAAATGTTGCATTGGCAACTGAAATAAATAAGCTTTAGTTAAAGTACTAAAATGACTAAAACTAGAATTGAAATAGAAATCATTTTAAATTTATTTTTATTAGAAATAAATTAAAATTGTAAAATTCAAATTTCAGCTTTTTTCAAGATTTTCAGATTCAAAGTTGTAAATAAAGGTTATTCAAGTACAATTTACAAAGAAAATAATTAAATAAAAAAAATACTATTTCAGTCTTTCTACTTTAATATTTTACATTTAATCCAATGTGTTACTTGCATTTCTTTGTAATTATTTGTGAAATTTACTAGCAATTTCTGAGTGAAGATTGTTTCAAAGTAAATTCTAGACCAAATTTAGTTTAGTCTAGAGAGAAATCTAGAGCAGAGGTTCTTAAAAACTGTCATGAATCTGGTCCATGGACTTCCGTTTGTTCGCCACCAGACGTCACTCAGTCATCACATTGACTCTCACACCACACAGACTGTCACACATTACCCCGGACTACATTTCCCAGCAGCCATCTCCCTAATCACACGGTCACACCTGAGACTCATCACACAATCACACACACAGTCCATAAGCCATGGACTTCCTCAGTCACATCACCGAGTATTGTTCTGCGTATAGCACTCTTCTAGCGCTAGCTGCATTACCGAGCCATTCCGTGTACCCTAAGTCCTAGTCTAGTTTGCCTGTTTTTCGTGTTCTGACCCTAGCCCGTGTTTCCTGGATTTACCCTCTGCCTAGCCGTTTGGACTCTGTTTGCCCCTGCCTGGATTATTTCTATGTACCTGGATTATCTCTCTGCCTTGCCCTCTTGGATATTGTTCGCGCCTTGCCTGGATTAATGCTCACGTTTCGGATTACCTCTCTTGTCTAGCACTCTATATACCTGTTTGCCATTTGTTCGACCCTGCCTGTACTTTGACCATGTTCCACAATAAAAGCTTGCACATGGATCCGCACGTCTCACGTCTTGTCTGCCCCGTTACAAAAACAGGTCTCAGGTCTGATTCAGTCACAGAACGCACAGAAAAACATGCTAAATGAAAATAAATACTAACCATATGATCATTCGTAGTTATGATAGTAATATAAATCCACTCATCACTTGTTCACATAGTTAATTTGTTTGGGAAGCACAGATTCATCCGTCACTTGATGAAGTGAGTTTAGGCAAAAATATTCTAATGCTTAATTTATTTTTGGTCAGAAATGAAAGCCCTCTTTTTTTGGTTTGTGATGTTGTGGAGGTCACGACCCGCAGCTGTAATGTACGAGCGTCTCCCTTCACTGCACTAATGTCTTATGGTTTGCTGAAGCTGAGAAGTTGAGCATGTTTTATAGCGGTAGCACTGTCATCTGAACTCACCCGCATCAACATCAGCACTGAGCTCAAACACTGCAGCCCCATGATGCCTCGCTGCATGAGGGAGCAAACACACGTGAACACAAAGAGACGAACAACAACACAAACCGCATCGCTATCAATATAGCAGCAGGAAACCAATCAGATATCATACGGGTTTAGTGAAGAAAGACACATTTCTACTGTAACGAAGTGTGAAGTGTTTCAATTCTACTCCAGTGTTGTTACTGTTAACTAAATTGAAATCTTAAAGTATTACAGTTTTAATGTTAATATATTTATAAAATAGAAATATTTGTTAAAAATGTATAAACATAAAATGAAATACTTAAAGCTTACATTTAATAGAAACTAACTTAATTTTTTAAAATTGGAATTAAAAATGTTGTCTTGGCAACTAACTGAAATAAGCTGTAGTTGAAGTACTAAAAATCCTAAAACTAGAACTGAAATAAAAATTTAAGCTAAATAAAAATATTTTTTAAAAAACTTTAAAAATTATGAAAGCACATAGCAAAATTACTTAAATTTAAGTTTATTAGAAATAAACCTAAATTTTAAAATTAGAAATAATTTTTTAAAATAAATTAACTTTAAAAATTAAAAAAAATAAAGCTAAATAGAAGTATTTAAAAAAATAACAAATGCGCAACAAAATTATTAAAACAAATTTATTAAAAATAAACTTACATTTTAAAATTAGAAATAAAAGAGTTTGCCTTGGTAACTGAAATAAATAAGCTTTAGTTGAAGTACTACAATTATTAAATTAGAACTGAAATAAAAATAAAGTTAAATAGAAGTATTTAAAAAAAACAAATATAAAAGATAAAAAATTAAAAAATGTAAAATTAGAATTAAAAATGTTGCCTTGGTAACTGAAATAAGCTTTAGGTGAAGTACTAAAACTGCTAGAACTAGAACTGACATAAAAATAAATTAAAGCTAAAAAGAAATATAATAATGCACATAAAAAAAATTACAAAAACTTAAGTTTATTAGAAATATACTTAAATTTAAAGAATCAGAAATAAAAATACTGCCTTGCCAACTAACTGAAGCTGTAGTTTAAGTACTAAAATTACTAAAACTAGAAGTTAAATAAAATAAAGCTAAATAGAAATAATAAGAAAAATGAACAAAATAGCAAAAAAAAAAACAAAAAAAATATATATATTTTTAAAACAAACTAAAAAAATAAAATAAAAAGCTAATTAAAAAAAAAGGACTATTCAAGCATAATAGCTACGAGACATTTTATCATGATGCTCAAACAAAGCTCTAGAGTCACAGTGTTTATTCAGTGGGAATCAATCTGCAAATGGATGACTTGCTTAAAAATGATCCTAACTGTGGAATATTTGCTCAGACCACACATTCCCATCAGGCACTTAGCGAGGCACCTTCCTCCAACGAGCGCAAGACAGCCACCGCCAGCCTGATGAGAGACAAAACGTCTGTCTGCGACGAACCCCTCGGCTCTGCGTTTCATCAGAGGACTTAAAGAAGGAAGAAGGGGGGCAGGAGGGAGAGCAAGAAGAAGTTATTTTTGCAGGAAACGAAGCGAGCGTCAAACGCCTGTGCCCCTGAGCCCCCCGGCTCATTATCTGACAAAACGAACACACACGCCCAAGACGCTTTCATCAGAATCCAGATCCAGTGTTTTCTCTCCACACGCCGGGCTGGAATGCACCGCGCTCCCAACACAAGCGCTCTGACGGACACTGCCCGGGCTTGCCTCTGTTTGAAAGTCAACCGCAGACTCACCGCCCCGGGTTATTAATCTTATAACGACCACATAATCTAAGATAAATACACAGAGTATCATTATCCTTATCATTAACAGCCCTGAAATATCAGTTCCTAGGGGAAAGGAGAAGGTGAAGATATTATTACTCCGAACGACCCGTCCGATTCTGCCACAGAAACCCATTTACCATTATAAACACTCAAAAAATGATTTCATTTAAACTATTTACTTTGATTTAATGCCACTGTATCGGGTTTCTCTTTGAAACATGATTTCTTGTTAAACTGACTTGAAATGGTTTCTCTTTGACTTCTTTTTAAGGCAAGACACCCGAGTTTAATAGGGTATAAATGTAATTAAACGAAATCATCGTACTTCCTCAGTTGACTGATTGCATTAAGAATTGCGAAAAATGTTTTGTATTACAAGTTTTCTGTTTAATATGCAAATAGGTCATTATCTAATTAAAACTGCGCTAATTTTCACCATGTTTTAAAATGTTATATAAATCAGTGTGAATGATATATAAACAAACCCCTCAGTAAAACCCTTCAGAATATAGATGGGAATAAAACTGTAAAAGTTGTTTTTTGTACATGCTTCTGAAGTGGAGAAACAAACTCATTTTGAGAAAACGGCCTGTAAAGATATGTACCATAAATTAAATCTGCAGTTGCTTGAAAAGCAAAAATAAAACCAGGCAAATGATATATGAACAAACCCCTCAGTAAAACCCTTCAGAATATAGATAGGAATAAAATTGTAAAATCTGGTTTATGTAAATGCTGCTGAAGTGGAGAAACAAACTCATTTTGAGGAAACGGTCTTTAAAGATACCATAAATTTAATCTCAAATTGCAAATAGATAAAGTATAATAATAAAACCAGGCCAATGATATATGAAAAAACCCTTAGTAAAATCCTTCAGAATATATATAGGAGTAAAACTGTAAAATTTTGTGTATGTAAGTGCTGCTGAAGTGGAAAAAACAAAAATATTTTGAGAAAATGGCTTTAAAAGTACCGTAAATTAAATCTACAGACACAAATGATAAAGGGCAATAAGAAATTAAAAAAAAAAAACAGGTGAATGATATATGAACAAACCTCTCTATAAAAAGCTTCAGAATATAGATAGGAATAAAACTGTAAAATGTGGTGTATGTAAGTGCTGCTGAAGTGAAAAAACAAACTAATTTTGAGGAAATGGTTTTTAAAGACACCGTAAAAATTAAATTCAACAGATGCAAGTAGATAAAGTGCAATAATAAAACCAGGTGAATTATATATGAACAAACCCCTCTATAAAATGCTTCAGAATATAGATAGGAATAAAACTGTAAAATTTGGTGTATGTAAGTGCTGCTGAAGTGGAGAAAAATCTCTTTAAAATTATGCATTAGAATTTAAATCTGCTAATTAGATAAAGTGCAATAAAATAAAACTTAAATGTGCATTTTGGATGTTTCATTTCCACTAGTCTGAAACAACACCTTGTGAATAGCTCAAAATTGCCCAGTGTATGAAAAAACTCTCTTTACCTATAGTATCTTGCCATAAAAGAGCATGTTTCAGTCAAGTAGCTCAATCAAAAAGCGCTGGTTAACTGTGTTAAACTGAAGTGACGGGTCTGCGCTCAGAGCAACTGTATGTTTAATAAGTGAACATGAATGACAGATTGGTTTCTGCGAGGTCTGTGTGGGCCGATCATAAGCTGAACAGACACACAAAGAGCTTTAATGTCAACAGCGATTCTCGTGGGAGTTTGCGCGGGAAAACCCCATCTCTCAGAAGCAAAGCACACGGATTTATCGTTCCTGTTGTTTATATCAAAACGGAAGAGGTGGGAATGAATAATCTCAGTTGTGCTTTAAACTGCAAGCGAGACCTTGTTGTCATTCTCTGGATCCACCTCTTTACCAGCATCTTCAGATGAACACAAACCAACACAACACACACACACATCCGGCTCTGAGACACCGAACACAAACAGCCTGTAATTCGTCTGTGCTGATATTTGCTGTCAGATTAGGAAATTACTCTTCAAACGGCACTAATCAGTGAGGAAATGAGAGCCGGGCTTCACTTGGTCTCCTTCCCAGTTAATTTCCAATGTGAATTAAATGATCAAAGATTCTGGTCTTCCTGGCATCAATGTGTTTAGTTCAGTAAAGTCCACCTTAACTTTGAGGACAAACTCTGCTTGTTGTACTAGATTCTGCTCTCTACATCAGTTTTTTTGCCAGATTTGGAAATTGACATTTGGAAATTGTGTTTGCTGTTGGAGGCTGTTTATTATGCTGCTTTGACAAGGCAAACACACTGTTATTGTACATTTACACACCTGCCAGATGGTTACGGTGCAACTTACAGCACAGTCTCTTCCATGAGAATCAAAACACTGCAAGCACTGCATTCTGAGGCTGTTTTACACAGAATGCGGTTTTGCATTTAAAAATGTGAGACACTGGTAGTGGAATGGGGAAAAATTCAAGGTCTCAAGATGCATTATTTAAAAGTTGAACTACTTTTAACTTTTTTTTTTTTTTTTGGTCTTTTAATGGTTTTAGAACCATTTTACGGCAAAAGATGTGAGTGCAATGGTCAAACATGTCTATTTAGTGCAGGGGTTCACAAACTTTTTCCAGCCAAACATATTTATATTTATTTAAAGTCCTCCTGAGATTTTAAATGACTATTTTAATAATAATAATTATTATTATTAGTACTGCTGTCAAACGATTAAACGCGATTAATTGTATCCAAAATAAAAGTTTTTGTTTACATAATATATGTGTGTGTACTGTGTATATTTATGTATATATAAATACACACGATCATGTATATATTTCAGAAAAATATGTTATGTTTATATATTAAATATAATTATTTATAATATAAATTATATGAATATATGTAAATACATGTAAATATTTTCAATATATATGCTTTATGTGTGTGTATTTATATATAAATAAAACACACACACACATATATTATGCAAACAAAAACTTTTATTTTGTATGTGATTAATCGTGATTAATCGTTTGACAGCAATAATTATTAGTAGTAGTATTTGTTCACAATTACTTCTGGGACAAACTTTTTTGTCAGCTGAAACCATTAGAAGTAAAATATTTACATCCCCCTGAGATTTTAAATTAATATTGTAATAATTTAATAACACATTTGCATGTTTTTCGAATGTTGATAATAATAATTATTAGTAGTAGTAGTAGTAGTTGTAGTAGTTTTTTTTTTTTAACTCGAATTATAAAATAAAGACAAATATATTACTGTTGTAAATTACAAAATGAATATTTGATAATTATGATAAAATGTGCTGCATGATTCACTCGCAGTGCATCAGGCTAAACAGTTATTCGAATAAATCAGCCTTTGATTTGTTAATCAGATTAATCTTTAATGCGATTATCGTCCAGTCCTATTTATTAATTTTAATTTTACATTCAATGTACTTGATTATTAACTTTTCATCAACTCACAAACCTCTAAAGTCTCTCACAAATCCCCAGTCTTGCGCATGTTTACACAGAAAAACAATAGAAAACTGCAAAGGGTAAAGGTCTTTGCACACTGAGTCCGAAATTCTCGTCCGAAATTTTCGCAAGTTAAAAAAATAAATACGACCTCACGTTGTGTCAATCATGTTTACACACTGCCTCCGAAACTTTCATCCGTCATAAAAAAATCAGATCAGGTTTGGTTTTCTGCGTTTTCGCATCTGTAGCAAACATTTTGATAGGAAAGGATGACGAATACGAAAAAACGCATACGAAAATTTCAGACTCAGTGTGCAAATGCAAAAACATGTTCTGTGTCAGTTGAGCTACTGGATAACATCAGACCAAGTTATCCAGAGCAAATAATCACAGTACCTTTGGCTGTTCTGCTTTGTATTTTCTGTAGCAGATCAATCAATTATCTGAACAAACTCACACTGACATCTAAGAATAATCATGAACTCCAACTGTTCAAACACACACCTTTAACCTGCAACAACCTGCCATCTATCTTATAGTAAACGACTAGCAACACCCTAGAAACCACCCAGAACACCCGAGCTAGTATCAAACCTCCAGAAGCTTCAGACAATCAAGGCTTTTGTCAAGTCAACAATCTCAGCGTCCTGATATCGGAGCAGGATTGCGCTAGCGGAGAAGCTTAAGAAGCTATTAAGTCGCTGTTGAATCCTGCTCGTTTGCCAGCATTCCTCCGTCAGATCTCTGCCTCGCAGCCATTGAAGTCCAGGGTGAAAAGTTGATTGAAAAAGTCAGGAGCTACTATGGAGCCGTATGGAACCTGGAGGTACGGCGAGAGTATGTGATTGTACATGCAGACGGAGGATGTGCGGCTCCTCAGGTTTCCTCCTAAACGCTCACCAAAGGAAACACATGAAAGCTGCGAAAAACTATAATCTTCTCATTTCAAACATCAAGCGCTCAGAGTTATGCTATAGGAGACAATCTAAACAAAACAGCAAGAACGACTACTGTAGACCAGATCATCATCTGTTCAGCTAAGTTCATCCCACACTCAAAACAATAAAAGAGGTTTTCACAGCGATATCATTAAAGATTGCATTTCTTAGTTTATATCTCCTAATTCTTACATTTTTCTTAGAATTTCAAGTTTATATCTCTGTTCTGACTTTTTTTTTAGAATTGCAAGTTATGTCATGATTCTGAATTTTATCTCACAAATCTGACTTTATACTGCACAATTCTAACCTTATATCTCGCAAATCAGAATTTATATCTCGCAATTCTGACTTTATATTGCACAATTCTGACCTTTTATCTTGCAAATCAGAATTAATATCTCACAAATCAGAGTTTATATCTTGCAATTCTGACTTTATATTGTGCAATTCTGACTTTATATATCGCAATTCTGAGTAATCTCACAATTCTGACTTTATATTGCACAATTCTGACCTTTTATCTCGCAAATCAGAATTAATATCTCACAAATCAGTTTATCTTGCAATTCTGACTTTATATCTTGCAATTCTGAGTAATCTCACAATTCTGACTTTATATTGTGCAATTCTATCTTTATATCTTGCAATTCTGTTTTTACCTCTCAATTCTCAGTTTTTATCTCGCAATTCTGACTTTATATTGCGCAATTCTGACCTTATATCTCGCAAATCAGTTTATATCTCACAATTCTGACTTTATATCTTGCAATTCTGTTATCTCACAATTCTGACTTTATACTGAGCAATTCTTATTTTATATCTTGCAATGGCGAGTTTTGATCTTGCAATTTTGACTTTATATTGCACAAATCAGTTTATATCTCACAATTCTGATTTTATATCTTGTAATTCTGAGTTTTTATCGTGCAATTCTGACTCACAATTTTGACTATATCTCGCAATTCTCAAAATTCTTACTGTATATCTTGCAATTATGATTTTATACCTCACGATTCTGACTTTATATCTCGCAATTCTGACTTTCTCGCAATTATAAGTTTATATTTTGGAATTCTGACTTTATACCTTGCGAGGTAGGTAGATTGTGAGGTAGAAACTCATTTCAATTACGTTTTATTTTATTTTCTCTGTGGCGGAAATAAGCTTTCAAAAATTGTAGTATAAAAAAACATGCCTTGATTTATGTTTAACTTGAATTAATTTAACTGGAACTTACATTAGTTGTACATTACAGTTAGACACAGAATACAACTTGCAGGGAATTGTAAACCCCAAAAAATACAACAACTGTTTGGTTGAAACAATGTTCCTCTGAGTGAAAAACAATTATCTTTGATTTGAAAGCAAAGTGTTGACGATCTGGTAGAGCGATGAAAAGCCGTGATGGTTCTGCTCGACTGACACAGGAGCACAAAGGCCGGTGTTTTTGGGCTGCGGTGTCTGCAGGGAGGTGCTGTCTGCATCCTGACTTTACTGGGAAACACAAACAGTCTTCACCTTTTGATGATTTTAATTACAGCTTTTCAATGAAAGCAGACCAAAGCCAGAGAAAAGCCGCTCGGCAGCAGCTGAAGGAGGGCAAAGCTCTGTTGTCTTTTCATGAGACCGCAGCCTTTGATTCCTCTCATCCTTCAGACGACGTGACAGAGTCATCAATCACTCCTTTCTCTGCGCTGATGCTTCTGGCTGCTCCGAGTTTACTTATGGCCAAACCTACAGTATATCCTCCTTCAGGCATTGAGTGCCAGTAACTGTGTGTGTGTTTGTGTTCACAAAGAGACTCAATGCTTCTGTCTGACCAGGTTAAATCTCTCTTATAGCATCAACCCTTAGCTGTGCTGGAAATCCTTCACCTAATGTGCTGTTTCCAGTCAAAAACGACTGGCCTTTTAAAAATGGCTTGTAAATCTCTCATTATGCTATATTATCATCAAATCTCAGATTCAATCTTTTTATCAACTTGTTTTCTTTCAGTTGGCACAGATTTTGTTTTACTTTTTGGATCTGACTGATCATAGCCCTCACTGATCTGAGCTTATGAAACTTTTGAGTGAAAAAAGCATTATATGTGCATAATTTTGGCAATGTTCACTCAAAAACTGATCAATCATTGATCAAAAATAAATACAAAATGTGCTAATCAGAGTTATTATAATTAACTAAAACTAAAAAATTGTTACTTCACATAAAATACTAATTATATATATATATATATATATATATATATATATATATATATAAAATAACAAAAACACACAACAAAATTACTAAAACTTTAACTAAAATGAAAATGGAAAATATAAAAAATGATTCAAAATACTAAAACTATAATATCTTGTTTATCCTACAACAACAACTGAAAGAAAACAAGTTAATACAAATATTTAATCCAAGATTAATAATACAGCATTACAAGAAATTTACGAGCAATTTGGCTGGTCTTTTTTGAACACCACAAGTGCAACAAGGTGGGGGAAAAATCTCCCATAAATACAAAAAATAAAAATAAAATTGTGAAGTTGTTATACCCTGTGAACAAACTCAGTAAGTTTTAATCCAATGCAATATCATATAACTAGCATTTTCAGGAAAAAGCAAATCCTCTCCAGGTCAAAATGACCCAAACACAACATGACCGTCATGTGGACAATATCTGCACGACTGCAGAGTCAAACTCTGAATTTCACATAAAAGATTTTAGAAATCAAACCTGAGACATATACATGAGACTCTGCTATTGGAACGTCAAAATAAGCACCTTATAGATCAACCATAATAATGAAGCACTGATTTGAGAAAACAACCTTCAAAACATCTAAGACGTTTAACATTTCAACATCCAGATAAAAACCTCCGCCTTTCTTTGATACAGGGAGATAAAAGAAAAACCCTGAAGCTCAATTAAACTATAAAGTACATAATTCAAGCACAAGAAGAAAAAGAGGTGGAGTCATTAGAGCAGTTTAACCCCTGCTGGCAGATGCTGTAACTACAGCAATAAACATCAACATTCAACAGCAGAAGTAACATAATAACATGTTATGAATGCGACTGTTACTGATAATGCATATCAATACACATAAATATCAATGAGAGAATCACTCAAACCTCCACATGATGATTCAGATCATGTACTGCTGTGATCTGTGACCTGACCTTTAGGGAATATAGAGGTGTTTCTTCAACTTCAGACACTTTTAGGGGTTGGTTTTAATTAAAAATAACAGATTTCAACATTTTAAGGTCACATTAAACTGTCTTGAAAACTTTTTTACCATGCTTTCATCTAAATTTGACTACGTTTCAAATGCCTTTTTATAAATTTTAATGTTTTACCCATAACTTGTCCCATAACTTCAACCTTATCAAATTCATTATTTAAAAAAAAATAATAATAATTTTTACATGTTGTAACAATTATGCAAAAACTGCCAAATTATTTCTACAGCTCGAATGAGTCAACTGAGCGAGTCATTTCAACCGATTCATTACAAAGTTGATTCAAACTAAAGATCGTCTTTTTGCTCGTCAAACACTGCGATCATCATGATCTCAAATTGCCATTTGATCATCGATAAGACGAACACTGTGTTTCTTTAGTATGTCTGGACTCGATCTGCAAAGGTTTTATAAAACAAACGTTTTAAAAATGATTCAATATGAGGGTCATTCGTTCATCGGAGAAGTTCTATTACAAGCACATGTCAGCTTCTCCAGGTTAGTAGGCTAACGAACAGGAGCTGTACAGTTTCACCAGCAAAACCAAGACATGGATAACTAATGCAGTTGCAAAGAATACAATAACAAGAGCAGATCAATAAATAAAAAGCATCGTTAGCCAGCAAATTCCGCTCGACTCTTTTTGGCAACGACGGAACTTGCGACCATAGTTGCTTTTGGGAATGCAATTAATTAGTTTTAACTGACTTCGCTCTATTAATAGGCGACTGATTCCAGCATTGCGCCCTCATCATTGCATCTTTTCTCCAGTAATGTTATTTTCACGAGTCATTTATCTCCTCCTTAATTCAGCCGCAGTTCAAAGTCTCAGAGACATCAGAAGCGCATGCATGCAAGCGCATGTCTCATCTCCATGCAGGACTTTCCCTCACATCTCATCTCCGCACGGGACAGCCAAAGCATTCCCAGAACTAGTCCTAGCTTAGGATAACTTACATATCCAAGCGCCACATCCTGCAGAATCTCTTCTAACAATGCAACAAAGTTCAAGAGCGCATGCATAATAAACAACAAACTGCTTTAACAAGTCTAACTAACCACGTAAACACACATAAGCGACGCAAGCGCATGTCTGTAGTCTATAAGAGCACTAACGGTGCGTGTGCATCTCAGTGAAGCAGGAATTTCCCGTCGGTGAGAAAGCCGCAGCGCATTCCTGAGGCGTCTTTACCTGCGGGTCTCCAGAGCCGCTTCTGCGCTTCAGCTCGACACAAACCCGGCGGATTCTTCAGCACGACGCGCTCCCAGACTCTTTCTGAGCACAGATCTGGACTGAGATCAGATCATGGCAGGGAATCGGATCAGTCCGTCGCCTCTTAAAGCGCTTCGCTTCGTTTCTGCGTCTGGCTCCACCTCGAATGACCGAGACTTCAAGATGCTCTCCGCCCAGAACGAACCTGAGACAGGTATCTCCAGACTCACTGCTGCCCGCCAGCGGCACAAACACACACCTGCGAGAAACACAAGATCAATCAGCAGCATCAAAGACAGATCAAACCGGCTCGTTCTGTTTCTTTGTTTTTATTACAACTGTGTAATTATTTTGATAATAGCCTATATATTGATGTGCAAGGAAAGTATGATGTTCTACTAAGTGGACCCATAGATGGCAGGATAATTTATTGACTTGTTTATCTATTGATCGGAGAGGATGCATTAGGGAAACAGGTGTGACAGGTGTACTTTCCCTCAGGAACGCTTTCTTTTTGGTGCATTTTTCTCTTCTTTTATGTGCACTTTGAAATTTGCTTTCCGCCTGCAATCAAACACAATGAATGAAGAAAGAATATAATTCTAACTCAAACAGAAAACCGATCTATCCACCGCAAGGATTCATTTAGAACCAAATGAAGAGTGATTCTGTATCAGTTCTCATTAATGACTGTAGTTGCACATTCATGCATCGTTTGCGGTGTGAAAGATGATACTTTTGTTGCAGTAATGTTTTGGTGACTGTCACTTGGTAACAACTTCACAGCAGGGGCGCGAAGAATGGTTGCCATGGAAATGGCAGCATCAGCTGACCTACTTCTGCAGGCTGAAGGACGCCAGACACGTGCACAACTGAGTCTGAAATGATGGTGAAATGACTTTATATGAAGATCGTGGCTTGTTTTTGCTCTTAAAGCAGAGCCATTGATCTGTGGATGCTTGTTTCCGCCACAAGATACATAACTGCAACTTTTTATCTCACAATTCAGATTTTATATCCCACAATTATGTCTTTTTTCTTGCTACTCTAAAAGTCAGAATTGCTATATAACTTTAAGATATAGCGTGTAACTTACATAACCTCACAATTCTGAGAAGAAAATTCAGAGCTGTGAGATATCAGCTCAAGATATAAACTCCCAAATATAACCATCAATTGCAGGATACTGTATAAACTCACAATTTTGAGAAGAAAAGTTGTAATTGTGAGATATAAAGTCAACATTTTGAGATATAAACTCAGAACTGCAAGATATAATCTTGCAATTCTGAAAAGAAAAGTTATAATTGTGAGAGAAAAAATCATGCAGTTACCTTTTTATTTTTATTTATTTATTTTATTCCATGGTGGGGAAAAATTGCAAGAGGTAAACTTGGAATTTTGAGAAAAAAACTCAGAATTTCGAGATCTAAACTCAGAACTGTGAAATATAATCTTACAATTCTGAAAGGTAATTATGAAATAAAAATGATGCAATTACCTTTTAATTTACCTTTTTTTAATTCTATGGTGGACACAAAGAAACAAACAAATAAATAAATAGAATTGCAAAATGATGCAAACTTAGTATTCTGATTTAAAAAAAAAAAAAGAAGTAAAAAATAAAAAATACAATTGCCAAATGTAAAATCAGATTTTAACTCAAACTTTATGTCTCACAATTCTGACTTTTTTCCCTTCGGAATTATGAGTTTTATATTTTGTGACTTGACATCATTTTTTCTCAGAACTTGTAAAAAAGTCCAATTGTGAGATATAAAATATCACAATCAATTATTTATTTATTTATTTAATAGCAGAAACGGGCTTCCATATTTAACAAACACACTTCCATTTTAATCAATGAAGGTTACGCAACAAAACTGCAACACCTAATAAATGTTCACTCTTTATAGGAAGCAAAACTTAGACAAACTGCCGTTTTGCTCTTGAGTTTTTGTGCTTAAACAGCTGCATTTAAACATGACTGTAAACAAGAACCCTGACTGATTGCAGATGATGTTTGCCGAGGCTCAGATGGAGGGTGTGGATCGAGTCTGATGCACAGCTCTTCTTGGGTGGTCAGACTGAGACAATGCTGTGTGATTGGCTGGCAGCAGTGCTGTAGTTCAGTGTGAACCGGGCAGGACTGGACATGTTCATCTCCAGCTCAGTTCAGCTCCATTCACATTCTCAAGCAGCTTCCTGAGATGATAACTAGCACTCAGGAATTTTAACACGACATAAGATACTGCATGAGATACAAAACAATGGTTTTTTTTTTTCTTGCTCTCATGCCGTTTAATTAATTTATACAAGAGTTTGTGTCATTTCTGTAAAAGTTCAACAGATGTCGCTATTGCCTGTTTAAAATAACACAAACGACATGATTATTATTATTATTATTATTTGAATAATTGCTTATTCTTACACGATGATCTGGTGATATGCAATTACTCAGAGCATGTGAAACACCAGGATGGATTTTTTTTTTTTAGGATTATAAACAGATTAAACCAGTGATTAAACCTCATTTATACTGTTGCACGAATGCATGAGTTATGAATTATAACCACCAGATGGCGCTTCAGTAACGCCAAAGAAACAAAACAGCGATCGATCGATTGATTGATTGCAGATCGATATCAAAGCACCGAACTATAGTACGATATTCAGGTGGACAGTTGTACTTATGTAAATAAAAATAGTTATCAAAACCCATCACTCATCAAAAAAGCAGAATTTGTAAAAATAAATAAATTATGCTATATTCAGCTTAAAAACATTTTTTGTTTTTATTTATAAAATATTATATATTAATAAAATATGATATATTTATATTTTTATTTATAGGACTATATTTAAAGATGTAATTAAAATAAATATGCAGATTTTGTTATACGCGAAAATGTAACTTCTAGCATTGCACAAATTGTATTGATATTCAGATGTAGACTATATTATAATGTGTATTATATTGAAATTATATATTATATTGATGTTGTATTATTAATATTTGTTTGATGCTTGTGAAGCACTTTGAGTTGCATTCCATGCATGAAAAGTGTTATACAAATAAATTATTATTATTATTATTATTATTATTATTATTAAATTGTTTTCACGCTAGAGAATATATGCAAACGGTGTATTATTTATTCACTGTAGAAAATAAAACTTCCATCTATTTCAGCTTAGAAACTTAGGCTAAGTTTAGTTGCTGCCTTAACTTTTAAGTAATTGGCTGTGCAAGTAATTTCAGCTTAAATTATATAAAACTGATTGTATATATATTAAATGAAACTGAAAAATTGCGTTGAATTTTGTTGAGCTTAAAAATAAATATGTTGATGATAATGTTTAGATATCCTAAATAACACGAGAATGGTACTATAACTGTGCAAAATAAATAAATAAATAAATAAATAAATCAAAAACTGTGTTGCTATTCTGTTGTTAAGACGTTTCCATGGCATAAATATGCAAGAATCATTTACTCATTAAATTACTCGCTAATCATTAAATCATTAAATCATATACTATTATTTATACAGCTGTATATAGAGAATGCACAAATCTGTACATAAATCTACTGTTCTGGATTCATACACATTAATATTATTTATTGTTAAGTCTTACTATTTAAATGTTTTTTTTTTTTTCCGTTCTCATGTCAGAAGTGTATGTATGTATGTATGTATGTATGTACCAGGAGCACCTTAAAAAACCCCAACAAATGACCTCGTGTTTGCGCACACCTGGTCAATAAAGCTAATTCTGATTCTGATTCTGATTCTGATTCAACTAATGCCACAGAAGATTTGGCTAGGAAATATAATAATAACTAGATTTTTTTTTTTTTTTTTGTCTTTCTTTTGATTCTTTTTGGTTGCAATTTTAGCATTTTTTTTATTTATGTATTTATTTTTATTTGTTTTATTTTATTTATTTATTTACTTCCCCAATATTTGCATTCACGGAAGAAACGCAGTTGCGTCGTTAGGGCGTTGCTAACGGCCCGTGTCTCTGTTTTCTGGTCCAGCAGGTGAAAATGATGCGTCTGATCAGTTAGTAAAATAACAGCATGATTTGATCAGATCAAAAGCGACACTATTGTAACCAACTACCCTAGTAACGCGCGTTACTAGATGCTCGCGCTTGATGATGGCGTGCGCGTGACCTCACTGTTCCTTACAGCGGTGTGTGTGTGTGTGAGAGACAGAGAGAGCAGCAGCAGCGCAGACGCGCTCCGTCGCGCTCATGTCTCAAGCCGTTCTCCGAACATTACTATGACCATATGCGTGCCAAGTTGACTCGCGTCGCCCGCGCGTCGACGACAGCGTTGCGTACCAGAGGAAAACATGGACGAGTCGTCTTTGCTGGATCTGCTGGAGTGTTCTGTGTGTCTGGAGCGGCTGGACACCAGCGCCAAAGTGCTGCCCTGTCAGCACACCTTCTGCCGCCGCTGCCTGGAGAACATCGTGAGCTCCAGACACGAGCTGCGCTGCCCAGAGTGCCGCATCCTGGTGGACTGCGCAGTCGACGATCTGCCCGCTAACATCCTCCTGGTGCGTCTTCTGGACGGGATTAAACAGCGCCCGCGGAACGGAGGAGGCAGAGCGGCGCTGGCGGGATGCGCGGCCGGCGGATCGGCTTCACCCGCGGGGACAGCGGTGCGCGATCTGCCCGTCGCCACGCGGAGCTCCCCGGTCAAGGTTTGTGCGCTTCTTCTGCTTTTGCTGGATTGCGTTTGACGTCGCTTCCAGAAGCTTCAGATCTCGGACAGATTGAGTGATCTGCGTGTGCGGGGACAGCGTTGCAGAATAACGGAGACCGAGTTTATGTATGTGCACAAAACCAGTCATAAGGGTCAATTTTTGAAATTGAGACTTCTGAATAAATCAGCTTTCCATTGATGTATGGTTTGTTAGGATAGGACAATATTCGGTCGAGATACAACTATTTGAAATGGAATCGGAGGGTGCAAAAAATCAAAATATTGAGAAAAACGCCTTTAAAGTTGTCCAAATGAAGTTCTTAGCAATCAGAAATGAAGTTTTGATATATTTACGGTAGGAAATTTACCAAATATCTTGATGGAACATGATCTTTACGTATTATCCTAATGATTTTTGGCATAAAAGAAAAATGGATAATTTTGACCCATATAATGGCTATTGCTACAAATATACCTGTGCTACTTAAGGCTGGTTTTGTGCTCCAGGGACACATATTAAAGCCTCTTGAACTTGGTTTGCTCTTTAAGAAACGCAGAGTTTGTGAGAGAAGGTTTTGAGCTGCACTGGTGCTGTCAGTGCTTGGGTTGAGTTTGGTGACGTCACTGCAGTTGATTTCTCACATCTGAGATCAGACAGAGATGCTCAAGACATTGTATGAAGCAGTGAGCGGCGTCTCAGTGTAAACATGAGCATAATGGAGAAATATGAGCTGTTTGTGTGGCAGAGATGTTGCTCAGATGCAGCTGATCTGATGCATTGCTGTTGTTTTCTCTAAATGCATCTTCAAGGGTTTCAAGTGTTTTGGATTTAGGACATGTAGCACCAGTGTGAAGAAAATCTGCTTCAATGCTATCAGTTTCTATATGAAGCTAAATGTATTTTTAAAGGAATAGTTCACCGTAAAATGCAGATTTGCTGATTGACTCACCCTCAGATCATCTGAGATTAGGATGAGTTTGTTTCTTCATCAGATTTGGAGAAATGTGTCTCTGCATCAGTGTCTCAGCAATGGATGCTCTGCAGTGAATGGGTGCCGTCAGAATGAGAGTCCAAACAGCTGATAATAACATCACAATAATCCACAAGTAATCCACAGCACTCCAGTCCATCAGTTAACATCTGGAGAAGACAAAAGCTGAAACAAATCCATCAAGACGTTTTTAACTCAAATACCATAGAGTCCATAATCCATAATAACGCTTCCTCCGGTGAAAAAGTGCATCTCTTGTCGTCTCTCACATATAAATCCAGCCACATATTTGTTTAGAGCTGTTTTGTCTTGTAAACGCTGCTTGATCTGTGCAGATTTCTCTCCTGATTCAGACCAGAACACTTTTTCACTGGAGGAAGAGTTATTATGGATTATGGACTCGTATTTTAGTTAAAAACGTCTTAGTGATGGATTTGTTTCAGCTTTTGTCTTCTCCAGATGTTAACTGATGGACTGGAGTGCTGTGGATTTATCAGCTGTTTAGACTCTCATTCTGACGGCACCCATTCAGCATATTGTCATTTTTGGGTGAACTATTTCTTTAATGGATGAATTGCTGTGAATAGTGAAAGAAACGCATAATCAAGTGTGCATATGTTCTCCTTTTGTAGTGTTTAAGTAAAATGGAATATGCTCTATTGCATTTTTATGTCGTGATTTAATAATGTTTAAACTCTCCCCTGGCATATATTGTATGGAATAGCAATGATGATATTATCTAACAACTGTGATTGGCTGTTGCTATAGTAGCAGGATGTTTTTCTATGGCTAGATGTTTCTTGGAGTCGCTCTGCTATTGTTGTGCTGCTCTATTGTTGTGTTTGAAGCGGTCAAACACGCAGACGCCCCTCAGGACTCACTGAAGTGTGAAGTGATGTGCGATCACAAGTCAGGACAGAGCGCTGACGCTGCATTAGACAGGACTGATGTTTGGCTCGGCTCATATTGTCTGATAACACCGAGCCTGACGCTTCACATTCATACTTACAGAACAGCCTGTGGTCTTTTTGGCACAGATGCAGTCTGCTGATTGAGGAGGAAAATTTGCTGAATTAATTTAAACATATGTTCCACTGGGCTGAGAGCACAAGCACGTATTACCAGCTGAAAGCACTGCTAAATTATCAGAAATATGTAATTAACAACTGTGCATGGAGCATTGGATGTGTAGATCATTATGAATGGCAGGTTCATATTCTATGAGTGTCATGATCCATGTAATGTGCCATATAACGAGGTGTGCGAAGTGTATTTGTAGTCACATATTTTCTGGTCGCGCTGGCCATTATAAACCCGTATTGATCGTCCACTCGTTTGCAGTAAGAGAATAAAAGCTGTGGATACATACATGCTGAAGTCTGATATCTGCTCTGATATGATATGAAGCCTTTCAGAAGTCATAAAGCTGACACAAATGCCTCTGTTAGATGCAAAATTTAAGAATTTCTCATGACATCTGCTTGAAAAATTAACCCCAAAAAGCTTTTGATATTCACATTAAATGATCAACATGATCAAAACCTGTTTCACACTCAACTCCTCGTATCTTCTGTCTCTGATTGATAGTGTAGAGTGTTTTATCCAGTAAAAGCTCTTTTAGTGTAATTGTAGAAACGCTTCACGTGTCTTTCTGCTGTCAAATCTTGACTGATTTTGATCAAGTAAGCGTCAGAATAACTGCAGTCATATTTCCAGATGAACACTTACTGGACTGAAGCAGCTCAGCTTTACTTGATTCTCCATCAATCATGTTTTAGTCTCAAATCTGATCATCAGGATCTTTTGAGGAGCGTTTGTTTCCAGAAGCTTCACTTTCACTGTTCCTCAGCGGAGGAATGATCTTCATCTCACTTCTTCTGAGGAGCGTTTATTTCTTCATCTCCCAATCAGCATTGCATTATATGTTTGGATCATTTCAATCTCATCTTACATATTATTGGAGATATAGACTGATATTTAAATCATTTTATATCAGTATCTGCTGCACTGTTATAAAGATCGCATTGATTTACATTACAAGCAGCAGAATTTCATCATAGAAATTTCAACATTTGCAGCAGATTGCATGTTTTTGCTCAGTTTATGAATAAGTGATCAGTTTTTTCCAGGGTTGAAGGTGTGTCCAGGTCTTTCAGGCGTGTGTCTGTCTTGGTTTGACAGCAGAGGCGTCTCGTTTCGCCTGTGATTCATGCGTCAGTGATGGTGGTGTGAGATAAAGATCATCCTTTTGTTCTGACAGGGTCACTGATGTTCATTACCTGCGTCAGACCTGCTCTTAGACTTTCAGTAACACTTTACATGAAGCCTTTATGTGTAATGCATTATAAAGGTATTCATAAAATACTTTGTAATGCATTTTATCTTTTCATAAATAATTGTAACCAAAGTTAAAATGTGTTATAATATTTGCATATTCCTGGTTGCATCTGAAATTAGTTGTTTGTCTTGTGTTTTAAAGCATTAAATGTGTAACAATGAATAGATAAATGTTAGACTGTATTATATCTTTGCTTTGTGATTATTCATGAGATCACACTTTGCATTATAAGGTGCATTACAGGGCATAATTAATGCATTAAAATACTGCGTTATAGGCTATAGACTGGAAAATATTGGTGTATAAACTATTTGCACTTAGAAATTGCTAGTAAAATTGTGTACATTTTCACAAATAATTACATAGGCAAGTAACACACTGAATCAAACATGAAATTTTGAAGTCGAAAGGCTGAAATAGTATGTTCTTGTAAAACATACTACAATAATCTTTATTTACAGTTTATAAAAAAAATCTTGAAAACTTGAAAAAAGCAGAAATTTTTATTTCTAATAATTTTGGGTTTTGTATTTTTGTTATGTGGTTTTGTTATTTTTTAATATAATGATATTTATATTTAGCTTTAATTTTTATTTCAATTCTAGTTTTAGTAATTTTAGTGTTTCATTTATTTCTTTTGCCAAGGCAACATTTTTATTTCTAATTTTAAAATTAAAATTTACTCTGTTTTTATTTATTTTTTTATTTCTGAATTTTAAAAATGGAAGTTTATTTCTAATAAAAAAACATTTTATTTTTATTTCTGACATTTTTGTAATTTTATGTGCTTTTGTTATTTATTTATTTTTTTTTAATTTTTCTTTTAAGTTTTCAGAAATTGGTTTTCATTTTAGGAATCTTCCCTAATGTTCGTAGTGCAGTAATATTGGATTTTATTGTAGAAAGACTGAAATCATATTTTCATGTAAAACGTACTCTAATAATCTTTGTTTTTATTTACAACTTTGAATAATAATTTTTTACTGTGTATAAAGGCCTCGTTTTTTTTTTTTTTTTTTTTTTTTTTTTTTTTCATAGAGTAAATAGCAGACAGACAGTTGTTATTGCATGAAGCAGCAGATCCTGAAATGATGTGAAATGCTGTTCTTGTAAACATGCATTAGGGTTTTCAGAAACCACAACCAGAGACCGTCAGTGCAACTCAAGCTGACAGTAAAAACCCTCATCTTGTTCTGACTCGTGTTGCTGAATGGAACCGATGAAATCCCATAGGCTCCTATTGAAATTCTGCTTGTAATACTTCCTAGAGCTTTCAGTCGTCATTTATTGAGCTGAACACAGACCTTCAGTCTGTCATGACTTAGTATTGTTTATTGAATTCATTTAGATGTTTTAACGAAGCAGGCAACATACATGTGTACTGAGTGTTCAGAATGTGATGTGGACGAAGCGAGCTGATTTTGCTTTCTAATGTACTGTCATTACGGCCGATTTGTGTCTGCAGTGATCTGACCTGCTGATGTCTTTATCACAGATATTGATTCTTATTCTGATGAACCGATGTCAATTCTTAAATCCCAAGAATCAGTCTCTGCTGTTTTCAGTTGATGCGTGAACAGAACTCAATCAAACAGTATCTGTAGCTCCTGCCATCCAATAATCACAGGAATCTTTGTTACTTTTGATATGAAACAAAGTCTTAGCTTTCAAATTCTGTTAGTTTAACACTAAAATCACTCACTAAATGTGTTTTTTGGCTCTTTAATGCCTCGTGACAGATCGCTGTTGGTCATCTCTTCCGCTTTACTACAAGTTACAGCAGCAAATAAACATCAATGAACATCAGAACTGAAATCAATGATGAATCATGAATCAATCGTTCAATCAGTGATTCAACTCTAGAAAGACACCAATAAAACAGCTAGAGATCAATACTGTCACGTAACGTCACATTTATCTCAGAAAAGGCATTCAATGAGAGTAAACTGGGAATTCAGCTAGAAAAAAATAACATTTTGATATCCACTATATTACATATTCATTATATTTTTACTGAAGCTGTTCTTAAGCATTTAATGTTTGTTTGTTTCTTTAAACTTTTTTTTTTAAAAAGTTAGCCTATATAAATGTTAGGACAAAACATTATTAAAGTAATGTTTATGGAATGTTCTTATAACTTTTTAAATATTTGATAAATGTTCTCATAACAGAGAGAGAAAACATCTGATATCAACATTCTCTAAACGTCCTTATGATGTTATTTGTACTTGATGAACATCTAAAAAACGTTTTTGTAACCTTTAAATAATGTTCTAATAACGACAAGAAAACTGGACGTTTTTAATGTTTCAAAAACCTTTAAAAACAATGTTCCCACAATGTTTTTACAACCTAAATTTGTTCCCTGGGAATAAATTTGTAATGAAAACACGTTATGACATCCACTGTTTAAATGTTTATATTTCAACAACAAAATGGAGCAGAAACATAATTATATCATTAAAAAGTTACTATAATAAATTTTTTATTAAGTGCAAATTAAATGTTTCATAATGAATCACTTTAATGTAGTAATGTACTAGGGATGCACGATATTAGATTTTTGCCGATATCCGATATGCCGATATTTTTAAAATCATTTTAGCTGATAACTGCTGCCGATACCGATATATATTTCCCTTTGTTTTGAAACAACACCAAGACTCTCCTGTGCGGAAATTATAAACAAATTATTTTTAATTTTGGTTAGTTTTGAACAAAAACTTATTTGTTAGGAGTAATAAACTTTATTAAAGTTGTTTTTTTTTTTTTTTTTTTTTTTTTTTTTTTAATGAGAGTTCATTGAAAGCCTTGAAAATAACTATAATGCGGTCAATCTCTGCTGTGTTTTTTCCCCCAGACAGATGCAGCTGAAACCTTAAGATTTTATTTGTGGATTTAACATTAATAGATGGTCTAAAGCAAAAGAGCTGTAAAAAAAAAAATTCTAAAAATCATTTAGAGCTCCTTATATTTACGTTTTCATAATCCATTTGAAAAATGTATTACATATTACTGAATAATCTGAATATATTATATTATTTAATTTACAAGTGTCATGTTTGTGATTTTTATTAATGTAAATACTATCCGTCTTATCGGCTAGGCATATCGGCATATTTTTTTCAAATCGGCCGATGTTTACATTTTAGGCCTTTATGACATGATCGTGCATCCTATAATGTACCGACTGACATGCTTTATTGTATAGTTTACAGCATTAGTGGAGAGATTTTGACGTACTGAACCTGATTGTCCATATATACAAATGAATCAGTATTGAATTGAATTGAATCAAGATCGAAACCAAATCACAAGCGTATGAATGGAAATCCAATGAAATCTGATTCTTTCGTGGCACAGTCTAGTCAGAGTGACGTGTGAATTAAACATTTGACTGGTTTAACACTGGAAACGAGACTCGTGTAATAACTGGACTGGAGTCTTTCTATGAGTCGTCCTCCTCTGCCCTTGAAGGAGCGTTCCTGTGTTTTCTGTTGTTCTGATGCTGCGCTCGTGTGTTTTATCTGCCGTCTGTCGAATCATCACAGCTCTCTGGATCTCTATAGATAGCAGGTTTGTGTCTGGATTTGGTCATTGCTTATGCACACATTCGTCTACTGTACTTGCAATTAAATTCATAATTAACATCTACTGAACTGCATCATGTTTACATTATATGTATGAGTTACTAGTGATCATTTAAACATCTGGAGTCTATTAAATTGAGCTGAGTTTTTTGCTTCAGACTGCTGTGAGACATCAAACTCACTTATTTAGCACTAGTTTGACTGCATTCATAAGTAAAGCACGACTGAGACGACTGAAATATGAACTGTAATTTCTGCTTGCTATTTGCACATGTGAATATATGTAGCTTAACTGTGACAAAATATGTGTATATACTGTGTATATATATATATATATATATATATATATATATATATATATATATATATATATATGTGTATATATGTATATGTGTATATATGTATATGTGTATATATATATATATATATATATATATATATATATATATATATATATATATATATATATATATATATATATATATACACACACACACACACACACACACACACACACACACACACACACACACACACACACACAGTGGTGGCCAAAAAGATTAGAACACTAGTATTATTATATTACATTTTTATTAATAATAAAATAAATAACAATATATCAAATAAACAACGCTACACATTAAAATAAATAAATAATAATAATAATTAATACATATTAAATAATGTAATTATTTTACATTATTAAAGTAAATATTTATATATATATATATATATATATATATATATATATATATATATATATATATATATATATATATATATATATATATATATAATTTTTTTTTTTTTTAATTTCTGTAAAATTGTGTTCTGTGTGGGATTGATGTTATTGTGTTAATAGTGTTTGGCTCGTCTATTTGTGCGCTCATCTATATTCACACTGCATTGTTTGTTTTTGATGAGCGTCTAAAGCTGTCTTTTGTCGTCTTTAGGATAAAGAGAAACATATGCAAAATGATCAGACTTATAGACGTCTTCAGTATGACACTTCTCTGATTGAATGGAAAACTGGGATCTTTTAATTTATTAACTACAGAGTCTCAGCAGACGTCTCAGAGTAAATAAAGGCGGTCCAGAAGGAAACAGCTGAGATGGTTTGCTCTATTTCTGTGCTGCTCACAAACAGTAACACAACACTCTTTTGCTCATTTGACAGCAACGAGTGAAACGCCAGCTACTAATCACACACTAACAGCTCACAGCTCTAATAATTACTACAAAACACTCCAACATACTCAAACGAAACGTGCTGCATTTGATTTGAAATGCAAAACGAATCACTCACGTTAGATGAATACATGACATCAGTCTATTTATTTTGTAAAACATATATAAACATGTATTTTATAAAATATTTTTTATAAAAGTTATTTTATTATACAGTTGTTTACTGTATGTTGGTAAATATTTAAAATGCTATGCAAATAAGTAACTAAATAAAACATGTTTGTTAATTAAAATAAAGTTAAAATAAACTAAAATATAAATATTAGATGAAAATGTTTAAACTAAAAGAAAATCAGAAATATTGCCTTTCAAAATTCACTGAAATAAGCACTAAAATTACTATCTGGAAATAAATAAAAATTAAAACAACTAAAACTTAAAAAAATAAAATAAACCTAAATAGTAATATTTAAAAACTCTCTTCAGATGAATAAAAGTACAAAAATACAAGCAAAATTGCTACAAATTTTACTAAAATTTGAAAACTGAATGTATATATTTATGAAATATATTTTTATATTAAATATTTATATATTAAATATATATAAATGTATGTATAATAAAGCTATTTCTAAAACTAATTCAGAATATTCATAAAAACTATAATAGTATAAATAATACTAAAATAATTACAGCAGGCATTATTTCTGTGTATCGTTTGTTTCTCAGAAAGGCTGTTGTTGTTTATTATTTTTGTTTCTTGCTGTTGCTCTTGTTGCTGTTTATTGTTTATTTGTTGTGGTTTTTGCTGTCATTGAATGTTTGTTTCCTTGAATCTTGCATTTTCAAGGAAATTCATTGTTAAAAATGACAGCTTTTTTATTTTTATGTATTTTTTTTTATTATAAAGGTTAATAAAGCAAAGTGTTTCAATGAGCAAGTTAATGAGTACACCTCACCTGATCTCAGTATTGATCAAAATAATCGTGATTACGGCTTTTGCCATAATCGAGCAGCCCTGATCTCCACTAGCACAAGTCTTTTATTAGTTTTCTGAGTTTGTCTCTGAAATAATTAGGAATTTTAGTTTTTCCTTTTTTCTTTTTTTTTTGTTCAGCTGTTGCATCATAATTGAGCCAAAAAGTAAAATCAAGTTACAGTTACAAGAAAAGATTCTAAAGACAAAGCTTATTCAATCTGGACTAATATGAGCAGGACTCTGCATGCATCTGCTGATTTGAAGCGCTTGTATGCTGCAGTAATTAGCGCTCAGAGTGCGTTTGTACAGTATGTGATGTGAGAGCCGCTCTATCAGCTCTTTACAGCTGTTTGGACACAAGACGCCCCTCCTCATTATTCCTGAGAGTCTGGCTTAATTTAATGCAGTAAAAGGACACATCAAAGCCTCCTTTGTCTCCAGTGACGCGTGGGTCTGTGGACAGTAAAGGCCGGAGCAGGATTCACGTCATTCCGCTTAATGAGTGTTTGGCTTGTTTACATTGCACCTGTAAAACAGTATTAGTATATTATGATTATTGTTATTATATTTATTTATTTTAATATCTAGCGTTTATTTATTTATTATTTTAATGTGTAGTGTAATTTATTTAATATTATTTTATTTTTATTATAGATATAATATTTACTTTAATATGTAAAATTATTTATTTAATATTTATTATTTAAATGTTGTTATTATTATTATTATTATTATTATTATTTATTTTAATGTGTAGCATTGTTTATTTAATATGTTATTATTATTTATTTATTATTTTATTAATATTAATTTATTAAAGTTTTATTAATAATAAAATAAATAATATATCAATAAACAACGCTACATATTAAAATAAATAATAATAATGATAATAATATTTAAATAATACATATTAAATAAATAATGCAACATATTAAAGTAAATATGTATATATATATATATGTTATTGTTATTAGTATTTTATTTATTTATGTATTTTTCTGTAAAAATTGTGTTCTGTGTGGGATTGATGTTATTGTGTTTAATGAGTGTTTGGCTCGTCTGTCCGTGAGCTCATCTATATTCACACTGCATTGTTTATTTTTGATGAGCGTTTGATGCCATCATTTGTCTTCTTTAGGATGAAGAAAAATATGCAAAATGATCAGACTTATAGACGTCTTCAGTATGACACTTCTCTGATTTAATGGAAAATTGATATCTTTTAATTTATTAAGTGCAGATAAACAGGATTATCTACGACTATTATGTCAGTTATTATTGCTGAATAAACTCTGACAGGCTGAGCAAACCTTGACACAAAGCAGCTGACTGGACATTATCCTGCATATTACATGGATACTTATCTAATAAATAAATAAATGGATGTGAAATATTAGAGTTGGGATGGTTCTGAGCTCCTTGCAATAGCCCCTTAAATCTGCTGCTATTAAACTATATTAACTGTACTAAACTGTATTAAACACTAACATCAGAGGTGATCATGTGACATAGAATAATATTAATAATAATAATAATAATAATAATAATAATAATAATAATAATAATGTATTTATTTATTTAATATTACATATTTTATTCATTAATATTATGTACCATTGTTTATTTATTATATATAATGTGATATGTATATTCTTATTTTAATATAATTTTAATATTATTATTATAATTCTTATATTAAGTTAAACATATAGTATTTTTTTAAAGTTTTTGTTAATATTAATATATAACATTATTATTATTATTATTATTATTATTATTATTATTAATAATAATAATAATAACTATTTATTTATATACTTATTTATTTTAATATATATTATTGTTGTTATTATTATTAATTAATTTTATTGTATTACATTTAATATTATTTGTTTTATTTCTTTATTTACTTTATAAATTTAGTTTGAATTTATTTATATTTATGTATTTATTAAGAAAATATTTAAATAAATAAATACAGAGTTTGTATGTTTTGTTAAAAAAAAAGGTTGTCAGACTTGTAAAGTGGGACAGTGATGTTCAGTGATTGTGGGTTGGTCAGAGGTGTTAAAAGCGTGTTTGTGGGTCGGCTAGAGGGTTAAGAGCGTGTTTGTGGCTCGGTTAGAGGGTTAAAAGCTTGTTTGTGGGTCGGTTAGAGGGTGAGTCGGTTAGAGGTGTTAAAAGCATGTTTGTGGGTCGGTTAGAGGTGTTAAAAGCATGTTTGTGGGTCGGTTAGAGGGTTAAAAGCGTGTTTGTGGGTCGGTTAGAGGGTTAAAAACGAGTTTGTGGGTCAGCTAGAGTGTTAAAAGCGTGTTTGTGGGTCAGTTAGAGGGAGGGTCGGTTAGAGGTGTTAAAAGCGTGTTTGTGGGTCGGTTAGAGGGTTAAAAACGAGTTTGTGGGTCGGCTAGAGTGTTAAAAGCGTGTTTGTGGGTCAGTTAGAGGGAGGGTCGGTTAGAGGTGTTAAAAGCGTGTTTGTGGGTCGGTTAGAGGGTTAAAAACGAGTTTGTGGGTCGGCTAGAGTGTTAAAAGCGTGTTTGTGGGTCGGTTAGAGGGTGGGTCGGTTAGAGGTGTTAAAAGCGTGTTTGTGGGTCGGTTAGAGGGTGGGTTGGTTAGAGGTGTTAAAAGCGTGTTTGTGGGTCGGTTAGAGGTGTTAAAAGCGTGTTTGTGGTTCGGTTAGAGGGTGGGTTGGTTAGAGGTGTTAAAAGCATGTTTGTGGGTTGGCTAGAGGGTTAAAAGCGTGTTTGTGGGTCGGTTAGAGGTGTTAAAAGCGTGATTGTGGGTTGGTTAGAGGGTTAAAAGCGTGTTTGTGGGTTGGTTAGAGGGTTAAAAACGAGTTTGTGGGTCGGCTAGAGTGTTAAAAGCGTGTTTGTGGGTCGGTTAGAGGGTGGGTCGGTTAGAGGTGTTAAAAGCGTGTTTGTGGGTCGGTTAGAGGGTGGGTTGGTTAGAGGTGTTAAAAGCGTGTTTGTGGTTCGGTTAGAGGGTGGGTTGGTTAGAGGTGTTAAAAGCATGTTTGTGGGTCGGTTAGAGGGTGGGTTGGTTAGAGGTGTTAAAAGTGTGTTTGTTGGTTGGTTAGAGGGTGGGTCGGTTAGAGGTGTTAAAAGCGTGTTTGTGGTTCGGTTAGAGGGTGGGTTGGTTAGAGGTGTTAAAAGCATGTTTGTGGGTTGGTTAGAGGTGTTAAAAGCGTGTTTGTGGGTCGGTTAGAGGGTTAAAAACGAGTTTGTGGTTCGTTTAGAGGGTGGGTTTCTTAGAGGTGTTAAAAGCATGTTTGTGGGTTGGCTAGAGGGTTAAAAGCGTGTTTGTGGGTCGGTTAGAGGGTGGGTTGGTTAGAGGTGTTAAAAGCGTGTTTGTGGGTTGGTTAGAGGGTTAAAAATGAGTTTGTGGGTCGGTTAGAGGTGTTAAAAGCGTGTTTGTGGTTCAGTTAGAGGGTGGGTTGATTAGAGGTGTTAAAAGCGTGTTTGTGGGTCGGTTAGAGGGTGGGTTGGTTAGAGGTGTTAAAAGCGTGTTTGTGGGTCGGTTAGACGGTGGGTTGGTTAGAGGTGTTAAAAGCGTGTTTGTGGGTTGGTTAGAGGGTTAAAAGCGTGTTTGTGGGTTGGTTAGAGGGTTAAAAACGAGTTTGTGGGTCGGCTAGAGTGTTAAAAGCGTGTTTGTGGGTCGGTTAGAGGGTGGGTCGGTTAGAGGTGTTAAAAGCGTGTTTGTGGGTCGGTTAGAGGGTTAAAAACGTGTTTGTGGGTCGGTTAGAGGGTTAAAAGTCTGTTTGTGGGTTGGTTAGAGGGTTAAAAGTGTGTTTGTGGGTTGGTTAGAGGGTTAAAAACGAGTTTGTGGGTCGGCTAGAGTGTTAAAAGCGTGTTTGTGGGTCGGTTAGAGGGTGGGTTGGTTAGAGGTGTTAAAAGCATGTTTGTGGGTCGGTTAGAGGGTGGGTTGGTTAGAGGTGTTAAAAGCATGTTTGTGGTTCGGTTAGAGGGTGGGTTGGTTAGAGGTGTTAAAAGCATGTTTGTGGGTTGGCTAGAGGGTTAAAAACGTGTTTGTGGGTCGGTTAGAGGGTTAAAAGTCTGTTTGTGGGTTGGTTAGAGGGTTAAAAGTGTGTTTGTGGGTTGGTTAGAGGGTTAAAAACGAGTTTGTGGGTCGGCTAGAGTGTTAAAAGCGTGTTTGTGGGTCGGTTAGAGGGTGGGTTGGTTAGAGGTGTTAAAAGCATGTTTGTGGGTCGGTTAGAGGGTGGGTTGGTTAGATGGTTAAAAACGAGTTTGTGGTTCGGTTAGAGGGTGGGTTGGTTAAAGGTGTTAAAAGCATGTTTGTGGGTTGCCTAGAGGGTTAAAAGCGTGTTTGTGGGTCGGTTAGAGGGTGGGTTGGGTAGAGGTGTTAAAAGCGTGTTTGTGGGTTGGTTAGAGGGTTAAAAGCGTGTTTGTGGGTTGGTTAGAGGGTTAAAAACGAGTTTGTGGGTCGGCTAGAGTGTTAAAAGCGTGTTTGTGGGTCGGTTAGAGGGTGGGTCGGTTAGAGGTGTTAAAAGCGTGTTTGTGGGTCGGTTAGAGGGTGGGTCGGTTAGAGGTGTTAAAAGCGTGTTTGTGGGTCGGTTAGAGGGTGGGTCGGTTAGAGGTGTTAAAAGCGTGTTTGTGGTTCGGTTAGAGGGTGGGTTGGTTAGAGGTGTTAAAAGCGTGTTTGTGGGTCGGTTAGAGGGTGGGTTGGTTAGAGGTGTTAAAAGCGTGTTTGTGGGTCGGTTAGACGGTGGGTTGGTTAGAGGTGTTAAAAGCGTGTTTGTGGGTTGGTTAGAGGGTTAAAAACGAGTTTGTGGGTCGGCTAGAGTGTTAAAAGCATGTTTGTGGGTCGGTTAGAGGGTGGGTCGGTTAGAGGTGTTAAAAGCGTGTTTGTGGGTCGGTTAGAGGGTTAAAAACGTGTTTGTGGGTCGGTTAGAGGGTTAAAAGTCTGTTTGTGGGTTGGTTAGAGGGTTAAAAACGAGTTTGTGGGTCTGCTAGAGTGTTAAAAGCATGTTTGTGGGTCGGTTAGAGGGTGGGTTGGTTAGAGGTGTTAAAAGCGTGTTAGTGGGTCGGTTAGAGGGTGGGTCGGTTAGAGGTGTTAAAAGCATGTTTGTGGTTCGGTTAGAGGTTGGGTTGGTTAGAGGTGTTAAAAGCGTGTTTGTAGGTCGGTTAGAGGGTGGGTTGGTTAGAGGTGTTAAAAGCATGTTTGTGGGTCGGTTAGAGGGTGGGTTGGTTAGAGGTGTTAAAAGCGTGTTTGTGGGTTGGTTAGAGGGTTGAAAGCGTGTTTGTGGGTTGGTTAGAGGGTTAAAAAGGAGTTTGAGGTTCGGCTAGAGTGTTAAAAGCGTATTTGTGGGTCGGTTAGAGGGTGGGTCGGTTAGAGGTGTTAAAAGCGTGTTTGTGGGTTGGTTAGAGGGTTAAAAACGTGTTTGTGGGTCGGTTAGAGGGTTAAAAGTGTGTTTGTGGGTTGGTTAGAGGGTTAAAAACGAGTTTGTGGGTCGGGTAGAGTGTTAAAAGCGTGTTGTGGGTCGGTTAGAGGGTTAAAAGTGTGTTTGTGGGTTGGTTAGAGGGTTAAAAGCGAGTGAGTGTTTCCTCTAGAAATGTCTGAAATCTGGATTATTGCAGTGATTGACAGGTGTTTGTAGCGGTGCTTTAGGGTCATAATCGATTGTTAAACTGAGAGAAGCGATTAGAGTCAGATTGAGGAGAAATAAAGTGAGAGGACGAGTGATTCGTTCAGACCCTAAAGTGATGAATGAAAGGAATGTTGCTGCAGGTCTGCTAATCGTCTCGCTGCTCGTTCCTCTTAATGGGAAGTAACCATGCCAACATGACAGGAAGTGCTGGGAATCTCCCCGAGGATGAAGCCTCATTAGTGTTTAGTTTGACTTGCGCTGGAGAAATACGACGACTGTTTTCATCTAAATATATGACTGAAACACAGTTTATTCTGAGCATCGTGTGCATTCACTGTAACTACTGTTAGGAAGAGGTTTGCATCAGGTACAGATTCACTGAGCTTCATATCAGCATGCATCATCAGATAATGACGGATCCACTGTTAAGTGCATCTTAAAGGAAGAGTTCACACAAAAATATGAAAATATCCTCACCCTCAGGTCATCTGAGATCAGGATGAGTTTGTTTCTTCATCAGATTTGGAGAAATGTGTCACTGCATCAGTGTCTCAGCAATGGATGCTCTGCAGTGAATGGGTGCCGTCAGAATGAGAGTCCAAACAGCTGATAAAAACATCACAATAATCCACAAGTAATCAATACCACTCCAGTCCATCAGTTAACATCTGGAGAAGACAAAACCTGAAACAAATCCAGGATTAAGATGTTTTTAACTAAAATATGAGTCCATAATCCATAATAATGCTTCCTCCAGTGAAAAAGTGCATCTCCTGTTGTCTCTCACATCAAAATCCAGCCACATATTTGTTTAGATCTGTTTTGTCTTGTAAACGCTGCTTGATCTGTGCAGATTTCTCTCCTGATTCAGACCAGAACACTTTTTCACTGGAGGAAGCATTAATATGGATTATGGACTCATATTTTAGTTAAAAACATCTTAATGATGGATTTGTTTCATCTTTTGTCTTCTCAAGATGTTAACTGATGGACTGGAGTGCTGTAGATTACTTGTGGATTATTGTGTGATTGATGTTTTTGGACTCTCATTCTGATGGCACCCATTCAGCCTATTGTCAGTTTTTGGGTGAACTGTTCCTTTAAGAAGAAGTACTGTTCATGGTTTTCATGCAAACAGTTCAGGTATAAAGTATGTAAAAGGTGTAATTAATAAAAGTAATCTTCTTTTAACAGCAATAGATTGAAGCACACACCCCAACTAATCAATAATAAGATGGTAAACAACAAGTTTCCTGATCGATCAGCGTTCCCAGAGGAGCAGAAGTGTAAGGTCAGGAGGAGACGGAGGTCACAGCTGGGGGTCAGAGGTCAACCCCACCCACACAAACACTATTGTGATTATGGAAATGAGCAGAGAATTTCTAACCAGATACAAAACAGACAAATGGAATCATTTATCACCACAGAGACCGAACAAAGACTGCGGAAGCAGCATCATTTACCCTCGCAGCATGCATTTCTAATGTTACAGAAGATTTCTGTTTCAAATAAATGCTGTTCTTTTGAACTTTGAATCCTGAAAAATAAAATGCATCACGGTTTCCACAAAAATATTGTGCAGCACAACTGTTTTCAACATTGATAATAATCAGAAATGTTTCTTAAGCAGCAAATCAGTATATTAGAATGATTTCTGAAGGATCATGTGACACTGAAGACTGGAGTAATGATGCTGAAAATTCAGCTGCGCATCACAGAAATAAATTACAGTTTAATATAAGAAGAGTTCATTTGCAAAAACAGATAACTACATTTTTAACAATTTTCAAAAATCATGTTTTTTTTTCTTCATTGTGCATTTCAGTTAATCTCAATCAAACTGCAGTCGGGTTATTTTGATTAGGTTAAAAAATAACTACAAAATACAGCTAACTAACACAAAACACAATAAAAACATGATGGCGTAATAAAACACAGAGTTTTTCATTTTAAATGAAAATTAAAAAAAACAGTTATGTTTTTGCAAATAAACTCTTCATAAAAACATCTGTTTGAAATTGTAATAATGTTTGACTGTTTTTGTTTGAATGTGTGTCAGATGGGTGTCTCTCATGACTTCAGCTGGAGTACTGTCAGCTCGTGTGTGTTCTGGATCGAGGCAGACGAGGGTTTGCTGTTATACTCAGCTGAAGTAAAGTGACTAGAACATTCTGTGTGTGTGTGAGAGTGTGTGGGAGAGTGTGTGTGTGTGTGAGAGAGTGTGTGTGTGTGTGAGAGAGTGTGTGTGTGTGTGTGAGAGAGAGAGTGTGTGTGTGTGAGAGAGAGAGTGAGTGTGTGTGTGTGAGAGTGTGTCAGTGTGTGTGTGTGTGTGTGTGTGTGTGTGTGTGTGTGTGATTCTTCAGTGGGAGAGCTCTGGTTTTCCGCCCAGCTCCGCTCTTGGAATCGTTCAGATGTTTCCTCTGAAGAGAGCAGGTATGTGGCTGGCCTGCGGAAAAGATGATGAGACCGCCGGATGCTAATGGTTTGAGCTGCAGGTTTTAATCAGGTGGATTTCGAAGTGCGGTGAGGTCAGCCAGAGGAAACGCTCGCGCTGTTACATAAGAGCTGTGTGAGTGTGTGTGTGTGTGTGCGCAGGTGGAGGTGTGCTGCTGGTTGAAGCTCTGCTGTATGAGGATAACTGTGTGTGTGTGTGAGAGAAATGATGACGGTTAGAAATGTGTTATTCATCCCACTTAAAACAAATATACTGTGTGTGTGTGTGTGTGTATGTATGTGTATATATATATATATATATATATATATATATATATATATATATATATATATATATATATATATATATATATATTAGGGGTGTCAACGTTAACGCGTTAACGCATGCGATTAATCAAAAAAATTTAACGCGTTAATATTTTTTTAACGCAAATTAATCATTTGATAATGTTTGACCCCAACTTCCCGTCATCGCAGCGCGGAAGGTTATCTATCAGTGTGTGATGAGGCTACAGTGAACCAGTGTTGCCAGGGTAACGGCACAAGTGTGCTATTTTGAAAATACAGTCCTGGGAAATATAACAGAGCCGCGGGTTTTTGGGCTAACGTTACTTTTATAATGTACAGCGGCCGCCCAAAGTGTATATAGACAAATAAAAATGAAAATAGATCCTTTTACTAATGTGTGTTATACTCGGAATGTATCCCTGGCAACTTAAGAACGGAGAGGCGGCTGTAAACATCACAAACAACGTGAGTTTCAGCAGAGCACATGTTAAGGCTTTTACACAGCAGAAATAAACATGACAACAGCCACTATAGATTATATAAGATAATAAACACACGATCACGATAGGATATGGTTTGTATGTGATTTTCTTGAGATGAATGTGTACATCTGAAATGCTAATTTGTGCAGCGATATAAAAGGCTATAAAGAGCATATTTTAACAACAGTAAACGACCAAATTCCACATGTGATCGCAAAAGGAAGTTATTACAAACACTCGATGCTGGTTTAAAGTGAGTTCTGAGTAAAAGTGTACTATTAATCTCATAAATTGTCTTATGTAGTATGATGCTAATGTTAGCTCTAATGCACCTGCAGAACAGGTCCAATTCTTCTTCATAATGCATTTTGTCATAATACTTCACGTAAGGTCGCAAGAAAATGTTGTTGTAATATTTATTTGGAAATACTTTTGATAATAGTTGGGTAAATGTAAACTGGGATTGAAGCGATGTGGCTTGGTAAACGTTTTATTACCAGTATAAAGACTGATAATGGCCGAATAAAAACAGAAGAATAATGATAAAAGAATAATAAGGATTATGTCTCATACCTGGCGGAAGTGTGAAAGGTTCTGTTTCCTTAAACTAGTTTGTCATGCATTTCATTTCAACACATTTACAGGTAAATCCTAGTATTTTAAATTTGTCATTAATCATGATTAATCACAGTCCATGACTGTGATTAACGCGATTAAATTTTTTAATCGATTGACAGCACTAATATATATATATATATATATATATATATATATATATATATATATATATATATATATATATATATATATATATAAAATACATTTACATTTTAAAAAAAATTAATATATAGTTTTTTAAATATATTATTACTATAAAATGTATTTACTTATTTTAAAAATGTACTTAATAAAATGCAGATTGTGAATTGTATTGAATTCATTTAGAGTCAGATTGCTCTTCACTATAATTGTACGTTCATTTTTATCCTGATACCAGAGTTAACCACCTGTTTCTTCCTGATCTGACCTATCCATTGAAATTACTTGTGCAGCTGTAACCCAATGCAGTCATTTTGTTCCAGTCTTATTTCAATATCATATACAATTATAGTTTATAATTAAAGAGAGAGAGAGAGAGAGAGAGAGAGAGAGAGAGTTTCTTCTGTGTTTGTTTATGGAAAGACAAAAAGACAAAAGTGTCTCAGATTGAGTGTTGGAGATATTTCCCCATCACTGATGTGGGTTAAGCCATTCATCTAATTAATTACATGATTACTGATGAATTAATCTTAAATCATAGCAAAATAATCACAACAATTTTAACTGAAAAATCTCCAAAAAGATAATTTAAAGTCGATTCATTGCACCGATTCATTCAAACGGCTGATTCATTCAGAAACAAAGCATGTGACTGTCTTTATGAATGAGTCACTGAATCACTGACTCAACAGTTCTGCTGTGGCTTTGATTGAACTATTTTCATTTACAAAATTGAACAAAATAGACAACTAAAACACAGTATGAACCTTTTGTTTACTGAACTGTTGTATAAATCAATATCAATAGTTGCAGTTGTGCAGATATTGGGGAAGAACATGGTGTGATATTGCTAAACTACTGTATATCATATGATATAAAAATAAGAGGATAATTTATGTTTTGCACTCATATCTTGAATTTTGGGCTCCCATAACTGTGTTCTAATAGACTCTATCACAGTCAGTCGTCCTGCGTTATGATCATTAATGTAAAATGATGGACAGCTCTGGATGGGGCGCTGCGTTAAATGCATGAATCAATTTTTCCATAATTAATCATAACAAATGAATGCATTAAATCAACAGGCCTAATTTTTATTAAAGCTGTTGTCTTTAGGATGGTCTTGTGAAGCTGATCTGCTTCCCGTCACATTATTCTCTGCTGAACTTTCATACAGCAGCAGTGTTTGGCTAAAAGCGTCTGCTAAATCAATGCATGTAAATGTAATGCGAACGGTGAGAAATATCGCAGACATGTTGCCAGGTTTGTGCTGACGTGATGCTGAAGGATCTGGGCCCAAGCCCAAACGTCTGGGTCAATAGATCTATAGTGTGGAGATCGCAACGGCAAGGTCATGGGTTCAGTTGATCAAATATGCATTGCCAATGCACCGAACCTGCTCTCGCTAATGTGATGATGCATGAATGTGCTTTAATGATAGTTAGAAATCTGTGCAATATTATTCTATAAAAATATTATTATGATTTTAAACAGCAGTTTTTTATGTGAATAACTGTTAAACTCTAATTTATTTCTGTGATCAAAGCTGTATTTTCAGCATCATTACTCCAGTCTTCAGTGTCACATGATCCTTCAGAAATCATTCTAATATGCTGATTTACTGCTCAAGAAATATTTCTGATTATTATCAATGTTGAAAACAGCTGTGCTGCACAATATTTTTGTGGAAAATTTTATTTTTCAGGATTCACAGGATGAATAGAAAGTTCAAAAGAACAGCATTTATTTGAAATAGAAATCTTTTGTCACATTATAAATATCTTCACTGCCACTTTTGATCAATTTAATGGAAACTTGATGAATAAAGGTGTTAATTTCTTTAAAAAAATCACTAATATACATTTTTAATTTTATATATACATTTTAATAGTGATTGTAAAAAATAGATTTTAATAAAACAAAAAATAAAGATTTTTTTGTAACATTATAATTGTCTTTTTTTTCACTTTTAATCAGTTTAATATAATCCTGCATACTTAATATAAATAATGTAAAATACAGTTTTATTGGCAAGTATGACTGTGCAGAAGATGATTTTTTATAAACTTTTTTTGTTTTATGTTTATTGTATCATATAGTGCACCAGCTGACATTTTTCCAAGTAAACATATAATTTCATATCACAAGTATTTTCAGTTTTAGTTTCTTGTATTCAGCTTCAGCTGTAACAGAATAATATCCTGAGTGTAATTGTGACCCTGGAGTACAAAAGCAGTCATAAGTAGCACAGGTATATTTGTAGCAATAGACAACAATACATTGTATGGGTCAAAATTATCCATTTTTAAGATCATGTTCCATGAAGATATTTTGTAAATTTCCTACTGTGAATATATCAAAACTTCATTTTTGATTAGTAATATGCATTGCTAAGAACTTCATTTGGACAACTTTAAAGGTGATTTTCTCAATATTTAGATTTTTTTGCACCCTCAGATTCCAGATTTTCAAATAGTTGTATCTCAGACAAATATTGTCATATCCTAACAAACCATACATCAATGGAAAGATTATTTATGCTGCGGCTCAGAAACAGAAGATTAATTGAGTTGATTTGCCGCTCGTCAGACACTGCTCCTGCTCAAACACACGTGAACGACGCGCTGCTTTATAAAGAGATGTTTGTCTGTGTGTTTGGAGCAGACGCTTCATTCTGAAGATTACAGAGACACACTAATGAAAGGCTCGTCCTGCTGAAGCGTCAGTCTAACAGGACTGAATGGACTCAAATGAGGGGTTTTGTCCTCTGATCAGCGAGCACTCTGTGTTTTCAGTGTAAAATCTGACGGCAGTGATTGGGATTCCAGCGTTTGTCATGCATTTATGTCACGCTCTCTGTTCAAGGAAGCTGTTTTATTGAAGAAAGAATTGCATGTGTTATTTTTTACTGTTTTATTGTAAAATGAGAAAAGGTAGTGTTACTGAATGACCTTTTTGGTATCAGCTCTACATTGTGCTGTTTCTGTAAACATTCTGTATAGCAAAATTCCATAAATAATTTAATTTATTAAATAATTAACATTCATAATTAAAATTATATGTAAAATATAAAAATAAATAAATAAATGAAACAATTCTGTTATTTTCTGTAAACCTGTATAGCAAAAATGCATAATTATAATTAATTATTACTTATTTATTTTAATTATTTTAGTTATGAGTATTAATTAGAATATCAGAAAATTATTAATGAATAAAAATATTTACATCATTATCTATAAACATTCTGCATAGCACAAAATACATAAATCATTGTAATATTTGCAATATAACATATATAAAATTAAATATCTTTAATGTTATTTTATTTAAGTGATTTGTATAGCAAAACCATAAATCAATGAATTATTTTAATTATTTTAATCATGAAAGTCGTTTAAAATGTAAAAAAGTAATTAAATATTTTCTGTAAACATTCTGTATAGCATTTTTTTGCTATATAGCAAAAAAAAAAACTGTTATATACCGTTTTAATTATTTTATTCATGAGTGTCATTTATAAGATTACAAAAATAAATTTCAAATATTTTTAAATAAATGAATGAATAAAAAAAAAAAAATCTTTGTTTACCTTAGAGCTGTTCAGTGAGTTTGTGTAACTTCAGTGGATTTTTGTGTTTTGTTTGAGAACGAGGGAAGTGAGTTGATCTGAAGCAGGTGCAGGAGAGAGTGATGTCATCGCCTGATGACATCATCACTCAGAGCTGCGCAGCTGTGTGTGTGTGTGTCTGCGATCGCTATGGTTACTCGGTGTGGGAAAATCGCTCGTCTGCGGACGATTCCAGCTGAAATCTGATCTGTACAAATGTCATTCCTGAAGCGTGTAAATATGAATATATGTATTATTCATTACAGCGCTTGTGTGGGCTTCACATTCAGCTCAGGGTTTGTTCGGAAACTCTCACTAATGATTACATTTCTGCAATTATTTCAGCCTGAACTGGTGTACGTCCAGAATCCAGTCAAGTCAAGTATTTCTATAGTGCTTAAAAATACAGATTGTTTCAAAGCAGCTTCACAGCAGCGCTATTTATTATAGTAAACTAAAACTGAAACTTGAAATATAAACTAGAATAGACAAAATAGACAAAAAAAAAATACTAAAACTTTAATTAAAAATTAAATTAAATTAAAATGAAAAAAGAAAGTATTAAAATAAAAAAAATATTCAAGATTTTAATAAAAACTAGTATCTCTCAGTGGTACTAAAATAATGTTTCACAGTGAAAAACAGTTAATTTAGTAAAATTATATTTCAAAAAACTAAATTTCAGTAGTAAAGCAGCTCTACAGAATACAGTAGAGTCATTATTCAGATCAATTCAGTAATAAATAGCAAAATATTTTTTGCTATGTTATTTTCTGTAAATGTTCTGCATAGCAAATACACAATATTTGATTATTTATAAAAAAAAAATTTCAATTATGAATGTCATTTAAAATCTCAAATGTAATTAAAAAATAAAAACTATTTTATTCTGCTATTTTTTTGTGTGTAAAAGTTCTGTATATCATACTTATTAATTATTTCTATTTAATATTATATTATTACTTTTAATTGTTTTAATTTTGAAGGCCGTTTAAACTGAGTTCTATTCTTAACTGATAGCGTCAGTCCAGATAAATGAATGATATTACTGAATATTAATTTATTTGTGATTGGTCTTTCTGTAATGCATCCATAGCTGCTTTCATCTGTAAATATGATGCTCTTTTACTCTAAACTAAAGCCTGAAACACTGAGCTGAGCTCAGACTTTCACATCAATCTGCTGCTGCTGTGCGAACAGTGTTGAATTTACTGCAGCAGATGCACATCCAGTTGAACTTTAATGCATTGTCTTCTAGTTGTTTTGTGTTGTGAGTAGATGCAGTGGTCATGTTGATGTTTCTGACCCTTGGAAATGAGCCTGAAAGTCTTGGCAGGAGCATCAGTTCAGTCTGTGGAAAAGAGACGCTGATGTTCCTGTGATCGCGTGTTAAATGCTGATAGTGTTAGTTAGTGTTGACCAGACAATTAGCTGTTCATTTACTCTCCCTCAGGCCATACCAGATCTAGGTGACTTTTCTCCATCAGCAGAACAGTAAAGAAGATTTTTAGCTGAAGGCGTGTGATTCATAAAATGCAAGTCAATGGCTACTGCCACTTTGAGAGTCAAAAAAGAATAAACAGGCAACACAAAAGGAATCCCTGTAGCTCTTGACGATATATTGAGGTCTTATGAAGCGAAACGATCAGAAACTGAACATTATTCACAAAATTATTTCCTGTAATCCAGAGTCTCAAGCAAACGGGGAAATATGATCCTTTTCTGCGAACTGGTTCTTTTGGACAGTTTGATTCAGTGAACTAGTTCATTTATGTAATCATGCTATAACATAATGTATACACAATTATATTATTAGTTCACCCAATAACAATGCAAAATGTGATGTTTCCCATGTCTAAAGCATATAAAGTGAATAAACTAGTCTTCATCAGCTTAGCTTTTTACATAAACAATGTGAAACTATAAAAATGTTCATTCATCGCTTCATTCGAGTGTTCGGTTCACTCATGCTCATATCAGCGGCTCATCGGTCAGAATGTTTCCTCAGTTCAGTGACTGTTGTTTATGTTGTTAATAACAATAAATGCAATATGTTTTCTTACTCTTTGTATTTTTATATCAAAATGGTACGAGATTATCCTATTTAAATCAACTAACATAATGATCATTATAGTTATCGTTGCTGGTGTGAATGCTAATATAGTTAGTTAATATATTTATCACAATAATTATTTTTATTGGTGTGAACGCTAATATAATGATCGTTATAATTTTTGTTCTTGGTGTGAATTATAGTTATCATTATAGTTATTGTTCCTGGTGTGAATGCTAATATTGTTATCGTTATAGTTATCGTTCTTGGTATGAAATATAGTTATAATTCCTGGTGTGAACGCTAATGTAGTTATCATTATAGTTATCGTTCCTGGTGTGAACGTTAATATATTTATCGTTATAGTTATCGTTCCTGTTGTGAACGCTAATATAGTTATCGTTATAGTTATCTTTCCTGGTGTGAACACTAATATAGTTATCGTTATAGTTATTGTTCCTGGTGTGAATGCGAATATAGTTTTCATTATAGTTATCATTCTTGGTGTGAATTATAGTTATAATTCTTGGTGTGAACGCTAATATTGTTATCATTATAGTTATAATTCCTGGTGTGAATGCTAATATTGTTATCGTTATAGTTATCGTTCCTGGTGTGAACGCTAATATAGTTATCGTTACAGTTATCGTTCCTGGTGTGAAGGCTAATATAGTTATCGTTATAGTTATTTTTCCTGGTGTGAATGCGAATATAGTTTTCATTATAGTTATCATTCTTGGTGTGAATTATAGTTATAATTCCTGGTGTGAACGCTAATATTGTTATCGTTATAGTTATAATTCCTGGTGTGAATGCTAATATTGTTATCGTTATAGTTATCGTTCCTGGTGTGAACGCTAATATAGTTATCGTTACAGTTATCGTTCCTGGTGTGAAGGCTAATAAAGTTATCGTTATAGTTATTTTTCCTGGTGTGAACGCTAATATAGTTACAGTTATCGTTATAGTTATCGTTCCTGTTGTGAACGCTAATATAGTTATCGTTACTGTTATCGTTCCTGGTGTGAAGGCTAATATAGTTATCGTTATAGTTATTTTTCCTGGTGTGAACGCTAATATAGTTATCGTTATAGTTACAATTATCGTTATAGTTATCGTTCCTGTTCTGAACGCTAATATAGTTATCGTTATAGTTATCTTTCCTGGTGTGAACACTAATATAGTTATAGTTATCGTTCCTGTTGTGAACGCTAATATAGTTATCGTTATAGTTATCTTTCCTGGTGTGAACGCTAATATAGTTATCGTTACAGTTATCGTTCCTGGTGTGAAGGCTAATAAAGTTATCGTTATAGTTATTTTTCCTGGTGTGAACGCTAATATAGTTACAGTTATCGTTATAGTTATCGTTCCTGTTGTGAACGCTAATATAGTTATCGTTACTGTTATCGTTCCTGGTGTGAAGGCTAATATAGTTATCGTTATAGTTATTTTTCCTGGTGTGAACGCTAATGTAGTTATCGTTATAGTTACAATTATCGTTATAGTTATCGTTCCTGTTCTGAACGCTAATATAGTTATCGTTATAGTTATCTTTCCTGGTGTGAACACTAATATAGTTATAGTTATCGTTCCTGTTGTGAACGCTAATATAGTTATCGTTATAGTTATCTTTCCTGATGTGAACGCTAATATAGTTATCATTAAAGTTATCGTTCCAGTTGTGAACGCTAATATAGTTATCGTTAGTTATCGTTCCTGTTGTGAACGCTAATATAGTTATCGTTATAGTTATCGTTCCTGTTGTGAACGCTAATATAGTTATCGTTATAGTTATCTTTCCTGTTGTGAATGCTAATATAGTTATCGTTATAGTTATCATTCCTGTTGTGAACGCTAATATAGTTATCGTTATAGTTATCTTTCCTGTTGTGATCTCTAATATAGTTATCGTTAAAGTTATCGTTCCTGTTGTGAACGCTAATATAGTTATCGTTATAGTTATCTTTCCTGGTGTGAACGCTAATATAGTTATTGTTATAGTTATCGTTCCTGGTGTGAACGCTAATATAGTTATTGTTATAGTTATCATTCTTGGTGTGAATGAACCGTAAAGCTTTAATACTCGTTCTAATTCTATGAGATTAGTGAGTCCACACCACAACTATAACGATAACGACACAGAGGAACGATATTGTTGAAATCACTTTCAGAAAGATTTTTTTCCACCTGTTGAATGATAAAAACATTGACAGCCAATCAGAATCCATCCTGCTTTTAAGAGCTCAAGCATTTAAAGCGACAGATAACAAAACTGCAATGTGTGCTTATAGTAAACAAACAAATCATGCGTTGTTTGAAGGCTAATATAGTTATCATAATTTTTGTTCTTGGTGTGAATGCTAATGCAGTTATAATAGATATTGTTATAGTTTTTGGTGTAAATGCTAATATATTGTTATAGTTATCGTAATAGATATTGTTAACGCTAATATAGTTATCACAGTAGATATAGTTCTTGGTGTGAACGGGCCTTAAAGCTTTAATACTCATTCTAATTCTATGAGAATAATGATAAATGATAACGACACAGAGGAACGATATCATTGGAATTACTTTCAGAATGTTTTTTTCCAACTGATGAACGATGAAAGCATCGACAGCCAATCAGAATCCATCCTGCTTTAAAGAGCTACAGCAATTAAAGTGACAGACGTAAAAACTGCAGTGCATGCTTATAATAAACAAACAAATCATGTGTTGGTGTGAATGCCAGTATAGTTATTATCACTAGTTATCATTCTTGATGTAAACGGGTCTACTAGTTGTTGTAGTGACTAGTTGTAGTATAACTAGCTTACTGTTGCTAAGGAACCTGCTGCATTAGTATAGAATGTGTGTGTTTATCTGCGTTTTGCAGCGGCTCAGAATCAGAGTCGTGTTGGTTGGTGCTGATGGTGAAAACACACTGATCCGCTGCTATAATAACTGCAGTTGCTAGGCAACAGGAGTAAGCTGATGCGGTGGTGATGCTCTTGCCAGCTTCATCTTCTCCAGATCAAGAGCTCTCGTCTTCACTCACAGACAGTGTTGACACTCGTCGAACAGTTTGAGCATCAACAAATGCTGCACTGTAATCCAGCTGATGTGCAGTAGATGCATGAGACTGCATTCATCTGCTCAGCTCTGATCTGATTCGCTGGTTTTCTGCTTGTTTGAGGAGTAAGGCATGTTTCCGGTGTATCAGGATGATGTTGTTCTTTTGAGGATGAACTGGATCTAGACTAGTTACTGGATCTCAGTGTTTTCCATGCTAGTGGCATCAAATGAGTTTGGATTGAGTATCAGCTAGAAATTTGATTTGTCTTCATGCGTTTTCTCTTTCTTTTTTCATGGATTCTGTGCAGCCTTGATTTTGTAACAGTTCTTGTTGGAATCTTTAGTCTGTTGTAGAACTGATAGCTGTCTGTAGCTTTTCTAAATTAAGACAAATGAAGTCGAGTTGAATTACACTACAGCTCTAGAGCTCATGTACACTAGGCTGCATTTGAATGCAATTTGGAGTGTCATAGTAAATTAATTAATTTATTAGTTAGTTTCTCAACAGTATTTATAAATGTAAATGTAAAAATATTTAATGCAATTAACGCAGTTAACTCACAACTGCTGCCTCCGTCTCTTTTTTTCTTGACAAGAAGTGCATTTATTTAGTCGCAGAACGTCTTTATGAAAACTGTAATCAAGCAGCACTGAGCGTCTCTCTCTCTCTCTCACTCTCTCTCACACACACACACACACACACACACACACACACACACACAATTACAGCTGATGTGGCTTTGGCATGAATTACTTCTGATTCAGTCTTTAAGGGTTTAAACACAGTTCTTTATATCAGCACAGGCGATATATCAGCTTCTGCTGCTCGTTCTGTAACATCAGCTGTGTTTATTATCTGTGCTGCATCACATTCACTGTCTACATACTGCATTACACTGAAATCACACACTGAACTGAAGAAGTGTCCAATAAACCACAGAAATCCCACAAACATTCAAAGAGCTTCTGCTGTTGCATATTTTTTCGGTTTTACTAGTTTAGCAGTTAAAATTTGAATAAATAATTTCCACCAAAAACTAAAAACATTTATATATATATATATATATATATATATATTACACACACACACACACACACACACACACACTATATATTAATAATAATAATAATTATGAAATTAATAATTATTATATTATTTCTAATAATAATAATTGTTGTATATAAATGTTGTTTGTTTTGCTGGAAATGATATACTACTACTAATTATTGTTATTATATAATTTTCAGCAAAACAAACAACATTTATATACAACAAATGTATTATTATTATTATTATTATTATTATGTAATTTTCAGCAAAAATATATGTACAATACATTTATTATTATTATTATTATTATTATTATTATTATTATTATTATTATTATTATATAATTTCCAGGAAACATTTATATACAAAAAATATTTATTATTTACTGTTGTTGTTGTTGTTGTTGTTGTTGTTGTTGTTGTTGTTGTTATATAATTTCCAGCAAAAAACAACATTTATATACAGCATATTTATTTAATTATTCATTCATTCATTCATTCATTTTTTATTTATTTATTATTTTACTGTGCTGTAACAATAATAATAATTGTCATTATTGTTATGTGTGTGTAATTTTTTATAAATTTATTTATTTAATGTTGTTGTTATAATTACTACTGTATGTGTAATGACATTTGTGGGACATATATGTGCAGATTTTCAGTGTAGTTGCACTATTCCTGTAGTGTTTCTCCCGTGTTGACAGAAGCAGGCGGTCTGCTCTCTGTCTTTAGCTTTAGTGGTTTTGCTCTGTTCAGGAGAGAGAATCGTTCAGCGCTGGAATCGTTTGCTGTCACAGTGGCAGTAAAAGGCGTTATGCTGAAATCAATAACAGACAGAAGCTTGTCCTTTAGAATCTGCATCTGTCAGTCCATAAAGACTCGAGGGATTGGACAGGCGGCGCTCGATTAACATCTGATCGTTTCATAAACACATTTTATTCCACTGACCTGTGTTTGCATGATTTCAGTGCTAGCCTGTTCTGACTGCATTAGTCCTGCAGATGAATGTGGTGTTTAAAATATCGCTTTAAAACAATTATGGGTTTCAATAGCTCAACACTGACCACTAGAGTCTGAGTGTATTGATTGATTAGACAGTGATCAGACGTCTGATCAGAGGTAGTGTTGGTGTCTGGAGTCTCCGGTTCTTCAGGACAGAGGAGCAGAAGGTCTGCTGAACGAATCTGGATCCATCTGTTCCTCCAATCTGGAGCGTCCAGCGCCAGCTCCGTCCCGTCACACCATCTGGAGCCAGAGACCCTCAGAGACACCAAACCTGACGAGACAAGAGTGTGTGTGTGTGAGTGTGGGAGTGTGTGAGTGTGTGTGTGGGAGTGTGTGTGTGTGTGTGTGTGTGTGTGTGTGTGTGTGTGTGTTTTGAGCGAGTGTATGTGTGTGTGTGTTTTGAGCGAGTGTGTGTGTGTGTGTGTTTGTTTTGAGCGAGTGTGTGTGTGTGTGTGTGTGTGTTTGTTTTGAACGAGTGTGTGTGAGTGTGTGTTTTGAGCGAGTGTGTGTGTGTGTGTTTTGAGTGAGTGTGTGTTTTGAGCGAGTGTGTGTGAGTGTGTGTTTTGAGCGAGTGTGTGTGAGTGTGTGTTTTGAGCGAGTGTGTGTGTGTGTGTTTTGAGCGAGTGTGCGTGTGTGTGTGTGTGTGTTTTGAGCGAGTGTGTGTGTGTGTGTGTGTCCAGAAGGCATGTGAATTGACTCATTAATGTGGGTTTTATTTCTCCTGAGATGTTTGTGAGTCACGGCTGATACTCCACGTGTCTTCTGAGATCAGATCAGATCCTCAAACACACCCCTGTAAACCTCCAGTGTTTCAGCTCTTTTACATATTCAGCGTCTCTTTGTTCAGCAAACATTTCTACACTTTCCACTTCACACAAAACCTCATTTCAGGATAAATTCAGAATTTAATTCCAAACCTCACTTACAATGATTATTCCTGAAATCTCACATTCAGTACTGTTCAAACATTTGAGGTCGATTTTTGAAAGAAGTCTCTTCTGCTCATCAGGGCTGCATTTATTTGATCAGAAATACAATAAAAATTGTGAAATATTAGTACATTTTAAAGTAGTTGTTTTCTATGTGAATATCTGTTAAACTAATTTATTTCTGTGATGCGCAGCTGAATTTTCAGCATCATTACTCCAGTCTTCAGTGTCACATGATCCTTCACAAATCATTCTAATATGCTGATTTGCTGCTCAAGAAACATTTATGATTATTATCAATGTTGAAAACAGTTGTGCTGCCCAATAGTTTTGTGGAAACCATAATACATTTTTATTTTTCAGGATGAAATTATGCAGTAATTTCCATTTTTATGAGTAGATTCTGTGTTTTCTGCATCGCTGCAATCATAGCAGGATCACTATCATTCTCTGTGCGCATGTCTCTATGAGATCCTTGTCGTTCTCTCTGTGCGAGTGTCTCTATCAGGTCCTTGTCGTGTGTGTTAATCGGAGCTCAGCTGATCAGCTCGCGACAGGAACATGAAGAGCGTTGAGAGCCAAACAGACTCTCCATCAGAAAACAGTCTGTGTTTCTCATTCAGCTCCAGCACTAATGCAGTCAAACAAGCACTAATTAACCTCTGCAGGAGTGAGAGTTTATGAATACTAATGCTCATCTGAACGGAACTCCAGCGGCTCTTCATGCGTTGTTATATTTCATCAGCAGTGTAGTTGCTCTGGCTAGTGGAGGATAAACTAATGATCACTAAGAGTTTCTGAACTGAAGAGCTTTCATGCAAATGATTGATGAGTGATCAACATTCAGCATATGATACATCATGTCCTGCATTTATTCTTTCTATATGTTTCTTTCATGCACATACAGTGCTTCTTTAATGCACACAATTATTATTATTAACAATTAACTCAAATTATGATTTGATTCAGAGTCATTTGGCAAAGTTGATTTACTGTGTGTGTGTGTGTGTACATATTTTTCAAGATTTTTTCTGAGTTTCAAGTAGATTTTTTAAGTATAGTAGATTTAAAAAAAAGTGTATATACTGTAATATATTAAATTCATAAAACTATAATGATTTAATAATTTAATGTTTTGTTCTGTTTTTTTAATTTTTATTTTTTTTACGATAATAGCACCCAATGAACTGTTTTTGTTTGTTTTTTTAGAAATTGTGTTTTTCAGAAATTCAGTTTTAATTTTGGATTCTTTGTTTTATGATTTAATACAAATTAATTACCAAAAGCGGTGGTAATGAAATGAATGCATAAAATATTAAACATTTAAATAATCTTTTAAAATGTAATCAAATGAAACTATACACACACACACACACACACACATATATATATGTTTATATATATATATATAATACATTTATATTAATAATAATAAATGTAAGTGGTGTAATATTTACATTGGCTGGTGTAAAATAGTATTTTAATACAGTAATGTGAGGTTTGATGCACATATACAGTATAAAACAGATCATCAGAGGCATTTGATGCAGAAAATATCTGCTTTCATACGTCAGCGTTATCATCACATTAGTCACAGACGCTCATGTCGAGCAGCGGGAGTCTATTATAGCAGTGACTTCTTTCAGATCCGTCTCACGCTGCTCAAATCCCACCGGCGCAATCATCTGACCTCATTCACGTCCTCAAAATCAACCGCCTTATTAATCACATAATGAAGCGTTTGCGTATCACACCGTGAGTGTGTGAGAGAGAGAAAATATGATCATTTATGAGCAGGAAAAAGTTCAGATCCTCTGAAAGTGAATGATATGATCCGAACAGAGACGTCATGAAAATCGGCTGATTTTGTTGGGTTCACAGCCCTAGAAATCAATAATAAGTGTACAGCTGCTGTGTTTATCCATTGGTTTGGTCAGCAGTAATTCAGATGATTTTAAAGCAGACGGTCATGTCTGAACACGCGTAACACTGTGCTTTACCTGCTTTAGCATTGAGAGTGTCGTTTACTTCGTCTGAATCCTGGACAAGACGCCACACGTCTGAGGAGCCTTACATGATCAAAGGACAGAAACTGTTTACAGTCTGACTGTAGAAATCAGCAAAAGCTGCAGGAGATTCAGGGTTAATTACAGCCAGTGTTGGAAGGTTACTTAGAGTAAATTGTAATCTGTAACCTATTACATTTTCAATCTTAAATGTAATAAGTAGTGTAAAAATTTCAATTACTTTGTTAAAGTAATGTAACTGATTACATTTGATTGATCATTTTCAAACATGTAAAGCAGGCAGGGTTAACCTTACAGCAGTATTTAACACCGATTACTGACACTTTTGAAATCCTTCATCACTTGAATTAAGATTATAGTAATTTCATTTTAAAGCACATCCACCACAAAATTAGACTTACTTTGAGATGATTCTGAGGTTAAATACAGATTTAAAACCAAAACAAGATATAGTTTAATAGTTATGATACTGTTTTTGAAATAAAATCTTTGCATATAGCTATGACAGGAAAAACTGGCATCTAACAATGCTTGGAAAAAAAACAACAACAACAACAACAACAACAACAACAACAAAAAACAGTTCATCTTAAAAAATGAAGCATATACAGAACACCAAATAAGAAATAAAAGAGTTATTAAAGGGGTCCTATTATGCTTTTTCACTTTTTGAATTTTAGTCAGTGTGTAGTGTGTGTGTTTGGCCATAAAAAGATCTACAAAGTCCACTCCAAAGGGAGATCTTTTGTTTTTAAAAAAATCATTTTTCAAGAACTACAACGAACGGCTCGTTTGGACTACAAAGTTGTTTTCCTGTACTTGTGACATCACAAATTGATCCATTAGAATATCATTAAAATAAATCCCGCCTCCGAAAATTCGAATGCACGTTTCAAAATCTAAACCCGGTGCAGGTGTTTTTATATCACTGTATTTCTGATGGAAACCGACTGTCTTCAGAAAATTTTGGATGTCATTTTCATTTCATCTTGCGTGTAATGTCTGATAAAGCAGTGTTTGTGAGCGGAGCTCTGCTTTGTGTACAGCGTTACCGGGGAAACCTCGCTCTCTCCCGCTACAACAGCGCCTCCTGCTGACAGAGAATTAATCTGCATATATATGCGCCACAAATAGTGTAACTGTGGGACTATGATATAAATAAATTCAACTGTATAAGTTTCACTGCAATTTATGTTATAATGTTAGAATTAAAGAACAATAAACATAATACATTTTACCGTTGCGCTTATCTGTACATAGTAAATGCAGTTATTTTTAAGCTGTTGTTGACATCCTATCTAAAATGTGATTTAGCCAAAAAAAAAAAAAAAAAAAAAACAACAACAATATCGTTACCACTTTAATATGTCTTGCAATATCCGTGCGTGCACAGGTTCTGCGCGATCCTCTTGTTCAATATTCTCGGGGTCTGAATTGATATGGCAATATTGACGAACTTGCTGCTTTGGCAAGGGGCGTGGCAATACTGAAACACCGTCTAAGCTGTTCACCAATCACAACGCACTGGGACTGCTAACCAATCACAACACATTTAGTTTTTCGGAAGGTGGGCCTTCATCAAACCCGGAACTAATCGAGCCGTTTGTGCCAGGCTGGGGAGGAAGGTATTGTAATAATGTAAATTATGTGAAAAATAATGCATTTTTTGAACCACCAAACATGAGAGCATGTTCTAGTACACCCCTAAAACAAAATCAAGACTTTGTAAAAGAGCATAATAGGACCCCTTTAAATAAGCATGTCTTATTCTTTGTCCTAAACTCCTGAAACATTGGTGTCTCATGTTTTAAAGCAGTCAATGAAATTTGGGAAAGAAATAAATCAAATCTGTTTGTGTGTGAAAATATTCAGATGTAACCCCCTTTGTAATTACTAAAGTTTTCATAAAAGAAACTTTTAATTTAATTTCACATTTTTTTCTCAGTAACTGTAACAGATTACAGTTACATTTATTTTGTAATTAAATTATGTAATTTTGTTACATGTAACTAGTTACTTTTCATCACTGATTACAGAAACTGAACACGCAACGTTTAGCTTGTAGCAGTGGCGGGCGCTAAGAAAGTTTGTATCAGATTAAGAAGAGAATATTAACTATTGAAAAGAAAAACAAATTTAACAAATTTAACATTCTGATGTGATTAGTTAGGGCGCCAGATGAGCTCAGTCTTGTCAAATATAACCGTTTTACCCAGAATAGCTCTTTAAGCCACCGGTTACAAAAATAATTTGAAATAAATTTCCACACAAAGTAAGTTCAGGTTCATAGTTTCAAAGTTGTATTTAACAATTTAAAAAAAAAAAAAAGAAAAACTTTGCATTCAGTTTCAAGTTCAAATGCAACCTCAGTTTCACAGAGATATTTTCAACAATCAATATGGTATCCAACAGAAAACTTAGTACTTTGGTTCACATTCATCTTTTTCAACAATCCACCAAAGTTCAAAAATGAGAGAAAAACTAGCTTTGTGGCCAAGTTCCAATATAGTCTTTCCACCGTTTTTGTAGTCCAACAATGACAAGGAAATAATAAAACTTGAAAGAAAATGGAAGAAGGTGCCTCTGAGGTAGCAGTTTCACTGGTGCATGTAAACCTCAGCAGATTCAACACTCCCTTGAGATCCCGCTCGCACTTGTCCGCATAAGAGACTTGCTTCGCTCTGCAGCTGGTTTCCGGAGGTGCAGCTCAACACTCAAATGATCGCCGGCAACTCACACTCGTAGCGATCCACCTGCCCAAACACAGCGAGGTCTCTACAATGCAGTGACGGCGTCTGACTAGATTCAGGTGACCTGCATCTCTCTGCTCATTACTGCCGCGCTCTCCTGCAGCTCCACCCTAAATATACATTTCCTCACTTCCGGATAATTAATTTCACTCCTCCGCTCGGCCATAACACATTGCAAATCCTCGTACGTTTTTCCATACTGCCACAAGCTGTTAAATAAATATCATTTATTTCTTGTCTTTTGTGTGTTGTTTTCAAAGCTAAAGCAGGTCTGTGGTGCTTCTTGTCCAACATGCTAAATGAGAAGATAAAGATAGAGGAATATAGTTGTGCAAAAGTGGTTCTGGCCAGCAGAAGATGTGTGTGAATGTGCTGAATGAAGCAGCAGGTTGATGAGGAGCCGCTGTAGGAGCCAGAGCTCCAGATCATGAGTCAAACCTGTGATGATCTGTGCTGAAGATGTGGGATTATACTGAGATACAGCGTTTCTTATTGCTCTGAACTGACTGAATATGTGCTTTTATTAACTTTTTATTTAATCATTTTAATTTGCACCAATATAACAATACACAGCCAATAAACTACAATACTGATCTAGAGATCTTTACTGAAACATTTAAAAAAAAATATATGAAAATGACACACAGAGACAGTGAACATTCCTGAGTGATGATGGGAAGAAATTGTTCAGTGCGTTTTGAACTGATTCACAGAAATTAATTAAATTCTGCATTTAAGTCTCACAAATTTGGAATTTAAATTTTGCAGTTTTTGTAATTTATATCTCACTAATGAGTTTACATCTCGCAATTCTGTTTATATCTCGCAATTCTGTTTATATCTCGCAATTCCGTTTATATCTCGCAATTCCGTTTATAACTCACAATTCCGTTTATATCTCGCAATTCCGTTTATATCTCACAATTCCGTTTATATCTCGCAATTCCGTTTATATCTCGCAATTCCGTTTATAACTCACAATTCCGTTTATATCTCGCAATTCTGTTTATATCTCGCAATTCTGTTTATAACTCGCAATTCCGTTTATATCTCGCAATTCCGTTTATATCTCGCAATTCCGTTTATAACTCACAATTCCGTTTATATCTCGCAATTCTGTTTATAACTCGCAATTCCGTTTATATCTCGCAATTCCGTTTTTATAACTCACAATTCCGTTTATATCTCGCAATTCCGTTTATATCTCACAATTCCGTTTATATCTCGCAATTCCGTTTATATCTCACAATTCCGTTTATATCTCACAATTCCGTTTATATCTCGCAATTCCATTTATAACTCACAATTCCGTTTATAACTCGCAATTCCGTTTATATCTCGCAATTCCGTTTATATCTCACAATTCTGTTTATAACTCGCAATTCCGTTTATATCTCGCAATTCCGTTTATATCTCACAATTCTGTTTATATCTCACAATTCTGTTTATATGTTTAGATTTTGCAATTCTGACTTTATATCTCAAAATTCTAGCGTTTATATCTTGCAGTTCTGAAGTCTGAATTGTGAGATATTTTTTATCCAGTGGTGATAAACCAGCTTCAGTAGTCCCCGGTCTGTCCTGTAAGGCCGTGTCCTGATTGCGGTGTGCTTTGCACTGCTCTATATAGGCAGCATCTATAGTGTAGTGTCCAGTCAGGCTCAGCAGGTTTAGGTCTGATCCTCACAGATGCTGTCTGTCCCGTAACGACCCTCGTGTGTCTCTGTTGAGCAGCAGGATCCAGATGGATTGAGCCGCAGGAGAACTGCTCAACCTGGACTGCTTTACCATCAGAGCCAGGAGTGTTTAATTCAGTGGGCAGATACTTACATTTACAGAAATACTGTTATTAAACGAGCAACTGCTAATCTGTAACAGACTGCCAATGAGAACAGATCTTCTGCACAAAAATGTGTTACATTCTCTGTTCTTCTGCGTTCTTCTGTTTTCAGGTTTTTTGTTTCCTCTGTTTTTATGGTGTTGTTTTTCTGTTCGTCTGTTCTTCAGCATTCTCTGTTTAATGTTCTTCTGTGTTTCTGTGTTCTCTCTGAAGCACATCTGACTCCAGCGTGCCGTTATCACGGGTTCAGGAGGTTTTTTTTCACCTGCTGCTGTCAGAGAGGTCGATGCTTCATTCTCCTCATCCTCCCGCACACAGTCTCACCTCAGACTATTAGTCCTGTCAGGAGTGACGAAACGGCCTTTTCTCTCATGAATGTTCCCAGCAGCATTAGCGTCAGATGTCTTGTTCTGTCTGATTTCACAGCACTCAATCTATAATGACTTACAGGGACTAACAGCAAAGATGATGCAATAGAAAGATGTGCTTCTTTGTTTTATTTTGCACTAACTGTCCATGTGACTCATTATGTTCAGATCAGGCCCGGTTCTATGGGGGCTAAGCACCCTCAAACGAAATCAATAGCACTCTCAATTAAAGCTGTAATAATGGCATTTCATTACAGATTTGCCAAACTATCCAGTGCGTTATGATTTGCGCTCTAGGAGGTTGGTTTCTATTTATTTGCAGTGTTTAGCAATGTAACTAATCACAGTCATATCTGCTTATTTCTGCAACAGCGGATCAGTTAGAATTACCGTTTAAGTTAGAATCCCCTCTCAAATCGCTTTTTGTTCAGGTGTTGTGTTCAGCACAAATCATTTGTATATAACTGTAGAGATTCATTGTGCAGCATAGAGAATTTAATTGATTATCACGTAACCTTGTCAGATCATGATCTATATATATATATATATATTTATATATTATTTGTGCCATATATATATATATATATATATATATATATATGCCATGTGTATATATATATATTTAGGTTACAGCACCCTCACTAATTTAAGGAGCACCATCAGTGATTTGATTCTGGAGCTGGGCCTGATTCAGATTCAGATCCACAAGAATCAGTTCTTTTAAAGAATCAGTCTAAAGAATCATTCACGGAATGAGCAGTTATGAATCGGTTGAGTTGGTTCGGTTTGTAATCATTTAATAAATTCCGGTGAGAGATGGACGTCTGGGACGGCGTGTCCTCTGTGGTGTGTGTGTGTGTGTGTGTGTGTGTCTGTGGACGGCAGATAAAGCGTGTGCTGTCATGAAGCTCTCGCTCATAATGCTTCACCCACTGACTCTGTTAATTGATCACAGTGTGAAGCTCATTTCCTGTTTCCTTCAGCGATTCCCCGCAAACACGAGCACAGCACTCATCTGACACACTACAGCGAGGACAGATCTGATGAATATTCATGATGGTGAATTAACCCTAAAAGGGGCGATGTATCCTGGGGGATAAAAACATTTGAGAGGCTGTGGGGAGAAGCAGTGAAAGTGTAGGTCTTATTTCTTGGTTTTAATGTTGAAAGGGTGTTTGTTGTGCATATTTAGATATATTGAGTTTGTTCATACATTCTTTGTTTAGCTCACGGGCAGCATTTAAACCTGCATGGCTGCCTGTAGTGGGAAATCTACTCGCCCTCCGATAAAAGTTGATCTAGTTCATATTTACACATGTTGGAGGGGACTTACCTGTCTAAAAAACTGTTGTTCAGCATTAGCTTATTAGGTTTACATTTAAATATTATGAATTAAATGCTTACATGCTTTGTAATCTGTCTCTAAATGTTTGTATCTCAGGGGATACGTCGCTCTTTTAAGGGTATAAATCAAGATATATAAACATACATACATACATACATATATATATATATATATATATATATATATATATATATATATATATATATATATATATATATATATATATATATATATATATATATATATATACTGTGATTTTGTGGCTTGTGTTTTAGAAAATCAAATCTTTTTTGTAATCTTGACAAAGCGCATATTGTTGGAAAGGTCTGACAGTCAAGGTTCCATATTTGGTGATTGTTTTGTAATAGAAGTGGTATTGTGACAGAAAATGATTGATTTGTGACAGAAAATTGCATCAGAAAAATTGTAACCCAGTGGTTATTTTTGGTATAGTGCCCAAAAAAAAAATCTCACAGGAACCACAATTTTTGTGATAACTTCAAATTTGGAACATAACTTGGTTAGACATATGGCTTTAATTTTATAGAAATTTTAGAGTGCAACATATTTTATAAAATATTTATTTTATATAAAATAAAAAATAGTATATTACATTATCTTTACTGCAAACTTAAACTTCTATAATTTTTTATATTTTTGTTTTTTAAAATGCTTTCACTTCATCAATAATCTGCTGTGTGTCTTCTTTAAAAAGAGACCAACCTTAGGTCTTTATTCCAAAGCATTCAGGAATTACAACCATGTTGTAACAAGCATTGATTAACAAGTGTTGTGTTTTCAGTGAATTTATACCCCAAAGGAGCGACGTATCCTGGGGATACAAACATTAAAATAAAAAATAAGAGTAAGAATAAGAAATAGCAATAAATACATTTTCTGATGTCTCTTTATGGTTCTGCCCTTTTAGGGTTAAGCAACATCATGAATATTGTGATAGTAATGTGTTTTTATTCATCCTTGAAATTCGTAAAACTTGTTCCATGATTCTTCCTCGTCTTGTGAGAATGAACGTTTTTAATAGTCTCTCTTTCTGTAGAACGTTTGAGCGATGATGTAGATTAATCACTGAATGAGTCAAACTGACCAAACTGATCTCTTGAGGGATTTTTTTATGTATTCAAATGATTTAGTTAAATATCTTTAGATCAGTATTGTTGTTTATGACTGTATTGTTATATTGGTGTATAGACAATGAAAAGGATTAAATATGAAAGATTGCTGTATATGAATGAAATGATTCAATATGATTCGTCATCTGTTCATTTAGCGAAAAACAGTGTGAAAGCATTCCTTGATTATATGAACTAGATTTTTACTGTTTTACTTGAAGCATTTTGAATCTACTTGATTTCAATGAACAATTAAGTGAAATTATGATCTGAATGAAGAAAAATAATAATCATTTTAAGTAGTTTTAGAGCCAATACATATTGTTCAAAAATGTGGGTGAGTAAGGTTTTTAATGTTTTTGAAAGAAGTCTCTTCTGCTCACAGAGGCTGCGTTTATTTGCCCAAAAATTCAGTAAAAACTGAAATATTATTACAGTGTAAAATAGATGTTTTCTATGTGAATGTGTTAAACTGTAATTTATTTCTGTGATGCGCAGCTGTATTTTCAGCATCATTACTCCAGTCTTCAGTGTCACATGATCTTCAGAAATCATTCTAATATGCTGATTTGCTGCTCAAGAAACATTTCTGATTATTATCAATGTTGAAAACGGTTGTGTAAAACAAGAGTATTTTACTTACCCCACTGGCAGATAATTTTACTTGTTTTAAGCAAAATGCACTTAATTTAGTTTTTTTCCCCCTGGAAGCAAGACTAAATATTTTAAGTCATTTTGCTTATCTAGTAAAAGTATCTTGATTTAAGAATTTTTAGATATTTTGACTAGAAACAAGACACAAATACTAAGTAAGATAAGCTTTTTTTTGCAGTGTGGTTTTCTGAAGTTTTCTGTAGGGTTTCTATCATCATTCCTCTGAATATTTTCCATGTTAGCGGATGATTTCCAGCAGACGGTCGGTCATCTGCTCCAGAGAGCCTTTGTTCATAGACACATCATAGAGAAGGATTCTTAATAATTCATATGCTGTGTGAAAACATCGAGCGCTTGTGAACCCAAAGCCTAATATCCATCATCTGAAGCAGTGTTGAGTCTGTGCAGGTCAGCGCTGGATGTTTGAGAGCTGCAGACACAAACACGTCACTGTCTCTGTCTGATTCACACCATGAGCTTATCTCTGATTCACTGATGAATCAACTCATGAGAATCATGAGGCTCTGGAAGTTTCGTTCACAAGCATTGCTTCTGTCTGAAGTTTGACTAAGACAAACAGAATCAGTGATCAGAAACCTCTCTGATGTTTACACACTCACACACACACTCACACACACACACACACACACACACACACACACACAGCCACACAGCCTCTCACAGATGCACCGGTTTTTATATCAATGTTTATTTAGCTTTTCCAGATTTCACTATACTAATGAGGACATTTACAAATATTTGTAATTATTTGAATGCACACAACTTCTGGTTTCAGATACTTCCATTTATTTTAGCTGCACAAAACGTTATGCTGCTTGATTTTGCAAACACTATTTGTTATATTATTTTATTTTACTATTGTAATCATAAACACACTGGTTTGTAATGGTAATAGTTTTACCATTTATCTTTTTTTTTTTTTATTATTATTTTTTTTCCAAAACTATAGGAATCGGAAGTCTAGCGCATTCATGGGAAATAGCTTACTTTTATTTTGTAAAAATAAGGTGGATAGAATTTATTTATTTATTTTAAAATACAGCAATTAATTGTAACATTTTATTTTAAATAAATAAATATAATAAAATTTATTACATATTTAATATAATATATTTGTTTATTTAAAATATTTTTATAGACACTTAGGCTAAATTATTTTAAATAAAACAAATATAACAAATAAATAAAATATTTTATCTAAAAATAAATATAAAATAAATAAAAAAAATAATAAAATTAATAAAATATTTAATTTAATGTATTATTTTAACAATTTTTTTAGATAGACTTTTTTATTTTTTCTTAATTTTATTTTGAATACAGTAAACATAACATTTTATTCTATTTAAAATGTTTTAAATAAAAAGTTAAATTATATTAGTATCATTATTATTATTATTATTTATTTATTTTTTATTTTTGTAAACTCATTGGCACGTGTTTTATATACAGTATAAAATAATTATGAGTTCATTTGTATTTTTGTATAATCCAGTGAATGATGTATGAGTGCAACACACATCAGTTCTGCATTAACGCAGTGGTAGTGTTTGTTTTTTGGCCGGTATAACAGCACACACTCTCAGTGTCCCGGTCAGATCGTTTCTCACATGATCTCGTCCTGTAGCGTCCTGCACCTGCGTGTTTGTAATGGAAACTGTGAAATCACACAGATAAAATCATGTGACAAATGAAAACACTCTTATATTTAAGCATCTTTGTCTAGATTGCATCTCTGATCATTCATCAACTTCATCAAGTGTCCGGTTCATGTTTGACTGTGAATCTGATGATTAAGCACTGAGTTGTTGCCTGAACTGACAGACTTTTCTACTGCTGTCCGTCCGTCTGTCTATCTGTCTGTCCTTCTGTGAGTCTGTCTGTCTGTCTGTCTGTCTGTCTGTCTGCCCTTCTGTCTGTCTGTCTGTCTATCTATCTGTCTGTCCGTCTGCCCTTCAGTCTGTCTGTCCTTCTGTGAGTCTGTCCGTCCGTCTGTCTGTCCGTCTGTCCGTCGGTCTGTCTGTCCATCTGTCCTTCTGTCTCTCCGTCTGTCTTTCCATCTGTCTGTCTGTCCATCTGTCTGTCTGTCTCTGTCCGTCCGTCCGTCTGTCTGTCTGTCTGTCTGTCTGTCCGTCCGTCCGTCTGTCCATCTGTCCGTCCTTCTGGCCGTCTGTCTGTCTATCTGTCTGTCCGTCTGGAAACTGCTTCTTGATGTTTTGTAGTAACACTGTCTGTATAATGTATCGAAAACGTATCACAACGGTAAGGAGAAAGAGAAGCGCTGGGTTGAAATCGCCTCAGTTTTGAACTTACCAGGTGAGTGCAGAAAGCTGCTAGCACACTAGCTAACATATGTAAACATCACTGAAATATCAATGACGATCTGCTGCATGAGATCACGTGAGGAGCTGCCCCTGGCATGATAATCTTAATAATATCTTGTAGTGTGTGATGCGCCACGATTTTCAAATCTTGTAGTGTGTGCATGTTTAAGATTTGAGGGAAGATAATCTGCAAAGATTCTCCTTATGTGTGTGCTGCAACCAGATTTCATAATCGGTCAGGATTTTAAAACTCCTGTAGTGTGAGCCCGGCTTCAGTCTGTCTGTCTGGTACTGAAGTCTGTCAGTGCAGAAACACTGATGTCTGTTTTTCAGCCCGTCTCTCTGTAGTGATGCTGAAATGAAACATTTAGAGCCGAATGGGATTTCAGAGCATCTTTGAATCATCAGGTTTGAGTGAATCATTACGCTGTGGGTGACATACAGACACGGCTGTAGGTTATTTCTTTTTACAGTAGTTGTCTTTAGAAGCTGTCTGTTAAGTGCACTCACTGAGCTGTTGCTACGCAATGCGCTCAAGGCTCTAAATCCTGATCATCACCTGTTATAAACTTTACCGTGGTAATAGTACTGTAAAACTGAAGTGGAGACAGTAGAAATGTTCTGTGTTTGAAACTCATAAACAGCATGAATCATGTAGTGTTTTCCTGTCTGCGCCTGTCAGATGCTTCAGGAATCATCGTACCTTATACATCAAAACCACAATGATTTTACTTGCAAAAATGTCCTTAAAATGAAACACGGACGTGTATTAATTTTACTGTGAGCCAGTATGAAAAATTAGAAACATTTTAAAGGAGTAGTTCAGCCAGAAATTATCATCGTGTCATCATTTACTCTTACTAATGTCATTCAAACCAGTGTGACTTACTTTCAATATTTTATTAAAATATTAAATGATAAATATGATATAATTATTTTGTATTATTTTAAATATAAAATGAAATAAAATATTAACAATAATAAAATATTTTAATATTTTATTTTATTTAAAATATATTTAAAAATATTTAAAATAATTGTTTTTTTTTATAATCTTTTTAATTTTTATATTTATTAAAATAATTAAAGTTATGAATGTATGTTATTGTGAGTCTGACACATGTAGGTTTCCCATATTAGCTGTGATATTTAACATGGCATGAGGGCAGAACTAAAGCAGGTGCGTCTAATGAGAGCGTCATGAATAAACCAACAGCATCTGATCATTCAGAGGAACATGAGCTGTTATTCTTCTTAAGTACATTTATCTTGTTTTAAGGATGTTTGGATAAATAAAAAAAGCATAAATACCGATTTTTCCACTTTCAGAAGGACATTACACTCACAATACTTAAAGATAACACTGAAGAATAGTGGCTAAAATCAGTGTGGCTGTGTAGTTTTGATTTAAATCAGTGAATTATGTTCATAGTTTTTCATCCAAATAATATCTCTGTGCATTTATCGTGAGCTGAAGATGTTTTGAAGCAGCCTCAGACAGCCGTGTCCCGTCTGAGCTTCTCCAGTCTGCTGGCGTAGCTCCGAGGATTTCCAAACACTAACACAACATCCGTCTTGGACGGCAATCCAAAACAAACTTATGCAAGAGCGCGGCTGTTTCTCAGCCCATAATCCAAAACCAGTTTCTGTTGCGGCGGGAAGCAGAGCGAAATTGCCAATAAATGCAGCCAGAGCCAGAGTGTCATGAGATCAGCAGCACTGGCTTGTGTTTATGTGTAACGAGACGACAACGGAATGATTAGAGCAACGTCTTCTTTCATAATTAACTCTCCTGTTGAGTTTGAGTCAATTTAACCCACACTTCATTTTCAGACTGCTTGAAATACTGCTTAAACTATTCATTTCTTCTTGAAATTTGGTGGATATTTTTCATTTTGGGTCATGAATGTTCATGCAAAGTTTCGAAACATAGATGTGTTTTGGAAAGGCAGTACACAAATTGTTATAACTTTGACGTTCTGGTCAATTTGATCAACACTTGATTTTAAAACTAATCGAAATGCTGGTTTATTGATTTATTTCTTCTTGAAATTTGGTAGATATTTTTCCTTTTGAGTCATGAATGTGCATGCAAAGTTTTCGACATAGGTGTGTTTTGGAAAGGCTGTGCAAAAATTGTCACGACTTTGAATTTCTGGTCATTTTGTCCAACACTTGATTTTCAAACCGATCAAACTACTGGTAAATTATTTTTTTTGTTCTTGAAATTTGGTGGATATTTTTCATTTTGGGCCATGAATGTGCATGCAAAGTTTTGACACATTGATGTGTTTTGGAAAGGCAGTAAAAAATTGTCATGACTTTGATGTTGTGGTCAATTTGATTAACACTTGATTTTCAAACTGATAGAAATACTGGTTCAGTCAAGTCAAGTCACCTTTATTTATATAGTGCTTTTAACAACACAGATTGTGTCAAAGCAGCTTTACAGTGTTCAATAGGAATATAATGTGTCAAATTATTATTTATTTCTTCTTGAAATTTGGTGGATATTTCTCATTTTGGGTCATGATTGTGTCTGCAAAGTTTTGACACATAGATGTGTTTTGGAAAGGCTGTGCAAATTTTGTTACGGTCATATAGACTCCCCCATTGACCCTCATTGGTTTCTATACAGTTTGCCAAAAATCAACACTTTAAAAAACATTAACATATCAGGTGAAATACAGAAAACCTTCATTGTTGTTTGTCACAGAATAAAATATGAAATACACAAGAACTAATGAAATTTAAGAGTTAAAGTTATTCAAAATTGAAACTCGTTTTCTGAGTCATTCAAATAAAATTCACAGTAAAAAAAAAACAATCTGTCAAATGTTGTTCTGGGTTATTTTCAGTGTTATTTTAGTATCACTGAGATACTATTATAGTGTTTCTTAATAATTTGAATTGTTTTATTTTCATATTTTCTGCTTTCATGTTAATTTTTGGTTAAAATTTAACTATTTTTTGTGTTCTTGTCATTTAAGTTATTTTTAAATTGTCTATAAAGTTTTGTTTTTATTATCATTTTTTATTTCAGTTTCAGATATTTTACTACATCAATTAAAACTAAATGAAAATGAGAACTGTTGCCTTGGAAATTAGCTGAAATAAAGTATTTTTTTTAAAATTGTATTTTATTTTATAACAGAACTATAATAACCCTGCTACATGACTAAAATAAATAAATAAATAAATAAATAAATTTTAACAAGTGTTTATGCAGCTAATTTTGGACATAAAAATAAATTGGTCAAATTCACCCCAACAGAGTAGAAATAACACAATAAATATAGGGAATTATTACGCTTTTCTCTTAGTTTTAGCTTTTCTTTTATCTTTAGTTTTTTTCATAGTGCTGATTTTCCCCAAACTGCATGTAAACAATGTGAGTCAGTCTGACCCGCGGCACAGAAGTTAAAGCCAGTGTTTGAACCCAGGACTCAGAAGTGAGTGTTTATTTTGCTTGTGTTTGCACACTGGAGTGTTTGTGTGCTTGTTCTTGCGTGTTTCTCGCTCACCCGAACCCAGATTCAGTGACACCCATGAATAATAGAGCAGCCAGCTGGTGCTTCTCTCAGGAGATCCGTCGACTGCAGCACTCGCCGGAAGACACAGTGGATCTGTCAAACGCGTGAGACACAGAGGACGGGTCAATATGCGTTCACTTCTCAATCACTGTCTGCTGATTAAACCAGCAGAGCTCGTGTGTTAGTGATTTTACCACACATTCTTCTGCACTCAAAACAATATTCATGCTTAAATTTAAAGTTCATGTGCATATAAAATGCATTTGGATTACACAGTTTTAACATAAACAAACAAACTTAATGTGATGCATATTTGTCAGTCATACAGAAATGACACAGGTGCATAGAAATTTTATATGCAATTTAAATCCAGTACTAAATTAAATGCAGTACTTTTGACTCGGTCTTGACTGGGTTTTTATGGTCAGACTGGTTAGAATGAGGATGACATTTGTGAGAAGGTCAGGTTTTATAGCCACTGAGATGCTGGTGAGGTTTGCTTTGTTAATTGCCTTCTGCTTTATTAACCCAAACCGCCTGTAAACGGAAAGCAACATGAATGTTTATTTGCACACCATCAGATTTAATGACGTAAAGCAATAAACCTCAGCCCTGGACCTGAAAGCCCTTGAAGTCAGTGTGAATGAAGCTATTTCACACTGATTAAAAAACTTTGTGTAGAAACAATTTTCACTCAGAAGCTGCTAGTAAATTTCACAAACAAATACAATGAAATTACAAATAAAACATGAAATTTTGAAGTAATTTTAAAGAAATTTTGAAAGACTGAAATAGTATTTTCTTTTTAGAAAATGGGAGGTGAGACTTTATTTTTGATCAAGAATTAAGAAATTTTAGCAATTTTAGCAGTAGATATTGCTTTTTATTACTATTGCAGTAGATATGTGCACAAAATTATTATAATTCATTCTCCATTTTTAGTGAATTTGGCAGATTTTTAGTAAGAATGTGTCTAGGTAAATATTGCCTTTTATTGCTATTACAGTATATGTTTAAAGAATTATTCAAAATGATTCTTCTTTTTTAGTGTTTAAATTTGCTTTGTGATTTTTAATGATTGTTTTAGTGATTTTTCAGGAATTAAAAATATTAACAATAATTCTCCTTAGTGATTTACAAAATGATTTTTTTTAATGATTTTTGATCAGAAATAAAAAAATATATATTAAGAATACACCTACAAAAATTTTGTTTCATTACTATTACTGTGCATTAAAATTATTAAAAATCATTTTTCGTTTTTAGTGATTAAAACATTGGAATATAATCTAGGTAAATATTACTTTTTATTACTATTACTGTACATGTGTGCACAAAATAATTTTTTAAAAATCATTCAATCATTCCCCTTTTTTAGTATGGGAAAGCATGCCTTGATTTGTTACTTTTAATTAGATTTAATTAGATTAATTAGATTTCTTCTGGCTTTTTGTTGAATATTAATTTGAACCCATTTCACATTGAATAGACAATGAGAAGTCGTGAAACACTGTAAAGTCGTAATTTTGGCTGTATGATTGATCTCTATTCCCAGCAGAACTAAGTGTTAGCACATCTTTTGGCTCAGTCTGACAGTCATAAGTCACTTTAGTGTGTCTCAAGATCTAACGCTGAAGCGTCTCTCTCTCTCTCTCGCTCCTCGAGGAACACATTTCTCATCTCATCTGATCACTGCCAGAATAACACAGTTTTTACAGAATAACACACAAGTTCTTCTCAGTGCTCTTATCTAGATAATTGGTTCTCATCTGGTTTTACTTCAGGACTCAAGTAGTGACCAACATCTGAATGGCTGACCATGTCCAAGTTTTCATCTGAATATACCAAATAACAGATGAATTTATGCTGAAATACTGTATGTGGAACTTTAAGTTAAAATGTTTTTTCATGTACTGGTCAGTTTTGAGATTTTGGTCTATTTAGCTTCTATAACATGTCATCTTTTAGACTAGTGAAAAGAAAACATCCAAAATACACATTTAAGTGTTTATTATGTTGCACTTTATCTATTTGCGTCTGTAGACATCACTTCCAATCCATATCTTTAAAGGCCGTTTTCTCAAAAAGAGTTTTATCTCCACTTCAGCTGCACTTACATACATCAAATTTTACATCTTTATTCCTATCTATATCCTGAAGGTTTTTATAGAAGGGTTTATTAATATCATTCACGTGCTTTTATTATTACACTTTATCTACTTGCATCTGTAGATTTCATGCCATTTTCTCAAAATGAGTTTGTTTCTCCACTTTAGCAGCACTTACATACACAAAAACTTAGAGTTCTATTCCCATCTATATTCTGAAGGTTTTTCTAGAAGGGTTTGTTTATATCATTAACATAAATTTTATTATTGCACTCTATCTATTTGCGTTTGTAGATTTCAATTCCAATTCATATCTTTAAAGAGTTTTCTCCATTTCAGCAGCACTTACAAACATCATATTTTAAAGTTTTATTCTTATCTGTATTCTGAAGGGTTTTACTAAGGGGTTTGTTCATATATCATTCACCTGGTTTTATTATTGCACTTTATCTATTTGCATCTGTAGATTTATTTTATGGTACATATCTTTAAAGGTCATTTTCTCAAAATAAGTTTTTTTTTTCTCCACTTCAGCAGCACTTGCATCCACCAAACTTAGCAGATGTGTTCCTGTCTATATTCTGAAGGTTTTTACGGAGGCGTTTGTTCATTTCATTCACACTGATTTATGTAATTTTCTGATTTATGGACTGATAAAAAGAGAACAATCCCCAATATCCCCTATGGAAAAACCTTTAACTCTTTAAAATAATTTTTAACCTGGCTTCATCAAATGTTCAGAATTTTGTTCCGGAAATGTATGCAAATTAGTGCACATTTTGCATATTTAAATCTAACATTTTAGAAAACTTGTGATACAAAATAATTATCTTAACCCTCTGGGGTCTGAGGGTGTTTTGGGGGCCTGGAGAAGTTTTGACATGCCCTGACATTTGTGCTTTTTTCAGTTGCTTATAAAATGGCTAAAGTGTAATAACACTGTAATCAGCACAAACTGGGCTACAATAATATGTGAGTATCATGTATGTACGTTTTTGAGAAAGCAACATTTATGCGTGGTTAGTGAAAAACTAAAATTTTGAAGTCACTGAAATAAGGCCATAAAACACATACAGAACATTTGTTCACAAGACTTTTGAGAAGTGGATCTTGTAGCCTAGAGTTTTTGCTTCAAAATTATGTGAAAATCATCTTGTTTACTAGCTCACAGAAAACAATATATTGATTTAAATTTTCTAAGACACTTTTCTTAATAAAAGTTTTGATTTCTATATATACTGACTCCAAGCTTTTGAATGGTATAGTGTATATTGTTACACTTGGAGTAAGACTGGAGTAATGATGCTGAAAATGTAGCTTTGATCACAGGAATAAATTACATTTTAAAATATATTCAAATAGAAAGCAGTTATTTTAAATAGTAAAAAATATTTCACAATATTACTGCTTTAGCAAATACAACTTGTATGTAATTTGGATCAAATAAATGCTTGGTGAGCAGAAGAGAATTCTTTACAAAAACTTTAAAAATCTTACTGTTCAAAAACTTTGACTGGTAGTGTGTCATGTTGAAATATATAAATGAACATCACATACCTGGCATTTCCAAAGTGTATATTGTTTGTGTTTGTTTATGTTGTGTATATGTTTGTTTAAATTGTTCCATGACTGAGTTATCTGCTTATTTGCTTTGGCTCTCTTTGCAACAGGTTCTTTTGCACTGTTATTCTCACATCTGAAATAAAAAGTAAGCATGTTGTTTACACATAAAGTTGTTATAGCAATTACCAGAAGATGTATAGCTGATAATAAATTGCATCACTGATAAGAATGGACGCGCGTATATGTTGTCGATGGGTGATTTATCAGATGTACTGTGATTAGTTAAAACTGTGGAAGTGTGGTGATATCTATAAGTTAATATTTGTACCTTATTCACCTTCGTTCTGCCTTTGATGTTAATAAGTCTGTTTATTTTACTGTCTTGACATGTATGATTTTATTATTTACTGCATGTTTTTATTTGTGTTTAGCACAGTAGTTTTGGATTGTGACATTGCTACTGATCTAGAAGCATTAGCATTGATGTCTGAGCAGATTTATAGACAGGTTCTCACTATAATTGTGAACATTATCATCACAGAACATCTACTCATCATATGACATTCTGTGTTACAACATGCTGGCTTGAACAAGAAGAATGGGCTCCATTTGTGCTCTCTTTGTGTGGGACGGCTGGTCAATCCTCTCCGTTATGTTGGAAGGGACAGGTTATCGATTCACCTGGAAGCCACCACTGGAGACTGAAGGATGTTTCAGTGTCTCAGAACTTAAGAAAGCAAAGAAAAACAAAAGCAGATCCTTCACTGCAGTAACAGCAGTCAGTGTTGTAGAATAAGGCATTAAATGTTGTTAAATGTTGATGTTTTTAAAAGCATAACCATACAATCAAAAATAATAAATATGTATGATAACTATATTTATATATACATAAAATAAATAAATAGTGTAATATAATTAAATATAAAAATGAAAAAATGTTAGAGCATAACAATTAAAAAAATATTTATTTTCACATATATATATATATAGAATATAATATAAATATGAATAAATAAGTATAAATAATATAAATAAATTAGTATATAAAACTATAGTTTATATATATATATATATATATATATATATATATATATATATATATATATATATATATATATATATATATATATATATATATATATTTATATATATATATATATATTCAGATACATTTATGAAAAAAAGAGGTAGCATATTTATTTATTTAAAAATATGCTATCTCTTTCTTTATTTCAGAATTTCTTATTCCATAAATAATATATACATATTTATTACTTTAAAAATAATTGTACTAAAAATAAGTGTACATATATTGCATAAGTTAAATATATAAACATAATATTGTGTAAAAAAATAAATAAAAAATAAAAGCAGCATGAATATTCTGTGGAAAAAATATACTTTTGTGTTTGAGGAAAGAAAGTCAAACCGGTTTGGAACAACAAAAGGGGGAGTAAATTAACTAAATATTAAATGTGTAATTAATTGAACTAATCCTCTCCAGCTCTCCTGTTGGTTCAGTATCAGCCTTCATTCTCTCTTCAGACGCTGATATCAGGAAGACGAGTGACCCGTTCAGTGCTAATCCACCGTGAACGAGAAAAGAAACACGTGTCGTATGTTCTCATGATCCTCTGAGGAACTTGTCGGGGAAATACAGTCTATCAGAGCCAGTGACTCTCAATTAAATGAGCCAACAGGTTGTAATGAAGTGTTTGAATTATCAGGCTCCAGGCTAAATATACTGACGTCTGGTTAATTAAACACGAGGCTGCGGCTGGAGAGCCACAGCAGACGCTCGTTAATGAACAGGTGCCGTATGATCCGTCTGACGGGACGTTCATCGCGCTTGTGTTTCCTTAACATCTGAAATGAGCTCTCATTTGCTTCTGACACAATTTCATTTGTGGAGAATCGTTTAGTTGCTGAATTCCTGGTGAAGAACAAAACAACCCATAATCCAACCAGAAGAGATGCTGTTGCCATGGAAACAGGAATCATGATTTTAAAAACTTGTTTTTAATTTTCTGTATTCATAGAATACCTGAATGAGGTATTCTATTTAAATTCAGTCAGATGTCAAAGTGGACATATATAGGAATATTTAATGTATAATGGTTTATTATTTAAATGTATTATTAATATATACACTACTGGTAAAAAGTTTGAAATAATTACAAAATCAAAATTAAAGTTAAAATTGTGAAATATTATTAGAATTTAAAACAGTTGTTTTCTATGTGAATATCTGTTAAACTGTAATTTATTTCTGTGATCAAAGCTGAATTTTCAGCATCATTACTCCAGTCTTCAGTGTCACATGATCCTTCAGAAATCATTCTAATACAGGTGCATCTCAATAAATTAGAATGTCGTGGAAAAGTTCATTTATTTCAGTAATTCAACTCAAATTGTGAAACTCTTGTATTAAATAAATTCAGTGCACACAGACTGAAGTAGTTTAAGTCTTTGGTTCTTTTAATTGTGATGATTTTGGCTCACATTTAACAAAAACCCACCAATTCACTATCTCAACAAATTAGAATACTTCATAAGACCAAAAAAAAAAAAAAAATTAAAAAAAACATTTTTAGTGAATTGTTGGCCTTCTGGAAAGTATGTTCATTTACTGTATAAGTACTCGATACTTGGTAGGGGCTCCTTTTGCTTTAATTACTGCCTCAATTCGGCGTGGGATGGAGGTGATCAGTTTGTGGCACTGCTGAGGTGGTATGGAAGCCCAGGTTTCTTTGACAGTGGCGTTCAGCTCATCTGCATTTTTTGGTCTCTCGTTTCTCATTTTCCTCTTGACAATACCCCATAGATTCTCTATGGGGTTCAGGTCTGGTGAGTTTGCTGGCCAGTCAAGCACACCAACACCATGGTCATTTAACCAACTTTTGGTGCTTTTGGCAGTGTGGGCAGGTGCCAAATCCTGCTGGAAAATGAAATCAGCATCTTTAAAAAGCTGGTCAGCAGAAAGAAGCATGAAGTGCTCCAAAATTTCTTGGTAAACGGGTGCAGTGACTTTGGTTTTCAAAAAACACAATGGACCAACACCAGCAGATGACATTGCACCCCAAATCATCACAGACTGTGGAAACTTAACACTGGACTTCAAGCAACTTGGGCTATGAGCTTCTCCACCCTTCCTCCAGACTCTAGGACCTTGGTTTCCAAATGAAATACAAAACTTGCTCTCATCTGAAAAGAGGACTTTGGACCACTGGGCAACAGTCCAGTTCTTCTTCTCCTTAGCCCAGGTAAGACACCTCTGACGTTGTCTGTGGTTCAGGAGTGGCTTAACAAGAGGAATACGACAACTGTAGCCAAATTCCTTGACACGTCTGTGTGTGGTGGCTCTTGATGCCTTGACCCCAGCCTCAGTCCATTCCTTGTGAAGTTCACCCAAATTCTTGAATGGATTTTGCTTGACAATCCTCATAAGGCTGCGGTTCTCTCGGTTGGTTGTGTATCTTTTTCTTCCATACTTTTTCCTTCCACTCAACTTTCTGTTAACATGCTTGGATACAGCACTCTGTGAACAGCCAGCTTCTTTGGCAATGAATGTTTGTGGCTTACCCTCCTTGTGAAGGGTGTCAATGATTGTCTTCTGGACAACTGTCAGATCAGCAGTCTTCCCCATGATTGTGTAGCCTAGTCAGGGCTCGACATTAACGCTTGTCCGGGACAAGTGAATGTTTTGGTCGGGCAAGTGAAAGAGAAATTTACTTGCCCAATCGGACAAGTAACTTGAAAAAGTCAACACCAAAAACAGTAATGACTGCCTTTATTTATGAAATAGCCTTTGTTATAGGGGTGTGCAATATATATCGTTTGCGATAATTTCACAATTGTTGTTTTAACGAGTATATTGCAAGAATCAAACAAAACACACCTACAGAGTGCACGCATACATTACGTAAAGTCGTCTAGGTTAGACTAGCGCACAAACGAGTGCGTTCTTTCACTGCATGATTCAGTCTACAATGCATGAAGAATGATCAGAAAATTCAAGATATGGGAGCAGAAAATGTATATATTTATATAATTTCATATAGTTTCACACGAAGTTCGAGGGGCGGTTTTTTTTGTTTTGTTTTTTTTTTTGGCTCCAAAAACCATCATGATTACAAATGTGATTTTATGCAACAGTTCAATAAACAAGAAGTTAACATTAAGAGACTTACGTTTTAGACACCATATTTTCTGTTTTTGCTCTGTTTCACCAACAAAAATAATTCCAAACACAGCCACAGCGCTATTTTGCGTCTCTGAGCAACATGACGGCGTTTCGTGCCTGAATGAATCAACTGTTTAAATGATTCGGTTCAGTCGCAGTGACTCACTTATAAACAGTGACTTGATGCCACCTACTGGTGGTTTTAATTTCACATTTACAGTATCTTTTCATGTTTTAAATAATTTCAAATATCAGTATTCAACGTTTTATGAATCAAAACATTATTTATTCATTTGTAACTGCAGTTTAAAGCATTCCATGTCCCTCAGAGCTGCATTAAACAGTGGGTAAATATATCTATTCCACTTCAGATGCAGTTTCTGTGTTTCCTCTTCATTGCAAAGATGAACTTCGTTGATACTGATTTCATTTGTTTGGTAACAGCCCAAATGTCTTCTTATATTAATTGTCTGATTAAATTGAACTAATTAAAAAAATAAAAATTTAAGTTTGAAAATTCATATATATATAAGAAGTAAATATTAACATTTTATTTTTAAGTTTAATGTAAAATAATTATATTTGTAATTAACACTCCCTTTTTATTTTAAAATATAACAGTGTTATCACACTTTATTTAAAAAGAAAAATCTAACTAAACTAAATGTGTTTTGTATAACTACAATAAATAATTATATTTATAACTCAATTTAAAAAAAAAAAAAAAAAAAAAAAAAAAAAAAAATCTCTCCGGACAAGTAACTTTTATACTTGGACAAGTAAATGACAAATTTACTTGTCCGAAGGACAACCACATGAGAATGCTTAATGTCAAGCCCTGCTAGTGAACCAAACTGAGAGACCATTTTGAAGGTTCAGGAAACCTTTGCAGGTGTTTTGAGTTGATTAGCTGATTGGCATGTCACCATATTCTAATTAGTTGAGATAGTGAATTGGTGGGTTTTTGTTAAATGTGAGCCCAGATCATCACAGTTAAAAGAACCAAAGACTTAAACTACTTCAGTCTGTGTGAAATGAATTTATTTAATACACGAGTTTCACAATTTGAGTTGAATTACTGAAATAAATGAACTTTTCCACGACATTCTAATTTATTGACATGCACCTGTATGCTGATTTGCTGCTCAAGAAACATTTCTGATTATTATCAATGTTGAAAACGTGCTGCTCAATATTTTTGTGGAAACCGTGAAACATTTTATTTTTCAGGATTCACAGATGAATAGAAAGTTCAAAAGAACAGCATTTATTTGTAACATTTGTAACATTGTTAATGTCTTTACTGTCACTTTTGATTAATTTAATGCTTCCTTGATGAATAAAAGTTTTTTTTTTTAACCATACGTACCCAAATAAGTGTATTACTGTTTCCACAAAAATGTTTCTTTAGCAGCAAATCAGCATATTAGAATGATTAAATTCAGCTTTGATCACAGAAATAAATTATATTTTAATTCATATTCACATAGAAAACAGCTATTTTAAATTGAATAATATTTCAGAGTTTTTACAGTAATTTTGATCAAATAACCCAGCAGATGTGGATGTGTAGAATCTGAGCTTCAGGTAGTAGTTGTGTTTGTTCGCTCTGTGACAGAGCTTTATTTAGGTCAAGGTGATCCTGCGTTTATCTAGAGCAGCTCATCTGATCTACATGCAGGGAAGCGGAAATTCTCATTCATCATCTTGAAAATATCTGGCAGTATGAAGATCATTTTACTGCGGTAAAATGATTAGAGCAACTATCAGTCGTTTGAACTCTTTTGTCAATAAAGGGCTCATGATATGATAAATCAAGTTTGCCTTTATCTTTTGACATATGAGGTCTTTGTACCATTAAAACATCCTTTACTAAAACATTCTGCAAATGTCTTAAAGCGTCCTCCTCATTATTGCATTTATTTCATCAACAGCTCCATACAATACCAAATTAATGTATTAAATCTCCAAATTAATGTAGAAACAACAAAAAGATGGTGCATTTTAAATGTGTGATTAATGGCATCTTTTTACTCAGAAGCTATAATGAAGGCCATTGTCACTGATACATCATTGGTACTGAAGTCTCTGTTAAATGCATTTTCACCTCAATTTTAGCCATTAATTATAGCCATTCAGCATAACAGTATATTTGAAAGACATTATTTTTTAACATTTAATAGGCTTTGAAAAATAGAACTTTTTATTTAAATAAACTTAAAATAAACTTCAAATAAACTATAAATTGTATATGCATAAACTATAAATGTGAATATAGGTTTATCTTTATTCAAGCTCCAAAAGTTGAACAGCGAACAGAGTAGTGAGTGATTTCTCTTTTTGCTGGAAAGGGTTCAAACACACACAAAAAACCTACCTGCAAAGCTACAGTACTTTTAAAAGTTTTAGGCAAAATGTAAAAATGCTGTAAAATGGATGATGTCAAAAATAATGTCATAAATAAATTTTCTTTATCAATTAACTTCTAATCATCATTTGTTGTGAGCATCCTTTGTGTTTAAAGCAGCTTTTGCTCTCGGTGCACTTGAGCAGAGTTTCTCAGGAGCTTTGCAGGTAGCTTTCTTGAAGCATCAGTTCTTCTGGATTTAGTCTCAGTTTGTTCTGTTTCTTCACGTCATTCCAGACAGACTGATGATGATCAGATCAGATCTCTGTGTGGAGCACAAAAATCTCACTGGATTATTACAATTAATGGCTAAATCAATGTTTGGAAATGTAAACTGATATTTCCTACTGACACACTACAGCAAAAGAGAGAAATAACTGACTTAAAACCATTTTTAGCTGCTGAAAACACTAGTGTTCTAATCAGTTTGGCCACCGCTGTAATTACTAGCCAAACTCTTGATAGAGAGGATAAAGGTGGCCGAGATGGAGGTCCGGTGTGTGTTTCTCGTCCGGTCGGTGTGATCTAACGCTCCCTCAGCTGCTGTTTGTTCTCATCTCATTACAGTGGTGTGTGTTTGTAGCGCGTCTGATGCTGCCGTGGCTCTGGGGCTCGAGCTTGTCATCATCGGTGATGTTTTTAGTGTGTGTTTCTGTGGCGCAGCGGCAGTAAATATCGCGGTCACAGAAGAAGAATGAGCGTTTAATGAAGAATGTGCCATAAATCCACACCAACGCGTTAAATACGTATTGTTTGGCCAGATGAGAACTGAGCCTGGTTTCTCCCAAGGTTTTTTTCTCCATTCTGTCACCGATGGAGTTTTGGTTCCTCTGGCTTGCTTAGTTGGGGACACTTCATTTCCAGCGATATCATTATAGACTTGATCGCACAGACACTATTTAAACTGAACTGAGCTGGATGATAACATCACTGAATTTAGTGATGAACTGCCTTTAACTTGGAAATTGAGTGTTTAATATTGTCCTTTTGTATTATTACGCACTATTTTCCTGTTTAATACTGTGAAGCTGCTTCAGCACAATCTGTATAGTTAAAAGCGCTATTTAAATAAAGGTGACTTGACTTGTTTGTGCACTGATTATAACACACATTTAACATGTGAAATACATGTATAATTCGCGTATTTTACGTGTTGTTGACATGATAAAATTCATGTGTTTTTGAACTATTTGGCCTTCCATAGTTTTGCTGTAGAGTAATAAAGCTTGTCGTTCACGTGTGTAAACTGAATGTTGTGTTTCTGACAGCTGATTTGCATCATGTTGGTTAATATCTGGTTTTACATTTGACCATTTTACACTGAATATCAATGCTTTATTGTACATAAATAAAGAAATGCAGCGGATCAGTTTGACTGAATCGTGATTGTGAGTCCAGCTTATTTTTTCTATATTGTGTATTTTATCTTATTTTTTATATTTTAGATGGCACTTATTTTAATTTTTATATTTTGTTTTTAATATTACACACTTATATTTTAGATTTTTATATGCATTATTAATTGTATATTTTAATTTAGAAATATATTGTAGAATTTTATTTTTATATTAGATTTGTATTTGATTTGATTTTTATTTATTGCATATTTAACTTTTATTATTTTTATATTTTATATTACATTTATTATTTTCCATTATTTTTATTTATATCTTATTATAATTTTCATATTTTTTTTGTATATTTTATTTTTGATTTTTATTTTTCATATTTTAGATTTCTTTTTTATTTTTTTACATTTATAGCATTTTTATTATAATTTTCAAGTATCATATTTTTTATATTAAATTTACATTTGATTTTATTTGTTAGTTATTGTATATTGTGTGTGTGTGAGAGAGAGAGAGAGAGAGAGGTAGGTTATTTGTTTGGTAAATATCTGATTGGACGTATGGTCTTTGATATATTTGATGAAGTCCAGCACAGATAAAGTGTGAATGCTGAGGCTGTGTTTCTCGAGTTTGTCTCGTCCAGATGTTGTTCTGAGAACCAGCAGAGCGTTCCAGAGTGCTGATGTTTTCTGAGCTGCAGTGTGTTTAACATGAGGACAAGATGTTGGGCTGATGCAGTCGTGATCATGTGACCGTGTGAAGATGACGTGTGTGTGTGTGTGTGTGTGTGTGCAGTGAACACAATTCAGAACATGCTAATGCAGCGGCCAGTTTGTTTGACATGTCGAGTCTCATGATTATGATTTTTTTATATATATTTCAGATTACAGTTATGATTTTATTAATTTCTTTTTTCCATTTATATTTTATTTTATTATATATTTCATATATCATATTTTTATATTATGTATGCATTGTATATTTTATTTTAGATTTTATGATTTTTTTTATATTTTAGACTACATTATTTTATTTAAAACTGTTTACATTTATATAATTTTATTTTATCATAATTTTCATATTTCATCTTATTTTTATATTCAATTTACATTTTATTGTATTTTTTATTTTTTGTATATTTGATTTTTATTTTTTAAATAATTTTTAATATTTTAGATTACATTTACTTTATAGAAAATGTTTTAGATTTTTAGGATTTTATTATTTTCAGATATTTTATATTAAATTTATATTAATTTTTTTATATTTTGGATTACATTTACTATATTATTGTTTACAATTGTTTACATTTATATCATTATATTATAATTTCATATATATCATATTTTTATATTAGATTTATATTTGTTCTTATTTTTTATTTATTGTCTATTTAATGTTTGATTTTACTGTTATATTAAACTTATATCTAACTCTGTGACTATCTCCTAACTCTTTCACATCATCTGTGCATTAAACTCTGCAGAGCAAAGCATCAACTACAGCATTATTTCTGTATTTCTTATTCTCTTTAAAAAGAGTCGTTTGGTTTTTTCTCATCTGTGTGTGTGTGTGTGTGTGTGTGTGTGTGTGTGTTTGCGCAGTCTAAATGCACCTGTTATGTGTTTTTCCGGCAGTTTTAGAATCCGAGCGGTGATTATGTGCTGTGATTGAGTCATTGTCAGTGTTTTATTATGCAGTGCTCATGTTTTCACTTTATCTCGCGTGTGATGATGATGATCAGCGTCTGCTCACGTGTTCTTCAGCTCCAGACATTTGTGATGGATGTTATGATGAAATACTCAAACTAAATACAGTCCTGCTGTCAGAATGCTGTAAATCAGACACGCAGATGCTTTATTTCACGCTGGTTGTGTTTTATTACTCATTTATTTAAACACTGGAACTGATTGACTGTTGTTCACACTGTCTTCACGTTTGTTTCTGCAGGATTTTACCTTCATTAAGCATTCGAGTTAGATGCATAAAACAATCTAAAAAATGCATCGCTTTTAGTAAGGGACTAAAACTTTGCAAATGCTTTAAGACACTGAAAATACATATCTTTCTTTTTTTAAAGTTATTTTTTAAGAGATATAACCATTTTAAAAAATGTTTTGTGTTTGGGTCATTTTGACCTGGGTATATATGGAGCATTATTAGCGTCAAAAAAAAAAAAAAAAAACTTTTGTAAAATATATTTTAGTCTTTTCCCCATATCTCACACACTTTTGTGACTGAATTTTGTTGATGAACATGAATATGTGTGCCTGTTGATGAACCACTGCAGCATGAAAAACTGATCACATTTTTCATCTAAAAGTAAAAGTTTGTACAAGTAATTTTGAAAACTTTTCAGAGTAATATTTATGTTGTTTTGATATAAAAAAAATATGTAGGTTTCATAAATTGCACTTATTTTATTTTAGTATTTTTCATATTATTAAGATTATACATTTATATATATTTTTTGTTTTGTATATCGTATAATTTGTTTTATTATATTTAATTTTACATTTAAATTATAATTATATTATGTAATTATATTTTTTATATTAGATTTATAGTAGATTTTATTTTGTTATTGTATTTTTGTATTTTATTTTAGATTTTTGTATTATTTTGTTTAACTTCGATTTTTTTTTTTTAATTTATTAAATTTATGTGAGTTTATTTCATTATAATTTCCATGTATATTTAATATTTTATGTTAGATTTATATTTTAATCCATTTTTTGTTTTTATCATCTTTGCATTAAACTCTAAACTACGGAGTGAAGCATCACTGCAGCATTATATCCGTATGTCCTCGTATACACCTGATATTGTTGTTGTTATTGTTGTGTTGTTGTTAAAGGCTGATGTGAGCGTCAGTCTCTCCTTCACTTCCTGTGGCCTTTAGTTCGTGACTGAATGAGCTTCACTCACACACACACACACACACACACACGCACACACACACGCAGACACAGAACATTATGTATTTACTTTTAAATTTACTGTATTTCTCATATTATATTTTTATATTATAGATGTATATCACTTTATTTCATTTGTGTATTGTTTTAAATATATTTTTTTAGATTTTTTTTATTTTATTTTTACATATCATATATTTTTCTTATTTCCTACTAACTTAAACTTTAAATGTAAGGAAGTAGAATTAAAATGAATTTCAGTTCAAAGAAATTTAGATGAGTGTAATTTGTTTCAAATTGCCTTCAAGTTTAATAGATGATTTGACAGAAGATAGATTATTGAAATGTCACATATATAAAGTTGTATTTACTTTAAATGTTTTATAATTTATAATTTTTATATAATAATAAATAATACTTTTTTTACATTTATTTATTTATTTATTTATTTATTTATTACTTTTGTGAATTCAGTTCAGAGTGACAGACTTCAGTTTTTATTTATTTATTTAGACTTTCAATTCAGTAAATTCCTCTTGCTGTCAATTTCAGTTCAAATTCCAGTCGAGTTTCCTGTGTGTTTTGCCCAGTTCTGTTCACATTCACACTCATGATTTAAGTGAATCTGGTTGTCTGTCAGTGCAGGTTTATTGACGATCACTCACAGATTACAGCTTTATGGCTTCATTTCAGGCCTGTTTGTGATTTATTGCGATACACTTGTTAATACAGCACGTGTAAGGAGAGTTATGGAGGTTTTATGTGTGTTGGTATGGTGTTTTGGATCATTGAACGTGTGTGTGTGTGTGTGTGTGTGTGTTTGAGTTTGTAGTGTAGTGTAGGTTGTTTTCCGGCACGATTCCAACAGAGAGAAATAGAGCTGCAGCAAATAACTCCAACGCTCAATTCATGCATCTCTGAAGGATTCTCTTCATCTGATCACACTCACACGCACGCACACGCGCACACACACACACACACACACACACACACACTCAGTCGCCCACGTCAGATGCTCATCCAAGCACAAGGATCTGTTCTCAGAGCTGTTGCGTGTGCTGTATGTGTGTCAGGATACTGATTAAATTTCAAATTTGATGTTTTTTTTGTTTTGTTTTTTGTTGAAATAACTGTTTCTTAGTTTTTTTTCTCACCAGTTGTGTAGATTAGAGTTGTATGTTACATCTAATGTTGTTAAATAAATTTTTATTGCATTATTTCAGTTTCATATGTGTCACCATGATGGTGATTAGTGTTTGTGTGAATGACACTGTGCACCTTCTATATATGTGTGTATTTAACAGCTGCTTGTGAGTGTGGTTTATGGGTAGTGAGTGTGTTCTGATGACAGGAGTGTGTTTTGTGTAGCTGTCAGTTATTTTTTTCACCTGAAGTCGTCATGAAACTGAAGCAGTGACAGATTGTGATGTTTATCTGAGTGTAACTGGCTATTGAAAAGAAAATATGTAGGCGGGGTTTGGCTCTGTGCATCAGTTAGTTGATTGGATGTTGAGAATGAGGGTGTGTTTACAGTAAGTTCTATAGCATACATTTACAAAATAGAAATTTATATTCATTACCAATCAAAAGTTTGGAGCAGTTGTTTTTTAATGTTTCTGAAAGAAGTCTCTTCTGCTCACTAAGGCTGCATTTATTTGATTGCAATAATTTTTACCTTATTTTTAATGTAAAATATCTGATGAATATAAAGTTAAAAAGAACAGCATTTATTTGAAATAGAAATCTTTTGGAACATTATAAATGTCTTTACTGCCACTTTTGATCAATTTAATGCATCCTTACTCAATAAAAGTCTTTTTTATTAATATTAAGCTGCAAAAACTTTTGACCAGTCGTGTAATTGCTATTGCTTATATGCTGTTAAATAATGAATGAATAAACATTTTTGGATGCACTTTATGGTTTGATTCGAAAAGACAGTAATTTGAGTGTCAATTTATATATTTTTGACTTTTAAAGTTGCATTGTGTTCAGTTTTATCCAAAGCGTCTTACGTTGCATTAAAGTTATTATATTTTCTCATGCATTCTCTGGGAAATGAACCCCTGTCAGTCCAGTGCATACTGTATAAACAGTACATCAGAGTCTCTGATTAATGAGGAGTTTCTCTGACATATAATAATGCATTAAAGCTCATCCGCAGTGATCTGTGGTTTAAGTCACAGTAAATCACTCTCATGAAGCCGTGTCGCCGTTAAAACGCTTCCAGTGATGCTGCGGAGCTCAAATAAGCCTGTAAAGTGATTGTGTTGAATGGAATAAGCTGTCTTCATTTCTTTGGGAAGCTGGTGTGCGGTTAATCCCGTCTGGATGCGGCGTTCCGGGCCGCTTGAGGAAAGAAAAGCCCTCTGAGAGTCAGATTTCATTAAAAACTCACTGAACATGGTCTCACGTCGCAGTCGAGAGTCGCTTGATGTTCATTCAGAGCTTTAATTCGCGTGTAATTGTGTCTTTGTTTTCAGCAGTGACTGTCGGTGGGCCGACGCTTATTAAACTAATATTATTCATAATGAAATAAAAGAGTTAATCCATGCATTCAAACCCAGTTTACTGTCTCATTATTGAATTCGTCCCATATAGGAGTTATAAATGACTGTACTAGTGAAGATAAAACATGTTTTGTATGAAGATCGTCTCATGCCAGTTTGTTTTTCTTCTGACCTGAACATTTAAATCACTTCTATATTAACTGAGTCATTTGTTACTTCAAACAGATGACCTGTTTCCGCTTGATTAAACATTCATTTTCTCCTCGTTGTTAATGTTTAAAATTCTGACATGTCATCTCCAGTGTATTCCACTCATCTGACTACTAACTAGACTAAACCATCAGTAGAATAGAATATAATCTAAAATACAATCATCAGTGTGTTTGCACAGTTTCTTCAGCGTCATAATCACTTGTTTGCACAACTACCGCCTGACTGAACATGAATCATATTTCATCTAAATATTACACTGATGATCACACGGCTTCATATTTTCCATATCAAGAGTTCATAATTACATAGAAGTGGCTCAGTATGTGAATTCATTAAACATGAGTAGTTTAGAGGACTGTAATTGTTCTTTACAGGTGCAGTCAGTCCTTAAAACATGAAAACATGAACAATGAAATTACAGTCATATTAGTGTTTGAGAAAGAGCCATATTAATCTACATCGAGCAGGTTGTCTAAAAAATGTATGTAAATATTATTTATTTAAATATATATATATATATATATATATATATATATATATATATATACAGTGTATATAAACCCAATTATTTATTCAGAAATAAATCAAGTGACTCTTTTTTGAGTGAGTCATTGAATCATTCACTGAACTTAGCGTTTAAAATGCTGATTCATTAAAGAATGAATCAAGTGACTGGTTTAATGAGTGAGTCGTTGAATCATTCATTCAAATGATTCATTTAAAACTGACAATTTATTCAGGAATTAATAAAGCAATTGTTTTTATGATTGAGTCATTGTATTATTCAGTGAACTGATTAGTAGAAAACGCTGATGCATTAAAAAATAAATCGTGACTGTTTTTATGAGCGAGTAATTGAAACATTCGTTCAAACGATACATTCAAACCTTATGATTTATTCAGAAACAAATTAAGTGACTGGCTTTATGAGTGAGTCATTGAATCATTCACTGAACTGTTTCGTTTAAAAAGCTGATGGATTAAAGAACAAATCAAGGGACTTTCATTCATTCAAGCGATTCATTCAAAACTTTTTGGAACAAGTTTGGTTGATGGAGCAAAAATAGACAAAGTAACTGGAAATATTGTGGCTAAAATGGAAGTTACTTGATATTAACTTATTGTCTATTGAACTGTTATAAAAACCCAGTACGATAAACCCTGATGAATGAATGTTTCAACATTCGTATCTGAAATACATGTTTATGTTTGTAACATGGGTGTTCATACATAATTGATGTAAAGCCACTATTAACTCAGTATTTACTGTTAGTGTTTGACTCGTGTGTTTACAGTCTACATTATTCATTAAATAATAATGCCACTCAAGTCCGGTTTTATGGTAATTTTAGCAGGTTAAGGACTGTTTTTGGGCATGAAGTGAAGTGCAGTGCTTTACACCCTGTTAACCGTGGTAAAATCACTGTAAAAGTGTCTCAGTCTGTGCAGGGAATCATGGCTCATAATCAGGACTAATGTTGATCTCCATCATGAGCTCCTCAGATCTTTCCCAGCGTTGCATCAGATCTCTGCTGTATTCAGAGAGATTTTCAGGGTTTTAGTGTTTGTTTTTGATTGATTAATCATTTAAAACTGTTTCAGCAGTCTGTGTTCGAGTCGACAGTACAGATGATGTTAGAGATCTGTGAGGTCTGACACATATATACATATATAAAGTTTATATTCTATATATTTTTATTAGTGCTGTCAAACGATTAATCGCGATAATCATTTAATAATCGTGATTAATCAAAATAAAAGTTTTTGTTTACATAATATATGTGTGTGTACTGTGTATATTTATGTATATATAAATACACATGCATGTATATATTTAAGAAAAAAAATTGTTTATATGTTAAATATATTTATATGTGATATAATTTATATGAATATAAATATATTCATGTAAATATGTTCTAAATCTATGCTGTATGTGTGTGTATTTATGTATACATAATAAATATACACACACATTATGTAAACAAAAACTTTTATTTTGAATGTAATTAATCGTTTGACAGCACTAATTTTTATATTATATGTTATCTATATTATATTATACATTTATATATTATAAAGTTTTAGTCATTTTCTTGTGGATTTTTTTGTGATTTATTATTCATTTTTATTTTTCTGTGTAGTGTTTATTGTTTATGTGATATACTATTATCATTTTGTTTATATTTTGAACTTTTATATTTTTAGATTTCGCTTTATATTTATATTGTTAGATATTTTTTGTATTTTATATTTTTAAATTGATATTTATATTTTATATTTTAAAGTTTGTCGTTTTGTGTTTTTGTCATTATCATTTTTAAAAAAAATATTTCTGTGTAGTCTTTGTTGTAGTTTGTGTAATTGATATACTATTATAGTTTTTGTTTTTATTTTGAATTAACATTTGAAATAACATTTACATCTAAATTTTTATATTTATTTTTTATATTTTATAGTTTGTAATTTTTGTTGTGCATTTCTGTCATTTTTATAGTTTTTTATATTTCTATATAGTCCTTTTTTGTTTTAGTTATTTAGTTTTAGCTATATACCTAACAAAAATGGACAGTTCTAAACTAGTTTCATTAAAAACTTAACGAAATAAGAAATGATTGCCTTGGGAACTAACTGAAGTTTTTAATATTTTACATTTATTTTAATTAATGAGATTTTTAATGGGTTTTTGTTAACGATAATAACCCTGCACTAGATCTAAAAACTTCTTATGTTTGTCAAAGGGTGAAAAAAAAACTGTTTCTGACCGCAGTCTCTTGTCTTTGTCTTTGCATCTTCCAGAACGTTCCTCAGCTGCCGTGTGGAAAAGCGCTTTACAGCTACGAGGGCAAAGAACCGGGCGACCTGAAGTTCAGCAAAGGCGATATCATCATCCTGCGGCGGAAGGTGGACGAGAACTGGTTCCACGGCGAGCTAAACGGCAGCCACGGATTCCTTCCAGCCAGTTACATCCAGTGCATCCGGCCGCTGTCCCAGACGCCGCCGCAGGGGAAAGCGCTCTACGACTTCGAGGTCAAAGACAAAGACCAGGACAAAGACTGCCTGACCTTCACTAAGGTACAGACACAGATTCTGTCTGCACATCAAACACTGGTCCAGGTTACAACTGAAGGTTTCTGGAAAAAAAAAATTCTCTTCTGCTCACCAAGGCTGCATTTATTTGATCAAAAATATAGTAAAAATGTTAAATATTATTACAATTTAAAATAATTTATTTCTGTGATGTGCAGCTGTATTTTCAGCATCATTACTCCAGTCTTCAGTGTCACATGATCTTCAGAAATCATTCTAATATACTGATTTACTGCTCAAGAAACATTTCTGATTATTATCAATGTTGAAAACAGTTGTGCTGCACATTTTTTTTTGTGGAAACCATGATATATTTAATTTTTCAGGATTCACAGATGAATAGAAAGTTCAAAAGATCAGCATTTATTTGAAATAGAAATCTTTTGTAACATTACAAATGCCTTTACTGACACCTTTGATCAATTTAATGTATACTTGATTAAATGTATTTATTTTTCTCATTTTTTAATTTTTTTTCAACTTTTCTCATTTTCATTTAGTTTAAATTGAAGTACTAAAACAACTAAAACTACCAAAAAATAAATAAAATAAATAAATAAAACCTATGTAGACTTAAAAAAGTAATAAAATGTCAATAAAATTACTAAAACTTTAACTAAAATTAAGACATAAAATAAAAAATCTTATTCAGAATATAAACAAAATCTATATATGATCCTCCTTTTTCTTTTCTCTGAAAAAGAAAAATCTAGCTTCTAGTCTAGCTTTCTAGATTTTTGTTTATGTAGTAATATGTTTATTATGTTTATGTAGCTTTGAATAAAAGCATCTGCTAAATGCATAAATGTAAATATTGTTATCATGAAATAGGATCCATAAGATTCAAGGGGTCACATCACCCGTCCATACTTTGGTCCCCATTGACTTTTATTGTATGGGGGGAAAAAAAAAAACCTTCTTCAAAATCTCTTCTTGTGCGTCCCACAGAGGAAAGTCAGTCATACAGGTTTGAATGACACGAGGGAGAGTAACTAATGGCAGAATGCTGATTTCTGTGTGAACTCTCCATGTCTGTGATTCTTTGATTCTGTGCTCTGTATGTTCCTCACATCGTCTGCGAGTCGCAGTCGCGCAGCTGCAGCGTTCAGACGACTGAATGCATTACTGCACAAGCGGCCTCTGTCCTCCAGACGCAGGAACCGGAAAGATGAGTCCTGGAAACACAGACAAGAAAGTCCTTTCATAGAGGAGAAGGACAGGCGGATGAGAGACAGACGAGCACCTGCATGCTAAAACACTCGTTAACAGACACTTGATTGAGTCTGGTTTGACTCTCGGTGAACTGAAGCTTGATGTGAATCGATTCAAATGAGTTCTTTGTTAAGCCAGTTGCTTTGGCTTCGGTATGATCATTATAAACCGAGGCACATTCATAAAGATACAGATATTAATGCCTTCTGAGTCACTGTCAGTCAGTTTGGTTTTGATCTGAATAATAACACAATTTTCTTTCGTAGAGCTGCTCAGGGTTATTCTAATATCATTGAAACACTATTACACATTTATTAATATTTTTGAATCGGTTTTTATTTCTACATTTTCCATTTCTTTTTCATTTTCATTTTAGTAATTTTGTTGTGTTTTTATCATTTGTAGTATTTTTTTATGTCTACATAGTTTATACATTTTTATTTCAGTTTTAGTTGTTTAGTACATTTAAACAAAATTGTTTAAATTAATCTAAAGTTAAACTAAATTTAAATAAATTTTCCATTAGCAACTAGCTTAAATAATTTTAATTTTTAATATTTATTTTTTCACTTAACATTTCATAATTGATGATTTTTAAAACATTAATGTTGTTATTAAACTGAATTGATCTGAATAATGACATTATTGTCTTCTGTAGAGCTGTTTTACAGCTGAAATCACAATGACCTTTTTTATTTTCATTGCAAAAATAATTGAATTGCAAGATGTAAACTCAAAGAAATTTATAGGAATTCAAAGAAAAAAAGTCAGAATTGTGAGATTTAAACTTGCAATTGCAAGTTATAAGAAATTTTATAAGTTATTAGAGGTTACACTTTGAAAAGCAGTTTGTAAACATTGTTGGTTCTGATGTGTTAACTTTTGTTAATCTGAGTCTAAGCACCATAATAGTCTCTGATAGTCTGAGATATGCTTTAATAACGGCAATTTTAAAAAAGCCAAATTCAGACACATCGATTTTTTTTCTAATTTTAGACCTGTTTCTAATTGACCTTTTATGTTGAAAATTTTGGAAAAAGTTGTGCTAGCTCAGCTTCAAGTTTTTTTGAGATCCAACCAATTCTATGAAAGTTTTCAGTCTGGTTTTAGGAAGTTACACAGCAAAGAATCAGCCCTCTTAAAAGTTTATACCGATATTTTAATGTCTACAGATGCTGGAAATGGTGTTGCTTTGACTCAGCTCAGCTCAGCTTTTGATTTGGTTGATCACAATTTATTACTCTCTTGCGTAAAAAACTGTGTTGGTCTGAGAGGTACAGTTTTAAATTGGTTCCAGAGCCTTTTAATGAACCGAAAATTTTCTGTGCGTACAGGACAATATACATCTTCCAGTGTTCTTTTGACTTGTGGTGTCCCTCAGGGTTCGATTCTTGCCCCAACTCTATTTATTTATTTATGTTAACAACTGTTTATTAAATTTTCTTCTGGGAACAGTAGTATAAAACAAAAAGCAGCTGTGCAAATTTTGAACCCACCCCAACCCATCCCACCCCCTGGTAGACTTCAAAGAAAAAATAAAAATAAAATGTTTTATATATATATATATATATATATATATATATATATATATATATATATATATATATATATATATATATATAAAATAATAATGTTAATAGATAAATAACAATAAAATAATTTTTACAAAGATTTTACAAAGGATGACACAACATTAAAAGCTGAATGCCATAAATTTACAGTTTTCACATTAGATCCATGTATACGAGAAGTTGAGAGTTCCATCGAGATGATGTCCAACAAGGTTGTCCAGGTCCAGGTTCGTGAGGAGGATTCCAGCGGTTGACTAGCAGTTTTTTTGCTGCTGTGAGAGCAGCTAACAGTAAACATCTTTGTTGGACGGACAAGGTGAAGTCCCAAAAGTCATTCATGAAAAAATGGTGCGGAGTCAAACATATCTCAGTACCCAACAAATATAACAGCTCCTGTGAGAGCTGAGACCAAAAAGGTGAGAGAGAGGGGCACTCCCAAAAAAAAAATCAAAAATGTGCCTAAAACTCCTTACGAACAGAGATTACACTTAGGAGAAGACGACAGATTCATATAAAGACGTTTCATTGGAGTCAAGTAAACCTTATGCAGCAATTTCCAATGAATCATTTGGTGATTAGGGTTTTTAGAAGACAATTTAAAAATACCCCATACCTGATCCGAAAATAAAACATGCATGTCCTCATTAAGATCCTTAGCCCAAACAGTTGTAATAGATAAAGGTTTGTATGAATGCTCAAGAAGAAAGAGATAGATGACTGAAGCAGTGGCCCTGACTCTATTTAGAACTTATATGCTGCCGCTGGGTTCAACTTTTAAAAAATATGGAGTTTCCTTTCACTTATACTGTACCGATGACACACAGTTGTATCTTTCATTTAAACCTGGTGATAAAAATGCTTTAGCAAAGTTGTATGCATGCATTCAAGAACTTAAATAAATTATGGCTTATGAATAATTTCTTGACTCTTAATGAAGGTAAAACTGAAGTGATTTTGTTTGGACCTAGTGATGCTCTGTCTTATGCTTATAACCTTGATCTTGCCCAGTGGATTACTCCATGTTTAAAGAGCCTGGGTGTTTTATTTGACTCCAGTCTAAAGTTTGACAAACACATAAATAGTGTGGTCAAGTCATGTTTCTTTCATCTCTGCCGTCTGGCTAAAGTTAAAACTCTCCTTTCAACACAGACATTCATGCATTTGTTACATCTAAGTTAGACTATTAAAATTTGCTGTACTATGGGGTAAATCAGTCTCATGTGGAGCGATTGCAATTGGTTTTTAAATGATTCCATTTGTTTTTAAATGCAGCGGCCAGGAATACAAAATTTTAATGTTGGTTTTTAAAACACTTCATAATCTTGCATAATATTTTATTTTTGTCTTGTTGTTTACTATGCCATGTAAAGCACTTTGGTCAACCTCAAGTTGTTTTAAATGTGCTATATAAATACAACAAACAATTTGCAATTGTGAGAAAAAAGTCCTTAACATTCTCCGTGGCAGAAACAATCTTCCATATATACGTTTATTTCTCTACACACACTCAGAACTGAGATTGCAATGGTAATATAAATCTGAGAATCTGATATGCATTGTATGATTTATTTCTCACTCTGTTCTGAATATTAAAATGTGACACACATAAGGATGTGATTTACCTGTGTTTATTCTCTTAATGACTCTGTCAATTCATTTCTACAGCGCTAGAATAAAACAGTGAAAGTGCATGTATTTACTGTGCGTTTCTTCTCTCAGGACGAGATTCTCACCGTCATACGAAGAGTGGACGATAACTGGGCAGAAGGCATGCTGGGAGATAAGATCGGGATTTTTCCTATCTTATACGTGGAGGTAAGTGCACTTGAGTGTGTGTGTGTGTGTATGTGTGTTAAAAGCTTTCTTTTAAATATAATAAAACTGAAGAAACACACTAGACTGCTGCATTTTGTCGGCTGCTTTAGAGTTTCAAGGTTGAATCGCTTACAGATAATTC